>CM055271.1:96634369-97027295 GCA_029237695.1 Conchocele bisecta | reverse complement strand
TAGTGCGATCGCAATGATGATAGGTGGTGCGGTGGCGAACGCATTGTCGTTCAGCGTTAGCAACTTTTTCTTCTCGAAACTGAAAAGCTCGGACGCGGATGAGGAGCGCAAGCGTCACCGATTTAGCTGTAGAACAACTTAATAGCGCAAATGAAGCATGGTCTCAAAAACGAACCGCCCGTCTGGACTGGATCAACGAAGATTTTCGTCGCGAGAATCACGCCGTGCAAACTTTCCGGAACGTTGACGACGCCATCCACGAGTACGCGCGGGCATATCGCAGAAAATGTCTCGCGCGCTGGATCCCGAGCCCCACTTTCAGATTTCTATGTACCATCAGATGCCCAAAAAGACCGCGAGATCGCGTTCATCGTCGTGGAAATGGTTGTGGTGGGTTTCGTCAGCTACTATATTCAATCGAGATTGAAATAAGCAATAAGCAATAATTAATTTTAAAAGCATATATATATATATATAGAACGATGTTAGTTGACGAACTTAATTTTGCTATGATTGATGTAGGCTACACGGCCCTTAAACATCGTTTACCTGGTGCAAATAGTATGATTCGTCTGGCCCGAGATTCTCTCGAGAAGTGGCGTGAGGACGAAAAAACGGCCACCCTTTTCGCAAAGCGGATGTTAGAGTTAAATTCCCCAGAATTCCCTCTCCTGTTCCAACCCAATCGCGATTGGACTTCCAACAAAGGTTTAGTATCTACGACGCAGTTACCGGACGATCTGGCGATGGCATGTTGGAGATTGTCCGATCTATTAGGATACCTCGCATACGATGGACACGCGCAAATTTAATACCAAACTATCGGTTCGCCTAGTGCACAAGTTTGCGAACACATACTACAGCCCCCGCGGCTACTGGGAGGGGCTCGCGGCCATCAAGAACCTCGCGGCGGCGACCAAGGTTTCCGAAAACGCAGCCAAGGAATGGCTTAAGAAGCAGGCCATCTGGCAGATCTATTTGCCCGCGCCTCACAATATACCGCGCCCGAAATTCGACGTGCCGGTGCCGAACGAAGTCCACCAAGCGGATCTCCTATTTCTCCCTCACGATCGCGTCGGTCGCAAGACGTACAAGTACGCACTGACAATCGTTGACATAGCGAGTCGGTATAAGGGGTCTGAGCCGTTGGCCACTAAAGAGTCTAAGGAGGTGGCCGAGGCTCTTTCCCGAATATATAAGAGGAGTCCTCTCAATTGGCCAAATCTTCTCCAGGTCGATCCCGGCCGCGAGTTCATGGGCGCGGTATCTCATCTATTGTCTAAACACAAAGTTTCTGTCAGACGCGGCCGCGTCAACATCCACCGAGACCAGGGGATCGTGGAGCGCTTCAATAGAACCCTAGCTGAGAGGCAGTTCGGTCACCAATACGCCAAAGAGCTTGTAGACCCTCATTCGCGATCGACCGAGTGGGTGGCCAGACTGCCCGCCGTGGTCTCCGCACTGAACGGAGAGGTGACCAGATTGATCGCTAAGAAGCCTGTAGATGCCATCAAGTTTAAAAGGGTGACGAGCAAGCCCTCTGCCGTCTCGCGCGGGCGACCCGTTGGTTTAGAGGAGCAGCAATCGCCGATTGCATTTCCACCGGATGTTGACGTCCGGTACCTCTACCAAACCCGATGAGCCCGTGCTCTATTATTTGGCTGATGGTCCATCTCGCGGTTTTGTTCGCGAAGAACTTCTCATGGTACCTTCTGACACCCAGCTGCCCCCGGATCTTTAGTATTCTCCCCTTTTTTTATAGTCCTTTTTTTTTAACCTATTTTTTAGCCACGTCTATATCCAGGCTCTTATGGCTTACAATGCGTTCTTATATCTATTCCAACTCACGCTGTTGGTTCTCTTACTCATTCCCTTAGAGGAATGCTTCACTACGCCCGGGGTTTCAATTCCAATCTCGATTGGAGTTGGTTGTGTGGCAAGCGCGCGTCGTTGGTGCCTGGCCGGATGCCACTTGGAGTCTTCGCTCTCAGCCAGCTTTTCTACGAAGTAACACTTACCGGATAACGCTATAGCTCTATCTCCTTGAAACTCCATCTTGAACAGCCCAGGTTCCCTGTTACTCCATTTATCCCATGCGAGCCAGTTGCGCTTATCTTTCTCATATGCCACACATTGTCTAGGCTTCACCAGCGCGTCTAGGCTTTCATCGTTAGCTGTACTGTCAGGTTT
This sequence comes from Conchocele bisecta, assembly GCA_029237695.1. Taxonomy (NCBI): domain Eukaryota; kingdom Metazoa; phylum Mollusca; class Bivalvia; order Lucinida; family Thyasiridae; genus Conchocele; species Conchocele bisecta. Next base: position 97,025,105 of record CM055271.1, on the reverse strand, counting down.
AACAGTCACACCTATGTACATACTGTCCGTATCCATCTGAATTAGTTCAAAGTCCTTTCTCGATGCGTACTTGTCTAGGAAGTCGTAATAGAAACTCTAAACATTTCTCAGCTTGGCTAGTTGGTACACGGCTATCCCACAGTGAAACGGTCTCTTAACAGCACACTTAGCCTTCCTACTAGATATCTCATACGCGTCTCCGATCTCTTCCAGATCTTCGAAGAACGCTGAGCGTAGTGCTTTATCCACACAGCTCTCATTTTTAGTGTACGTAGTGTTAAGGTGTCTCTCTGGTGCCTCAATCATCTTACCACAACACGAATTACCAACCAACTTCATTATTTCAGCTATCGGCTTCTTCGACTCATCATCGTCTCCGGTCCTCCTAGCGCAGTCACCTCTTCGACAAACCACGCGAAGGGTTTTCCAGCTTCGTGGTCTAGGATCCTGTGGAGGCCTGTTATCACTAGCCCGTGCTCTAGATACCACTTCAACAGCAGGGCATACAGCAGCATCTTTTTTGCTGACAGCGTGCCCACTAATTTGTTTCCGTCTCCTCGATTCCTGCCTGTGTTTTTCAGATACTGGAGCATGTGCTCCGGAACCTCCTCCTCTTCAACTACCCTGTTTAGGAACAGCGGAGACATCTCTTCAAACTTTTCTCTCGGGCTTTTTGGGACTTCTATATCCACCTCGGCGAACCCGAACCAGTAATCACTTCCCCTGTGTACCCGTTGGCAGAACTTGTCTATGATCTTTTGGTTGTGGGGTGTCTTATTGTGGTGTATAGTTTCCATACCGCACGGCATCTCTTTTTTGAGTGTCGACAGGTACAGGGCGTTAGCGTCGTACCCGAGGACTGCCTGACACGGTTTCCCTTCACCCTTACTGTTTGGGCGTATCCTAGAAACACATGCCTCGGCGTATCTGGTGAACACGATAGACGGTCCTCCGACTAGAGCTCCCTGTAACATCTCGTACGTCTCTTTCTCTGGGGCATACAGCTGGCCAGTCTTCGGTCCGGATCCAGCTTTTCCCGGGATACCAGCACTTGCCGACGCCGTTCCTCGCATCAGATATTGGATGGCTAGTCCTGGCAGGGTAACGGCGTTTTTGAATATATATACTCCTCTATGTTTGTAAAAGTCACACATCTTACCTAATGCCTCTAGAAAAGGTGATACGTCGAGATCGTTGTAGTATCTCACCCAGTCCTTAAATGTTCTCATTCCTTTCTCCTCGAAAATTCTCCTGCACTCCTCCAGCTGCTCCTCGGTTACCAGCATCTCGCATCTGAGTTTGGAATACCAGTGCTCTATGTCAGGGAGTCCTTGATAGTCTAGCTTGTCTACAGAATCGAACCACTCATACGGGAAGAAAGACTTTTGAGATGAGCAGTCGTATGCCTTAATCCACTTATCGTAACTGACTCCCGGACCAAGATACAGGAGAACGTCCATGAATCTGAATTCCGGAGTGAATAGGAATATGGTGTCGTTAGTCCGCTTGCCTACCGTAACTTTCGTGGTCGTGTCTGCCAGCTTGCCCACCAGATGTTTCTTGATGAGGTTGATGTCATACCTACTGCAGTTGAAACCCAACACTGGGACCTGATCTATCCACCTGTTTATCTCATCCACTTGGCGAGGCATGAGGTGCTCCGTGTCCTCGAACCTGTACCGGCGACCCACTTCTTCGCGAATGTCCCTACCCCTCTCCTGCAGATCTTCTATGAACTTACTTACCAGTTTGGCAGGATCCGTGTCACAGATGTGAGATACGGTTCCGGACAGGCTGTCCCCTATGCTAACACTTACGGGCACGTGCTCTGTCTCGTACGATAGGTCTGGTGTTTGGTCGGTCCTCCCTTCCTTACTCAGATACGCTTCAAAATCGTATACTATCTGGTACGGGTACAGTGTGGTGGGACATCCTGTCTTAATCTTAGTGCCGGTTCTGTTATACTTACACTCCCACATTATCACTAGGTTAACTCCTGCTTCACGGATCTCTTTATCCCGCTTGTTGCTGGTGCGAAACTCGTGCCATCTCGCGAATGTCCCTACCCCTCTCCTGCAGATCTTCTATGAAACTTACTTACCAGTTTGGCAGGATCCGTGTCACAGATGTGAGATACGGTTCCGGACAGGCTGTCCCCTATGCTAACACTCGCCGGGTGATGTTTCTGGCAGCCGTGCCAGAAACACCCGTGATACTGGTACACCGTATTATTTTCCTTGCAGTATCCATCTACTGGGGCTCCACAGATCCACCTTTCACCACCGTGTCCGCACTGTTCATGGTGAATGTGAATTCCCTCCTTCTCTTCCACAGAGTACATACAATCAAGTGCCCCTAGGCTGCCAGCACTCTTTGGGTAGAAGGCCTTCTCGAACGCGGAGCGAGGGCGCTCGATAACTTTCCCTTCGCATACGGCGTGTGTCTCGCCCTTCATACACTTAGGTCCGTGCCGAGTAACGTTGCTAGCCTTCGTGAACCTCTGTTTGCAAGTGTCGCAAGCGTACGTTTTCGATAGACCTTTTAGGTTGGTTATCAGGAACGCGTGGTTTTTGTAGATGCCTATCGTCATATGCTTCGTATCTACCTCCTCATAGTGTGCTGGTGCCTTCTTCAACCACCATATTTCACTCTCGGTTGGCTGATATACTTCTATACCCACCTTAAACTTCTCCTCAACCTTTTTCAGCTCGTCTAGCGGAATAGGCCCAGGCTCTCTCTTACCGAAATACTTAGCACTCATCTCTCTGGCTTGGGCGGTACATTTGTCTGATCGCGCCCCGCCGTGAATGGCCAGGCACCTGAATAGATACAGCTCATCGTTTTATTTATCTAACGAGTACATACCTTTCTTATTCCTCAGCCAGTCTGGGAGAGGTCCACCAGCCGCGTGTTTGGAAATCAACCCGAGATCTACTCCTCGTGTTCCCTGCACTAGTTTTATAGAAACCTGCTCCCACCTCACGAACGTCCATTTCGTGTTGGGCCTCTCGACTTTATCTATATCCATCCTCTTTTTCTCGTTATCTTTCGCCCACTTCTCTACTTCACCTAAGGAGTCCATCCACCTACTCCCCCCAAGATTCTTATTAAATATTATTGTTTTTGCGCGACCTCGGTGATATTTTTCCTCAATGTGTTGTAGTTTGTAGGAGTATGAATATCTTAGGTGGAAGTTTGTTGTCAGATGAGAAGTTAATTTCTCTACTATCATATCAGGTATTTCCTTTTCTACGTGTTTCCTAAATGAGAACGTGAACGTGCGTCTACCCTGCTCGACTTTCTCCATCTCTTCGTCTCTAACCCCTAGAATAGCCTCGCCCTCGTCGGCTATCGCGTGTAGGAGGGCGGTTTTAAGCTTACGCTTTGTTTTAACTACGGCGGGGGAAGCCGGCAGGGCGGCCGTTCTCAGTCCAATTATACTCTCTACTTGTATTCGTTTTCCTATTTGAGTGGTTAACTCCTGAGACCCCAAGACGGCATTTGTGAAGGCACCTCTGGAGTATGCCCTAGCTACTCGACGTGTAAACGCCTCATTCTTTGTTGGGTTTATCAGCTTATTTAACCCATGAACGCGCAGACGGTTGCTATAGACAATACCAAGAGATTTAGTCTCGGCTCTCAACGTTTCAATCTGAACCTGATTAATTGTGGTAGGCATTTTTTTATATCAGTATATTTTGGTATATATACTTTGGTATGATATAACCTATGAAATTTATCTGTTCAATTGGACGTGAAAAAAAAACGTGATGTAAATTGTCACGTCCAATTGAACATAAACATATATACATATACATATATAATGGAGTGTGTGACTTGTTGTAAGACTTTTGCGTGTAAAGACTATCTACGACGGCATCTATCGAGACGTAGAAAATTTCCTTGTGTCGCCCCGCAATTTCAATGCCCCAGATGCCCTTGTAAATTCGTTAGTGCCCAAACTCTTTGTAGACATAAGCAACTGCGCTGCCAGGTGGCTAAAGGTGAACGTGGTAGACTAGAGTTGGTAGAATTAGTTGCTGATCTACGGAATAAATTAGCTATATTGGAGGAGGAAAATGCGGTGTTGGAATATAAAATATCCCAATCTCCAATATAATTGGGACTACAAGACCACTTTCTCATTCAATACCACCACCAACTTTTTGTTGGTGGTGGGAGCTACAACACCTCTCAATAACAGCACAATGATTGCGGGTATCATTTTGACTCCTTCTATACTACTCATGCGAAATGAACCGGTGCATCGGTATATTTTAACCGCACGATGACCCCACTGTATATTCATACCATATCCGTACGGATATATCGTATATACGAACGGATATCGTATGTTTGTATAATATTCGTATAGTACGTTTGTATAATGTAAACAAAAAAAACGCTACTGTAGGTGTATATATGCGTAACACTAAATTGTTACCGCAAATAGCGAAAGAATGACCGCACAAACGGTATCGCGAAAGAATGACCGCACAGACTGGACCGCGAAAGAATGACCGCACAAACCGTAATGCGAAAGAATGACCGCAAAAACGGGACCGCGATTGGACCGCAATTAGACTGCAATTTCAGAGGGGACGAATTGCAATTCAAGGACCGCTGGATTGCAATTCTTGGTAAGAGAATCACAGGCGGGAGTGTATATTGGTCAGAGACAATTTCATGAAATGTATATGAATGAATTGACACCTTGTGGCGAATTATTTTATGGATGGAATCAGTGTTATTGAAATTAATTTTCATTAATAATATTCAATGTGTCTTGATGTCAGATTTAATGCGAGCTATTGTGTCATCGTGACGGAGTTTTTTTCGTACATGTATATTCATTATGTAATATAAATGTTTTCACCCATATGTATTGTTTGGATAGTTCAATTATATATTCCAGACATATGGGGAGACATTGAGCAATTACTGGATGTGATCGCGGGCAATGTCCGTCTGCTTCCTGAACTACTACTGGAGAGCCCAGCGGATTCTACAAGAATAACATATTTCCGAGGATTCAGAAAATGTGATGAGTGTGCATATGTTAGTAGCTTTGGAGACGGTGAGATTTTTCTCGCGAAAACATTGCATGTGGTAGGTTATTTGGCGTCTATTATTCAGATAGTAAATACTAAATTGTCACTTACACAAACATGGGACTTGGGAAGATTATGTTCCACTACTAATGAGAATTTGATTAAAAACATTGAAAGAGCCTGATATAGACATGTACCTAACGTTTTTAAGAATAAAACAGTGGGAATTATTCAGAAAGTATACATGTTTATGTCCATTTGTATAATGATTTTGCAAAGAAGAATGTGTGTATTTTCCGTACTACATGTATTAGTATTTGTTATATTTTGTTACAGTATTAATGGTTTCTCAGAAACAAAATTTGCTAGTTGTTAGATGTGATATTGTGTTTCATCAATGTTATATGCCAATGTTTACTGCGAAAGTAAAACTGACATGCACATGTGCTTGAGGTGGTTTTGCGAAGTTTGATAGTGTTATGTCCGTTAAAATGGTTTTGACAATTGCCTGGTATCAAATTCGCGTCACCTGCTTGTCTAAAATACTATGCAATGATGCAGTTTGCTTGATTAAATGCTAAATATAAGTGAGTGTTGCGTTTGTATAAGGTTGTTCCCGGGGGAATTGCCAGAGAATAAATATTACTAAATGATTATATATCTATAGCGGGCACTCTTAATTTATAGAACTGGTGGAATAGTGACACAATTATATACATATTTAATTCCTATAAATAACAGTGGGCATGTACTTTTAAAGAAATAATTGAGATGGAAAATTCACAATTTAGTGTGATGTTTCCCAAAATGGTTGAAAAGATCCCCTTCTCCCAAATGGCCCGATAGGCAAGAGGGGATATCGCGTTCGTCCATGTACATGCGCCCACATCCGACTTCCCAATGTCAAGGTCAGTGAGGACATTTGTTCACCTTATTTGTAAGGCAAATGCGTTATTAAAGTTGTTTTTGTTTCTTCAATACCTTATGAACCACGCTATAATATTTGGCCACGCTGTGTGTCTATGGATAGTGCTTTGTTTTGCATACGAACCAAGTCCGACCGCCCAATGTCAAGGTCGCTGAGGACTTCTGCTCACCTTGATTGTAAGGCAAATGTGTTACAGTTTTTGATAATACAATGTATTTAGCCACAATGTGTGTTTATGGATGGTGCTTTGTTTCGAATACGACCCATGTCCGATCGCCCAAGTTCAAGGTCACTGATGACTTATGTTCGCCTTGTTAAGTTGTATTTCATTTGTATTTTCAAGGCTGCTAGTGAGGGGATTAGCCTCGTAATAGCAGAATATCGGGAAAATAACATAATGTTTGATGCAGTGCCACATCATCGACATGTGTAGGTGGGTTGCCTCTCAGTTCTGTTCTATCAGTCGTAGTTTTTTATATTTGTGGCTGTGACTTGAGAAATGGGGCGTATGGGTTTTGCGACCAGTGTAGATCCAGATCAGACTGTGCATCCGCTGTTCGCCATTCCAGCAATGAAACACCCATCATGTTTCTAACAAGCAATATATTTCGTTATCAGGCTACATAAGTGTGTTATTTGATCAGGAGCTACTGATCACAAATCCCATAAGCTCCATTCCTCCAGCCACAGCCACATATGAGTAATTAAATAGAAAGACATATGACACAAGACATATGATTTTGTGCCTAAAACGATATGAGAAAACTTATGAAAAATGTTTTCAGTAAATCTCATAGCACGTTGACAAAATGTTCAGAGTAATTTGCTGTCAAAAATAAAATTGTACTTCCGTAGATAAAACATATTGTACAACTGTGTTGATATGATTCACTTTTGCATTTCAGAAAAATTAGTCTAGTTGTGTTTATTTCCGACTACGAAAACTACACTATCATGTATATACATATATGTATTACATACTTATTCATTTGAGATTATTTTAAAGGTGCATGCTCACTCAGTAGGCACAAAGTGTTCTTTATATCAGACATCATCTGATACATTTTCTGGTAAATTAACCATTCATTCACCACTACCCCACGTATTGATTGGCATTATTATACATTTTATATGAGACGTAAATTTCCACACTGATATCAGGGGCGATAACCGTATTTCATTAAAATGTTAATGGACATTACTATTTATACTCTGTATTTATTTTTTGATGTGCAATGATCATACTTTATAATCTGTAAACAATATTATTTTACGATCACGGTGGTGTACATGTACATGTACATGTATGACCCTGAAATATCGAATGAAAGCCGTTTGTCAGATCACATGGCAACACTAGTGTTGCACCGTTTAATTCACAGTTAAACCGTGTAGTACAGTGGAACAACCTCTAAACCGGACACTCGGGAACATATAGACGGTGGAACATCTCCAAACCGGACACCCTGGGGAACTCCCAGGGTGTCCGGTTTGGAGACTCAGATCTTCCACTGTATACTCACTAGTTTGTGCACACCTGACAGGAACACGTTACCATGGCGACTTCAATACCGATGTTCGTCATCCATTCTGATGAACATTATGTTGGAATCCGGGGGACTAATTACGTTCAGAAGTTAAGAAACTACACAACAGACGCCGTCTTGAAATTTAGGCATATCATACATCAGTTCCATAAAATAGAGATGATCCCGAGCATTTTGGTATACAGTGGAACCTCGTTAACCCGAACAACATTGCGACATCGATGTGTTAAATTATGACCGATTTCACTGTCAAATGTCACTGATGGTTATCAGTGTTCATGATTGCAAAGCATACGGGCCGGTATTTCACTGCACTTACATCGGAATTACAGTGAAACTTCTCTAAACCGGACACCCTGGGGACCTCCTAGGGTGTCCGGTTTAGACAGGTTTCACTGTGTAACAACATTAGCGGTGAGTGACAGTCTAATAAATAGGCCAATATTGTTGTTCGGGTCATGTCAGAACGAATAAATAATAAATTACGTTTAATGTGAAATATGAATTGTTCAATTAAAGTGGAGCTGGTTAATGTGGCTTGTCACGACATTCATACATATACAGCTCGGGAACCTGTTTCACTAAACTTCGTACTATAAAAATGTTCATAAGAAGATTTCTATGAATTTGCTTCTCACATTAACGTGTTTATCTAATGTTACCCGTTTTTACCTACGGGTTTATGTCAGTAAATGCAGCACACGTACGAAAGATTTTCCAAATTCGGCTGTCAGAACAAATGTTATTGGGGATTTCAATTTTGCACTTACGAACTTCTTAGTCGTACGAAGTTTAATTAAACGGGCCCCAAATTTCCTCCTGATTCCACAAACGAACGATACCCTATCGCTTTCACACCGTTTTGTTGTGTGTTTTTTTAATTTTCGATATCGTTTTAAAATTGGTTGTCTTTTCAATTAGAAAACGTAGCACATATAAACCAAGAAAGACATCGTTTTCTAATTATAACAAGAGTGCCGTAAGTGACAAAATACGCCCGTCGAATATGGGCCAGACAGCGAAGATGCAGAAATGTGAAGCTGTCACCACCAAGGCAAGAAACATTCATGAGAATTTGAAACTCTATAGCATTATTTCTTCATCTCGTTGTGCTAAACATGTATACTAATTTAGGCAGAGATGTGTAAAGTATAAATGATATAGAATTGGATACAAAAATGTAGAAAAAATGACCAAGTTTAAAAGGTGATATTTTTGTTAAAAAAATAGTTTTTCGGCATAAAAAACCAAGGTGCACATCTTCAATATGTGTAGAAGACGAGTGTATAGTTTCAGATCGATCGACCTAACGGTTTCGGAGGAGTTGTGTACACAAACTCGGTACCCTATATACAATTGTATAGAAAAATGTAGAAAAAATGGCTAAGTTAAAAAGGTGATATTTTTGTTAAAAAATATTTTTTCGGCATAAAAAAACACAAACGTGCACATCTTCAATATGTGTAGAAGACGTGTGTATAGTTTCATAACGATCGACTGAACGGTTTCGGAGGAGTTGTGTACACAAACCCTGTACCCTATATAGAATTGTATAGAAAAATGTAGAAAAAATGGCTAAGTTAAAAACGTGATATTTTTGTTAAAAAATATTTTGTCGGCATAAAAACACCAAGGTGCGCATCTTCAATATGTGTAGAAGACGTATGTATAGTTTCAGATCGATCGACTGAATGGTTTCGGAGGAGTTGTGTACACGAACTATGCACTTTTGTCCCGCCCCGCGGTAAAACATAATACGTACCGTTTTTTAAAAACGGTCGTATAAAAACGACAACGATCGTTCGTTTGTGGAACCAAGAACAAATCCATGTCAATTTTGGAGTATTCCATTAATCAAGCAAAGGGATGGTGTTACAGAACATTTACACATAACAAAAAACACTGCATATACTGACGAGATGGCTCCTTAAGAGCCGGCTCATTTGGATATATAGTGGAGCCTCGCTAAACCGGACATCCTGGGAGGTCCCCAGGGTGTCCGGTTTAGACAGGTTCCACTGAAATTAAGCACCCCGTGAATGCTTTTTGTCATTTTCAATCATGAACAGACACGACAATGAGATAAATTACAGTGAAACCCATCTAAATTAAACACAATGGGGTCCCCATGGTGTCCGGTTTAGAGAGGTTCTACTGTACAGTGTTTTTGAATATTATATATATTGTCCGCGAGGTTGAAACGGTTATTCTAATGCAATCTATAAATATCACGCAATCTGATTGGCTGATGGTCATACATTACAGTTATATCATTGTTGATGAACGATCGCAAAATATTTCTCTATGTATTCCTACGCCAGTAGTAAAGGAGTGCATTAGAAATAGGTTAACCGCATTGTAATTTTGAAATTTGCCGCGTATATCAGAAAATGATAGTTCTGAAAACATGTTTAATGGCGACGAGCCAGCGGAGCCATTTTACATGTTTTCCGACCTATCATTTTCTGATATACACCGCAAATTTGAAAATTACAATACAGTTAACCTTATAATAACAGGAGAAATCGACCCAAAGTTCGTGGTTTGATTTTGCGAAAGGCGTAAAAATGAACTCGCCATGAATGCATTCAATCGCCATAATAATATCAATAATTAAGCCGATTGTACGTCCTTGTCACAAACACCCGACAGGGAGCTACATTTTATTACTGAATTTAATATTTAATAGGCTTACAACTGTGCGAATTGTCAAGGGATGGATGGACATATTGAATGATACAAAAATCGTGATATGAGGATATCACGATCTGCGTGCTCTCCGACGCATATAAAGTATTAAATGTTCCCTATGAGCCAACTTCTAATAGCACTTATATTTTAAAATAACTAGTATAAAACCAATCACCAGGAGCCCGTTTCACTAAACTTCGTACGACTAAAATGTTCGCAACTGCAAAATTTAGGATCGTCTGGAAATTACAATTGATGTATTTACCTTTATTGAAAATATTTGCAGCCTATGCTTAATAAATGTTAATCCAATAATTGTTTACAAGAAACATCGTTAATGTGAAATTTACAGACTATGATCAGTTTGTACTTACGAACAGTTTAGTCGTATACAATTAAGCCCCCAGAGTTTATTTGGTTACGTTTACAGTGGAAGCTCTCCAATGTGCATGCTCACGTGGTTACAACAACAACAATGGCTGAAAGTGCACTGTGTAGGATATCGTAAGAAGAGAATGTTCGCATGTATGTTATGCTTATATCCCATCACATTTACGAAGCAGTTTTGCACAAATCATTAGATGATCAGAGGCCCCACGGGTCCTTAAATACACTATTGACTCTATACTAATAATGGATGATTATTGGTTGGGCAATCACAGACATCCAAACACGGGTGTAACTAGTGTTGCAATCTGCTGCAATCTGCGATCTCCGTAAGGACTAACGCATATCAATACTTCAAATTATTTCAGTTATATGGTAATCATAACTGTATTTTTTTCCTTCAGGTTTCATATTCTTAGCTCCTCAATCAAAGGTACATGCCCACTCAGTAGGCACACAATGTATATCAGAGACATCATCTGAGACATTTTCTGGCAAAATAAACATGTATTATATATACATTTCATATCAGATGTAAAATTCCACACTGATATCCAGGGCGATAACCGTGTTTCCTTAAAATGTTAACGGACGTTACTATTTATTCTCTGTCTTTATATTTTGATAGGCAATGATCATACTTTATAATCTGTCGAAAATATTATTTTTTCAGGCGACGCATTTTATTAGTATAAATGATTAAAAGACAGCATGCCTCATGTGCATATGAAAATAGGGGGAATAGTGACACCGTTATACACTTAATGAATACTTATAAAGAAGATTTCAAGGTGTATGATCACAGGGTACTAACAACAACAACACGTACTGAAACTTCCAGAATCCATCCGTTTCAAAGTACGTATTCTTTTATATTGTTCTTATTACGTAACGGATTTTGATGAAATATGGCGCATCAAACGCGTCTTGCTAAGCTGCATTTGGTGGTCTGTGTACTTTGGCCCAAACTTCTGTCGCTTTTGCGAAGAATCGATTTCCGTGTCTGTAGACACGGAATTCGATTCTTCGCAAAAACGACATAAGTCTGTGCCGAACTCCCTGGAAGACCAAATGCAGCTCATGAAGACGCGTTTGCTGCGCCATATTTCATCAAAATTCGTTTCATATTAAGGAAAATAGCAAATAATACTTACTTTGGAGTGGGCGAGATTTCAACACTTTCAGCCACTGTTGTTGTTATAACCACGTGATCATGCACATTGGATGTTGTACCTACTGAGTGGGCATGTACCTTTAAGGTAAATTCCAATATATAAACTATGTTATGTCTGACTCTACTGTATAGCATTTGCATATGGCAAAAACAGTCATGTAACTTGTATTATAAGCCAGAATAAATTGTATTGTATTGTATGGTATTGTATTAGGCTGTCACTGAAAAAATGTAGCTTATGGATTTTGCGACCAGTGTATTATCCAGACCAGACTGTGTTCAGGATCTGCACTGTTCGCTATTCCACCCAGCAATTTAGATCGTTATCAGGCTGCATGTACAGGAGTGTGCTCTCTGATCAGGAGCTACACTGGTCACACATCCCATAAGCCCCATTTCTCCAGCCACATCCACATCTAGAACCGGGGCAAACAGTGCGAACCGGGAACCATGTCACGAGCAATAAAGGCAGTCACAGTGTACGTCTAAATTGATATATCGACATCCCTGGTTCCGTATGAACCGTATTTAATTAATTTCGTACATGCACTGAAAACGGGCTTATTATATTGTATTCGTGACCAGTGTAGACCAAACCCATACTACGGAGCCCCGCAGGGGACATTGATTTGTTTTATTAATTCGTTCCCACAAAATAACGATTTGTCCCCTCAATTTAACAATTTGTTCCCTCGAATTAACAATTCGTTCCCACGATATAACAATTCGTTCCTTCGAATTAACAATTCGTTCCCTTAATTTAACAATTCGTTTCCACGATATAACAATTCGTTCCCTCGAATTAACAATTCGTTCCCTTAATTTAACAATTCGTTCCCACGATATAACAATTCGTTCCCTCGAATTAACAATTCGTTCCCTTAATATAACAATTCGTTTCCACGGAGCCCCGCAGGGGAGATGGATTTGTTTTATTAATTCGTTCCCACAAAATGACGATTTGTTCCCTCAATTTAACAATTTGTTCCCTCGAATTAACAATTCGTTTCCTCGATTTAACAATTCGTTCCCTTGAATTAACTATTCATTCCCTCAATTTAACAATTCGTTTCCACGAAATAACAATTCGTGGGAAACGAATTGTTATATCGTGGAAATCGATATCGTAGAATTGTTATTTCGTGGGATCGAATTGTTATTTCGTGGGAATGAATTAATAAAAAAAAAATGCTACGTCCCCTGTGGGGCTCCGCACCATTCTGATCGAGGTATATGCGTTTTCGTCAATCAATTATGCAAATGAAAAGTCATGCAGAGCATGATGTTATTAGCCGATCAAATCAGGGTTCAATATATGTCCACATTTTAGTAGTTACGGAATCTCAGGGAAAAGTGAGAGAAGTGTTGATTTCCTCCCCAACCAAATTCTCCCAGTTATATTTAGCTATCATTAATATCTGATCATAGCAATACTTATGGTAGTCAAATGTAAACAATATTATTCCAGTTGAAAGAATAAACCTTTGAATATAGGTGAAGGCGCTTAGCATTACACAAATATGTAGCATGTCAACCGAAATCTCATAAATACTCGATTATTGGCGGCCATCTTGAAAATATGATAATTATATACTGAATATTAGTGTAGTTTACGTATATACTTTAATATATCCATCAGAAATGTTTTTTAACAACTTACACCAATTTCCAAGTTAAGGACCATGACCTATTGGCTCATATATTGGCAATTTTCGACTTCCGTCAAGCATAAAGTTCAATGACCTTGAAATGACCTTGAACTTGGTTTAAAAAATGGCACCCGGATTTTTTTGGAAACCTTATACATTCAAGTTTATAAAAACACCGGGTGCCATAAATTAACACGAGGTGCCGGAATCTTATATATATACCTACAATTGCCCCTGGACTAGAAGACAAACCGCCTAACTTCAGATTACTGAACTAATGTAGATAAAACGTTTATTTATAGCCAAATAGCAAACCGCCTAACTTTAGTTTACCGAACTCATGTAGTGAAAACGTTTATTTATAGCCAAATTTTGTTATTTCGATATATTTAAAGTTTTCAACAGAGATAATGGCCAAAAATGAACAATTATCCGGTTGATGTAATTTGGAAGTGATACAACAATTTCGCGTTTGTAGATTACAGAATATAGCAGAAAATGGTGGTTACAAACTTTTTCACAAATCGCGGATAACCAATATATTAGCCGATCTATAAATAGATCGGCTAATAATTATACAAAGTTTTATTTATTTTAAAGGTATATGCCCACTCAGTAGGCACAGAGCGTTCTTTAAATCAGAGACATAATCTGAGATATTTTCTGGCAAAATAAACATTCATTCCCCAATTACCCCACATATTGATTGGCATTATTATACATTTTGTACCAGGCGTAAATTTCAGATGTAAACTTCCACACTGATATCAGGGGCGATAACCGTGTTTCCTTAAAATGTTAACGGACATAACTATTTATTCTCTGTATTTAGTTTATGATGTGGATTGATCACACTTTATAATCTGTCGAAAATAAAAAAAATTCAGGTGACGCATGCAATTAGTATAAATAATTAAAAAGTATCATGCCTCATTTGCATATGAAAATAGCCCGATACCACCGGGAGTCACTATCAGTAAAATATATATTACTAAATGATTATATCTGTATAGCGGGCACTCGTAATTGTTAGAACTGGTGGATAGTGACACAATTATACACTTATTTAATTCATACAAAGAACAGTTTGTGCCTACTGAGTGGGCATGTACCTTTAATGTCACCCCTATTAAAAGGTTAATCCTATGTGACTGACATGACACTGTATCGAACAAATTGTACAGTGGAACCTCTCTAAACCGGACACCAAGAAAGCACCTCTGATCTTATATTTGATGAGTTTCTTTGTCATTTATCTCAGGTGATAATGTCGGTTCGTAATCGCATAGTACATCTATTGCCAGGAATGATAAAATGCCTGAGCCCGGTTGTTCAAAACACCAGTTAGCTTAACGGACTGTTAAACCCTTAACGAACTGTTAAATCCTTAACTGAATGGTTAAAATCTCTGTTAAAACAGAGAGTTTAACCATTCAGTTAAGGATTTAACAGTCCGTTAAGCTAACGGATGTTTTGAACAACCGGGCACAGATTTACAGCGAAACCTCTCTAAACCTGACACCCTGTACTTCCCAATTCCTATCCTTACTGCCAGGCACCCGGAAGGAAGGCAATTGGTACCATTAAATGCATTAGCTGGCGGCTCACCGACCGGCCACATCAGTCGAACATTCGACATCCCAGTTGGCGGGTATGCCGTATCCATTATGCATCTATCCATTAGTTTAATCATAGTTTATTCTTGTTTTTACATGACGATTACAATAAATACAAGAGAATAAAGACAATAATTGTTTTCCTCTTGGGCAAGTTAGAATCAATTATGGCCCATTAAATGCATTACAATTCGGGTATGGACGGATAACACGGATTTACGGGTATGAAATTTATTAAATATTTTATTTTTATTTTTTTTATTTCTCAATGAAAGCATATGTTGTGACCACTCATTTGAACCGTCTCGACGAGACGGTTCAAATGGTAGTCGCAATATATACCTCTGAGCGAATAGAAGGGAAATATTTAGGATTTTCCGTATTCATAATGGTAAACTCAGCATGAGAAGGGTTAAGTAAAGCTCATTGAATTGTTACCACAGTATATGTCTAGCGTACACGTATTTATGGACACAGTTGTCACCGGGAAAAAACTTACACGTTTGCTACAACAATGTTTAATGATTTAATTTACACTGACTGACTGTTCCCTCAATTTAACAATTCGTTCTCTCGAATTAACAATTCGTTCCCACGATATAACAATTAGTTTCCAGGAAGTAACAATTCGTTCCCGTGGGAACGAACTGTTTCGTGGGAACTAATTGTTAAATTGAGGGAACGAATTGTTAATTCGTGGGAACGAATTGAATTGTTATTTCGTGGGAACGAATTGTTATTTCGTAGTAACGAATTAATAAAAAATTGTGTGTTTGTATGTCGCGGCATAATTTCAGTTCACCTTTATGGTGTAGTATATACAGTGCAACCTCTCTACAACAGCCACCCATGGGAAGACGCAAAACTGGCTGTTGTAGAGAGGTGGCTGTTGTAGGGAGATTAATGCTGACTGAAATTTTGTCGTCCGCTGTTTATTTATTTTCTCGATAATTCTCATCAAAAACATGCTTTTGCAACATTTTAGAATCATTCCAATGGAAATGATTCTAAAATGCTGTCAAAACATGTTGTTATTGAGAAAGAAAGCAAAGCAACAGCAGACGACAATTTTCGTTTTCAGCAGTCTAAGGGTTAGATACAGAGGAAATCATCCATTTAGGATATACAATAGTGGCTGTTATAGAGAGGGTGTTGATGAAGAGAGGTGGCCGCTCGGCGAGGTTCGACTGTACCACAGGCATTCGGCGTGTTTCGGCTTTCATCGGTATAACTATATATATATATATTAACAAGGCTTTTCACTTTGGTCGGACACGACCTCGTATCATAACAAAATAACATGTTTAATATTCTATTTTTCTATGTATTCTATGTATTTCTGCAGGATAACGATAATTCTCAACTGATCATATGAACTTGCCACTACATGTGTACTATTGACGTTAGAATCTTAAACACATTATTTTCTTTGTTATGATACGAGGTTGTGTCCGACCCAGGAAAAGCAACGGTAATTCGATATACTTTGCATAATTATATTCTAACAATGCTATTTTAGCAAGATAACAATAATTCTCAAATGAACATGTGCACTTTCTGCCAAAATATTCACATTAGCGTTAATAAAATCGCGGAATTTGTTATGATACGGGGTCGTGTCCGACCAAAGTTAGAAGCCTTGTTCATATATATATAGTTATACCGATGAAAGCCGAAACACGCCGAATGCACACGTCACGTATGTGATTGTAATTATTCACAATTTGAAATATTGCAATTGTTCGTAAACGCAGTACAGTGGGGTCAGCGTGTAAGTGCACACACGAACGAACACGACAGGTTGGTTCCAACCTGTCGTGTTCGTTCGTGTGTGCACATACACGCTGACCCCACTGTACTGCGTGTACGAAAAATTGCAATATTTCAAATTGTGAATAATTACAATGCACACACGAACGCACACGACAGGTTGGTTCCAACCTGTCGTGTTCGTTCGTGTGTGCACTTACACGCTGACCCCACTGTACCTTTGCAAATGGATAATCTGTGGTAAGTGAAGTACCCGACGTTACAAGAAGACGCGAAAGGCACTGAGTCTGGGGCCCGTTTCACGAAACTTCGAACATTTTAGTGTGGAAACGTACTAGGTCGTCAGCCAGAAATGGACCCCCCACCCCTGGGCGGTTTTGTAGAAATTTTCTTTCCTGAAACTACATTCAATTACCCGTGGTATGTCGTATATCTGCGCTCTGTAACCCGCTCTACGAATGTTTGGCACCAGCTTGAAGTATCCAACACTAGGACTTTTCTAAATTGTCAAAAATCGCAATTTCAGAATTCAGCTATTCTATTATCTCTTGAAACAACTAAAATCTTTCAATTCACACGAAGAACTTTCCATGTTTTATTACCCCACCCACTGACTTTCAATGGCAAAACATCGACCTACATAACTCTATATAACTGTAAGCATGATACTTTTGTATTTTCTCTGTGGCAATTGTACCTAGTAATGCTCAGTAGACGTGTTCGTTGCATATATGCCTATTATCTGATGTCTTTAGTCGATGATACAATGTTAAGAACGAATTATTTTTACCATTCCCCACACCCACAAAATTTACAATGGGAATTTTACATGTATTGAATTTAATTTATGTTATGCACTGTTACTTACTTACAAATGATGTCAATGCATAGAGAATAGTAGGTTAGTGCCGTGAATGGGAAAAATATCTGGCAAGGCTCAGGAAACGGGATGGGCGAGGCTCTGCCGAGCACATCCCGTTTCCGTGCCGCGCCAGATATTTTTTCCACTCACGGCACTAACCTACTATTCTATTTATCACGTCAACACCTTCAAATGGCTGTAAAATGCAAAAATTGTATTGACTGGATATCAAAAATGTTTCACGGCACCGTGTTTCACGGCACATACGCACTGTGTTGACGGGATAAATATGTAACTACTTAAGCACTGCTAATAGCTATCCGTACACACGTCAGATACAGTGTGTCCCACCCACTGAATTACAATGGTAAAACACCTACCTACGAGGGGTGTTCCAAAAATAATGCCACTATATGTTGTATAACCAAACTGAAAGTATTTGCAAATATTTTATCTTACGAGTCCCTTCAAAATACTCCCCCTTGTACAAAACACACATTTTCAGTCTTTCGATCCAGTTCAGAAAATATTTTGTATAGTCCTGAAGAGGTATACCCACCAGACACTGATAAATGGCTGACCCAATACAAGGGCATACCTTGAGTTGTATCTCTTTCCAGTAGCCGATTTCATCAAAATTGCAAAGTATACTTTATTAGCAAAGTATACTTTGAGGGAGAAATTTTCAATTTTTTAAAAATTTATTAATTTTTATTATACTGAATTTATTACATTATCACAGCCATTTTGGCTGTGATAATGTAATAAATTCAGTATAATAATTCTGCATACTCGTAATCATCAAATATATGCAGTCGTTAGTTCTATATGAAATAATGCATTTCGGGAAAAATAAATGATTACTCCCTCAAAGTATACTTTGCTAGATAAGTATACTTTGTAATGTTGGTGAAATAGGCTACTGATAAGTGATATTTCAGTCTTGGAAAGAGGAAATAGCCACAGGGAGCCAGGTCTGGAGAGTAAGGTGTGTGGAGAAGAACTGTGACATGTTCTTTCTGCAAACACGCTGTCATAATACGTGCCTTGTGAGCTGGAGCATTGTCGTGGAGAAGGCGTACGTATTTCAGACCTGTTGTAGGACGACGGCGTTGTAGTAATTCTTCAAATTATTCAGTACGACATTTTTATAGAACATTCCTGTGACTGTTCTACCCTTTGGGACCGTGGTTTTAATGGCTGGACCATTATTTATGAAAAATATTGCCTCCAACACCTTCTTAACTGTTCTAGTTATTTTGGCAATGCTTGGGCGTCTTGCGTTTTTCGTGGCCCAATTCTGTTTGAGACCTTCCGTTTCGGTTCAATATAATGAACCCAAGTCTCATCACCAGTAACTACGTTTGCAAAAGCCTTTTTATTGTATGATGGATATATTTTAAAAAGTTTTTTGTCATTGTTAACCGGGCGTTCCTTTGCTCAGTTATCAACAAATGGGGTATCCATCTCGCATTTATCTTCCTAACTTTTAGGTGTTTCTTCAAAAATTCCATGAACACGTGCTAATGACAAGTTCATCATTCACGCTATCTGCCTTACAGCCAACCTAGCGTAATTTGTTAGAATAACCCGAATTTTCTCTACATTAATTTTATTGGAGGATGTCCTAGGACGACCCGGACGAGCAACATCTTTCAACTGCTGCTGTCCCGACTGAAATTGAGCAACCCACCTAAAAATTGTTCTGAGGGACATTTGACCATCCCCATAAATCTCACACACCTCTTGGTGGATGTAGTTTGTCTTCAGACCAAGCAGAGACCTTCCTTTTATATAAGCCCTAATCGCTAACACATTTTCAGTTATTTTGCCAGTCATTTTCTATATAGTGTAACGAGTACGCTATACATACATGTACATTGCACCGAGGTCGGCGAACGTATGAGTCCGATTTTTACCTGTGACACGAGTCAATGACTACACTACCGGTACAATGTGTTTTCACACATGGATTGCATGATATGAGCGAAATATTGCATCAATGTCATTACTATTGGAACACCCCTCGTACATAACTCCATAAAAGTATGGTACTTTTGATATTTTCTCTGTGCCAATGGTAAATAGTAATGCTCATTAGCATGAAGTCACTTACTTATACATTATTTAAATACACATGCAACTACCTAGGAACTTATAATAGCTATCCGTACACACTTCAGATACAGTATGTCCGAGTGTTCGTCCGTCTATCCATCCGCTTTGCATTTATAATATTTATCCCGTCAACACAGTGCGTATGTGCCGTGAAACATTTTTGATATTTTGTCAATACGACCTAATCACTGCGTATGAATATGTGCGGTGGCTGGGGTTATTTTTTTGCATTTAAAAGCCATTTGTAGGCGTTGACGGGATAAATAGAATAGTAGGTTAGTGCCGTGAATGGGAAAAATATCTAGCGCGGCACGGAAACGGGATGTGCTCGGCAGAGCCTCGCCCATCCCGTTTCCTAAGCCTTGCCAGATATTTTTCCCATTCACGGCACTAACCTACTATTCTCTATGTACTTAGTGCCGGTAACAACTACGTTATGACTTCCATTATGAAAATCTCTCACAGTGGCCAGTAATTGTATCAATGACAATGGTGCTCAATAGTGTCTGCAAGATATGTTCCATGCCCATATTATGATTACATGATGTCTACAGCAGATGATGCAATGGTAATAAAAACAAGTAGTTCTAACCATTCCCCACCCACTGAATTTACAATGACCTCATTTTACATGCAGTACTTTTTCTTATTTATACACTGCCAGATACTTATGAAAGGTTCATATGAATGTGTAGCTACTAAAACCTATACTAGTAGTTATCGACACGCATTTCAGATACAGAATGCATGTGAGTTCGTCTCTCTATATGTCCATTTAATATTTATGCAGCCGTGACAATTATACTGATTACTATGTTGGGTGTTCCAATATTAACTTCTCTCCTATATGTAGTCATTACTCTTAGCTGTAAAATACTCTCTCTAATATGAATTGCACATTCAGTGTTCTTAATTGTATGTTTGTAATCAACTTTTCATAGTTCAGATTGGCATATACCGGCATAGCATTGTGATTACAGCATCATTTCCTATTTCATATATACGAGAACATCGTTTAAACGTAGTTTTTGCAGTTCATTCTGTGCCAAAATGAATATGTGACAAATGAGTCTAAACGTACCAGTGACTTCTGAAATGATGTATATGACCTCCAGGCTCATGCATATAATTATATAACTGATTGTCATAAGCGTCTACACTGCATACAGTTTAGTATACACATTTCTATATTAGTATGTATGTAGACAGACACAGCCATTCTGGGGTATTTAATTTATTCTAGTCCAGTTTTAAAAGCAAGCCCATCTGACATGCATACATATAAGTACAACACACAACATGAGACCATATTTAGTGATACTGTTATTCCAAAGATGATCTAGATGGAATATAATACATCATAGGATAATACCATTACACAAAGGATGTGCCCAGTTTTTCACTAAATATCCGAATTTATCAATTTATCAATTTACAGCAGTCAAACCATTTATATTACACAAGCTCATGTGTTACCATGTGTTGCCACAGATATAGGACCATCAATATGCATTTAAATCCCCTAAAAGAATAAACGTATACCCACAACATATTATGCAACGTATCAAAATTGCATCTAAACGCTATCACATAGCCTCGATCTAGACACATTAAACTTGCAGTTACTGTTTATATGTACTGCAAGTGACGTCAGTGTGTTGCGAATCGTTTTTACAGACTGTTTTTTATCAACGTCAATGGCGAATATCTGCGGTGTGTGTCTGAGGTCCACAAATAAATGTTTCATCACAATATGGCAGAGTATAGTGGTCTATTCCCAGTGATGGCTGTCGCAACTTCAAATTATGCATGAATAGTTAATATGATGTCCGTTTCACCTCAATGAAAACTATAGACACGGGCACGTCGCCATGAGAACCTTGTACAACATGGAAAACGTGGCACCATATCCGGCCATCCAGGCTAGAGACCGGCACGGCTGTGGTAGCGGCATTAGGTAGGCGAGCGTGAAGAAATACCGGGAACCAGCGAACAACCGGAAGTGGAGAACGGCGGTGGAGAGTTCCGGTCCGGTGAGCAGGTACAGTAGACCAACGAGGACAAACGGTATAACGTTTTCAAGGTCGTTCAGGTGACATCTGTAAACAGAACATACCGAGATTATGTGTGGCTGTGGCTGGAGAAAAGTGGTGCAGGGTTGAAATCGTTAGGGGTCAAAATCGTCTGATTATACAGAACTTGAAAGCCGGCAGATAATTGTAACGTATTTCCCATTCAGCTTCTTCGATATGTAACCAGTGAAACCCTTGTTGTACCCTTCTTGTGGCGCATTGTAAAGTCTGTTGAAATCTAATAAAAAAAACCTACTCGTAAACCGGAAGCATCATACGATTGGTCCGGCGAATCGACTGGGTGACCTCGCTAACCACCCAAAGTGTATGTTGATACCACTCAGTTGAACCGTCTCGCCGAGACGGTTCAACTGAGTGGTAACAACATAAACGTTTGATGAGAAATGAGAAAAATTGCTGAAAAATATTTACATTCCGTTTTTTATACATGAATTACTACAAATATGTCTTGTGGCGCCATGTAAAGTCTGTGGAAATCTAATACAAAAACCCTTCTCATAAACCGTCAGCTACGTACACCAATAAATCATATACAAAACCCTTCTCATAAACCGTCAGCTACGTACACCAATAAATCATATACATGTATATGTGTTCAATAACTTAAAGTATTTATACAGATGCTGCTAGCGAAGAAATGACACCATATGTTGTACTTAGAAAATAATAAGCACATGTTGGTGTTTTACATGTATAAGTTGGCTTCTACACACCTGTATAGATACGTACATATACAGAAGTTGTCTATTGTTTGCATATTGCAGGTGTTGTGTGCATTTGTATTGGTAGCAGTATCTGCATAATGACTTACTGACCATATTCATATAGTTTATTTAACATTTTAATACCGGTCTTGTTCACTCCACTGCAGCAGGGGCGCCCGAAGCATCATAATATTGGTCCGGCGAATCGACTGGGTGCCCTCGCTAACCACCCGAAGTGTATGTTGATACCACTCAGTTGAACCGTCTCGCCGAGACGGTTTGACTGAGTGGTATAAACCTTTAATGAGAAATGAGAAAATTTACTGAAAAATATTTACATTCCGTTTTTTTATACATGAATTTCAAATAGGTCAAAATTATTGATCCGGCAGTGGCGGGACCTGTTCCGACGCCCTTGCATTTGGTGGGTGGGGGAAACTAAAACAATGCAATGTATACTAATACCATTTAAAAACACTTCATGGATGTCAACATGTTTATTCACCCATTACATAATTAGCAAAATATTTTATTTTGCTGATAAATAGCAATTTAGTATGTACCCTAATAACCCAGAATATATGTAGCGCCAAATCTACATAGACTGAAATAATTAGAGCTAGCATTACGTATTTTAGTTTATGAAGAATGTGGCGTTCCATTAGAATCAATAAAAGGTCATGTGGTCCATTGTAGTCACATGAATAAGCACATCGGGGGTATAGCAGGTATACTTCCTTGTTGCATTTTAAATCCTTCCAGTATACTGTACGTTTGAGCATGTATTCCATTTACAACATAATTAAGCAGCACGTTGACTATTCAAATTGAAATCGGATTCCTACTCGTTCACGAGTGTCGGCTCATGAACTTGATGTCGAAAGACACAGGCATAATATTATCTAGTACAGTGCAACCTCTCTACAACAGCAACCCATGAGAAGACGCAAACCTGGCTGTTATAGAGAGGTGGCTGTTGTAGGGAGGTTAATGCTGTTTATTTATTTTCTTCGATAATTCTCATCAAAAACATCCTTTGGCAACATTTTAGAACCATTTTCAAGGGAAATGATTCTAAAATGCTGTCAAAACATGTTTTTATCGGCAAATAAGGCAAATCAACAGCAGACGGCAATGTTCGTGCTCCGCAGTTAAATGGTTACATACAGAGGAATCATTCATTTGGAATATAACATAGCGGCTGTTATAGAGAGGCTGTTGTTGTAGATAGGTGGCCGTTCGGGGAGGTTCGACTGTATTATGTAAATGTACCTTCTAACTCTTTCCACGTCAGGATCGGTGGTTAAGGCGACGTTTTTCTTTCCCATGTAGTCTTCCGGCGTAATGAACACCTGCAATATTAAACATTCAACAGATCGGTACATGTAGGCGAGAGGAGTACATGCAAGCAAAGGTTTGCAAACAATAGCCAAATTACATGAGAAAGTGATAGAGACAGTTAAAAGATTTAAGAACTATTACATGAACTGGATTACAAATAAGGCTTGTGGGATTAAACTCGTATAATGCTTATGTATAAGCCATGGTAGGTATATAAATACATATGACCTTATATATATGTGTGTACAGGTACTGTCACAAATAAAGCACTCTTTGATGATGTTTATATACCAGGGGCGGGTCTTGAAGGGGAGGTGGGGTTCCGGGGTTGCACCCCCCCCCCGCCCCGTTCAGCCACGGAGTTTACATAGATCACAGTTTACCACCAGTTGGAGTCTGAATTTAAATGCTGTAAATCACAGGAAAGTGCATTTCGAAGAGCTCGAAAATCGGACAACCCCCTAGTTGCGAACAGTAACTACGGGAGTAGATTGCAAGAGTTAACTTCGCAACTAGACAACTCCCTTCTGTTCCCCAAATGTTGGATCCGCCCCTGTATACACGTTCAAATATATTTCAAACAGTATGTGCAGAGATCAAAACATGGTTTATTTGTCTAATGGATATTGTCTTTTCAGTTGGGAATTTGGTGATTTCCATTGACTTTTCAAATGGTGGGGGGGGGGGGGGAGGCACAAAATACGGACACGCACCAAAATACGGAAAATACGGACACGCACCTGACGAATGCAATTTTCCATTGAAATCCCATGTTCTAAATTGCTCCAACTATTGACCTATAAAAGTACGGGCACACGTGTACTCACCCGCCTTGTAAATCTGTATCTGCCAATCCATGGTGCCATAAATAACATCTTCAGTAGAACGACCGCCGCGTAAAACACAAAATTGGAACAGACTGCATTGTCCAGACTAAGGGTAGCTGTCGCCATTGTGGTGCTTATGACAATTTAAATATATACCCGTAAGTTTTAGCAAAACGATTACACGCAGTGTTATCTTTTTAGCGTGGCAATATCGTACGAGAAACGAGCCATTGTGTATTTGTAGGTAGCGGCATAATTTCAATTGAACTTGGGATGTATATAGCATAGCACGGAGCCCCGCAGGGGACGTCGAATTCTTTTTTTTTTATTAATTCGTTCCCACGAAATAACAATTCGTTCCCACGAATTTAACAATTCGTTCCCATGAATTAACAATTCGTTCCCTCATTAACAATTCTCATTAACAATTCGTTCCCTCATTAACAATTCGTTCCCACGAAATAACAATTCGTTCCCAGTGGATTGCACATGGATTGCACGATCTGAGCGAAATAACACCTCTCGTACATAACTCCATAAATAACACCTCTCGTACATAACTCCATAAAAGTATGGTGCTTTTGTATTTTCGCTGTGCCGATGGTACCTAGTAGTGTTCATTAGCATAAAGTCACTTACTTATAAATGATTTAAATACACATGCAACTACATGTACTTATGAACTTATAATAGCTATTCGTACACACTTCAGATACAGTATGTCCGTGTCTTCGCCCGTCTGTCCGTCCGTCCGATTCGCATTTATAATATATACTTAGTGCCGGTAACAACTACGTTATGAGTTCCATTATGAAAATCTCTCACAGTGGCTAGTAATTGTATCGATGACAATGGTGCTCAATAGTGTCTGCAAGATATGTTCTATGCCCATATTATGATTACATGATGTCTACAGCAGATGATGCAATGGTAATAAGAAGTTCTAACTAGTCCTTACCTACTGAATTTATAATGACCCCATTTTACATGCAGTATTTTTTTCTTATTTTATACTCTGCCAGATACTTATGAACTGTTCATATGAATGTGTAGCTACTATAACCTATACGTTTAGTTATTCACACTCATTTCAGATACAGAATGCATGGGTGTTCGTCTTTATATGTCCAGCACAACAATATTTACACAATTCCCTGACATTTTATTGGCCCGTTGCAAGTCTCTGTCCAAAATTTATATCCCAGTAAACTCCCACGCCGAACTACTTTCCGTAACCGTGAGGCGCAGTTAAAATAATTATTAAGAAAACGGAAAATAAACACATTTTCTTGATGAATTTATTTCAAATGCTGGAATTATAAGGAATGAATGGCCTTTTTGTTGAATTTATCGGGGATATAAACTTGGAAAAGTCGCGGGAATACTGGACGAGGCCTTCCGGCCTTCGTCCAGTATTCCGCGACTTTTTCAAGTTTATACCCCGATAAATTCCACAAAAAGGCCATTCATTCCTATAATATGTGCAGTAGTATATAGGGAGTCAAAATGATACCACCTAACGGTGGTATCATTTCTCCTCCCTATATACTACTCCACCACCCCCCGAAAAAATCAAAAATTGGTTAACGAGGAAATTGTCTCCCACCAACCACGAAATATTCAAAATTGGTGTCATAAATACATCATGTTTTTTTCACGTCCAATTGAACAGATAAACAATAGTCTTAAAAAGGATTTATTTTTGACACCAATTTATGAATTTATTCTAATAAGTTTCCGATTTAAATGCGTCCTCGCGCAATAGTCTATATTCCAACACCATATTTTCCTCCTCCGATATAGCTAATTGATTCCGTAGATCAGCAATTAATTCTACCAGCTCTAGTCTACCACGTTCACCTGTAGCCACAGGGCAGCGTAGTTGCTTATGTCTACAAAGAGTTTGGGCACTAACGAATTTACAAGGGCATCTGGGGCATTGAAATTGCGGGGGGACACAAGGAAACTTTCTACGTCTCGCTAGATGCCTTCGTAGATAGTCTTTACGCGTAAACGTCTTACAACAAGTCTCACACTCCATATATGTATATGTTTATGTTTATATTCAATTGGTCGTAAAAAAAACATAATGTCAAGACCAATTGAACAAGATAAATTTCCATGGTTATTACAAAAGTATATTACAGAAAATATGATAAGTAAATAGCGAAATAGAGTTTGTGAAGAAAAGCCGAACTAGGGATTACATAGTAAAACGTTGAGAGTAGGGGGTTGACTTGATAAATGCCACAAAGATAGGCGTACAGAAAATAGATAAAGTCAGAAACTAGAGCAGAAATAGAAAGTTTGAGAAGAGAAGCCGAATCTCTAGGGATTACTTATAGTAAACGGTTGAGAGTTAGGGGGTTGACAAAGTGATAAATGCCACAAAGAATGAGGCGCGTTTATGATAAGTCGTTTACCCGCGCCCACAAACGACAGCCTTTAAAGATATGAAGCAGCCAAAACGGAGGAAGCCTAGATATAATCCAAAAGCGGAGGAAGAGGTTCAGAATTCAAAGAAAAGTATTGCGGGGTTAAGGGCTAGTGTAATCAAACCTTCAAGCACAAATAATTTGTCCCAAATTAGACGCCAAAATAATAATAAGAAAAAATCTATCGTTAGTGCGATAGTGGAAAAAGGTGAAGAAATATTGGGGGCTCACGATGAAACATTGGAAAAGGTAGAAAAATGGAAGACGGGTAGTTACATTATCCTTTCGTAAAAACATTAACATTAACGAGTCTGAACGCATGTCCGATAAACTCGCTCCGTATCTAACAACCAATTTTTATTTGAGATATTCATATTCTTACAAGCTAGAACATATGGAGGAAATTAAAAATGGAAAACCTAAAACTATAATATTTCACAAAAATCTCGGTGGTAGCGAACCACTATCATCAATGAAAAACCGTTAAAAAATGGCTGTCAGATAAGGAGCAAACACGAATAATGTCCGATAAAATAGACAGACCAAATACAAAGTGGAAGTTTGTAAGATGGGTAGAGGTGTTTGTAAAGCTAATACAGGGTAGTAGGGGAATAGATTTGGGACTACAATCCAAAGAAGCAGCAGGAGGAGAACTTCCAGAATGGTTGAGGAATAGAAAAGGTATGTATTCTTTAGATAAGTATAATGACGACCTTTGTCTGTTCAGGTGTCTAGCTATGCACCTTGATAAAAAGATCAGACCTGACAGATGTACAGAAAAGGCGAAAGAACTTAGTAAGCAATATTTCGGTAGTAATGTGGTTTCACCAATTTCTTATTTTTCAGATCTGAAAAATGGTTGAAGAGTTTTTTAAAATCGGTATAGAAGTATATCAACCCACCGAATGTAATGTATGGTGGTTGAAAAAGGTACCAGCACACTATAAGGTAATAGGTAATAAACCAATGACAATAGGACTGTTTTAATAATCACGCATTTCTGATAAAAAACCTTAAAAACCTATCTAAAATTTACGCCTGCGATAATTGCAAGCAGAAATTCACGAAAGCGAGTAATATGAAGAGACACGGACCAACATGTATGAGAGGTGAGACAAAAGTAATATGTGATGGTAATTATTTAGAGCGCCCGCGTTCGTCGTTCGAGAAAGCGTTTTACCCAAAAGGTTCTAACAGTTATGGGGCGATCGATTGGATGTATTCTGTGGAAAAGCGGGAGGGAATTCACATTCACCACGAACAGTGCGGACACGGAGGTGAAAGATGGATTTTAGGAGCTCCGGTAGATGGATACTGTCCAGAAACCAATACCGTATATCAATATCACGGCTGTTACTGGCACGGGTGTGAGATTCATGCAAAGCATAGAAAAGAAGAACGCGCATCCACTATGAGAAGAGATAAAGTTATTAGAAAAAGCAAAGAATTCAACCTAGTAGTTATGTGGGAATGCGAATTCCAAAGAACGGGTAAAGATATAAAGATCGGTTGTGACACTACTCTTTATCCATATCAGATAGTATCGATTTTGAGGCATATCTCCAGCCAGAAGTTGAAACTACCGGTAATAGTTTAGAGTACGAAGCTGAGCACGTTCCGGCAAGCGTTAGTATAGGAGATAATTTCTCAGGAACAGTAACTCATATTTGTGATAAAGATCCCGCAAAACTTATAGAAAAATTCGTAGAAGATTTGAAAGTCAGGGGAAAAGCTATAAGAGAAGAAGTGTGGTCAAGATATAAGTTTAATACGGAATATTTACGTAAAAACCAAATCGCCAAAATCGAACAGTGGATAGAGCAAGTACCGGTTATAGGTTTTAACAGCAGTAAGTACGATATAAACTTAATAAAGAAATACCTAGTGGCGAACTGACATCAACAACAAAGAAAGTAATGGTCGGAAAACGTGCAAACGCAACAATATTTCTATTTACTCCAGAATTTAGATTTCTTGATGTAATACTTTATCTAGGACCTGGTGTAAGTTATGATAGTTGGATAAAAGCCTACGACTGCAAAGGACAGAAATCTTTCTTTCCTTATGAGTGGTTCGATTCTCCAGACAAACTGGATTACCCAGGACTACCGGATATAGAGAATTGGTATTCCAAACTATCTGGGAAAATGTTAATAGATGAAACAGAATTAAGTAAATGTCGTAGAATTTTCGAAGAAAATAATATGAAAACTTTCAGAGATTGGTTGAAATATTATAACGATTTAGATGTAGCACCGTTCCTAGAAGCGGTGGAAAAAATGTGTGAATTTTATAAACACAGAGGTGTGGATATTTTCAAAGATGCGGTAACACTACCTGGAGTAGCTATACAATATT
This sequence comes from Conchocele bisecta, assembly GCA_029237695.1. Taxonomy (NCBI): domain Eukaryota; kingdom Metazoa; phylum Mollusca; class Bivalvia; order Lucinida; family Thyasiridae; genus Conchocele; species Conchocele bisecta. The sequence goes on along the minus strand of CM055271.1, from coordinate 96,995,554 downwards.
TATTGAGAGGAACCATTAAAGAACAAAAATCTTCAAAGACGATTATACCGGAGGATGCTCTATATGCACCAAAAGAAGAAACATACGAAATGATGAAGGACGCTCTAGTTGGTGGTCCATCAATAGTATTTACACGCTATGCAGAAGCCGGTGTTTCCAATATTAGATCAAATGAAAGTAACAAACCTTGCAAGGCTGTTTTGGGGTACGATGCAAACGCGTTATATTTATCTACGTTAAATAAAGAGATGCCGTGTGGGAGAGAAACTATACACCATATAGATACCCCACATAACCCTAAATTTATTAAAAAGTTTTGTAAAAGAGTTTATCTGGAGACTGGTTTGGGTTTGCGGAGGTGGATATAGAATTCCACACAACTTAAAACATAAGTTTTCTGAAATGTCCCCAATATTTATAAACAGAGAAGTAGAGGTTGATGAAGTTCCCACACACATGTTAAAATATTTGGAAGATACTGGAAGAACTAGAGGAAATGGAAGAAAATTGGTGGGATCTATGACCGCCACTAAAGTATTGCTGTACGCGCCACTGTTGAAAATGGTATTTAAAACACGGCCTAGAAATAACGGGAGTTCATCGTGTTATAGATTATATTAGTGGTAAACCCTTCGAATGGTTCGCAAAGAAGTTACAGCCGCAAGACGAACAGGCGATGTAGAACCAAATAAGAAACCAGTAGCCGACATAATGAAATTATTAGGAAACTCGTGTTGTGGAAAAATGATAGAGGCAACGGAGAGACATTTAAATACGACATATACGCGAGACGAAACCTGTGTTGACAAAGCATTAAGATCCGCGTATTTTGATGATTTGGAAGAGATAGGATATGCGTACGAAATATCTTCAAGAAAACCCAGGTGTGCGCTAAAGAGACCATTCCATTGTGGAATAGCGGTTTATCAACTAGCTAAATTGAGAATGTTGGAATTTTACTACGAATTTCTAGATAAATACATAAAAAGAGAAGACTTTGAATTAATACAGATGGATACAGATAGTATGTATATAGGAGTTAGTGGAAAAACGATAGAGGAATTGATTAGACCTAACTTACTAGACGAGTTTGAAAAAGAAAAAAATAAATGGTTGGCTTGGGATAAATGGAGCGAAAGAGAGCCCGGACTTTTCAAAATGGAATTTAGCGGGATAGGGCGATAGCGGTTATCTAGTAAGTGTTATTTTGTAGAAAAAATTAATTTCACTAAAGATAATTTGGAACAAATTAAAATTAATAAAAACTCTGCGAAAGGAATGTCCAAGAGAACTAACAATTTAAATTGGGATAGATATAAACGAGTACTAAGTGAAACTACAGAAGATGGAAAACACATTATAGATGTAGCACAAAATAGAGGATTTAAAATGAAAGACGGCGTTATGAAAACGTACTGTCAACAAAAATTAGGACTCTCGGCATACTACGATAAAAGACGCGTGTTACCAGACGGAATACATACAGAACCTCTATTGATTTAAGTAATCGGGGGTAGCTGGGTGTCAGAAGACACTATAAGAAGTTCTTCGCGAACAAACCCTCGAGATGGCCCATCATCCAAATAGTAGAGCACGGGCTCATCGGGTTTGGTAATAGATCGATCTAGATGATATACATTGAGAGACCACACTGGATCAGTCGCGCGGCGGCTGCCACCTTCGAGCTCTCCCGGTTGATAGAGGTACCGGACGTCAATATCTGATGGAAGCCGCTGCTCCTCTAAACAACGGGTCGCCCGCGCGAGACGGCAGAGGGCTTGCTCGTCACCCTTTTAAACTTGATAGCATCTACAGGCTTCTTACCTATCAATCTGGTCACCTCTCCGTTCAGTGAGGAGACCACGGCGGGCAGTATGGCCACCCACTCGGTCGATCGCGAATGAGGGTCTACAAGTTCTTTAGCGTATTGGTGTCGAACAGTCTCTCAGCCAGGGTTCGATTGAAGCGTTCCACGATCCCCTGGTCCCGGTGGATGTTGACGCGGCCCGCGTCTGATAGAAACTTTATGCTTAGACAATAGATGAGAGACCGCGCCCATGAACTCGCGGCCGGGATCGACCTGGAGAAGATTCGGCCATTTGAGAGGACTCCTCTTATATATTCGGGAAAGAGCCTCGGCCACTTCCTTAGACTCTTTAGTGGCCAACGGCTCAGCCCCCTTGTAACGACTCGCTACGTCAACGATTGTCAGTGCGTACTTGTACGTTTTGCGACCGACGCGATCGTGAGGGAGAAACAGGAGATCCGCTTGGTGAACTTGGTTCGGCACCGGCACGTCGAATTTCGGGCGCGGAATATTGTGAGGCGCGGGTAAATAGATCTGCCAGATGGCCTGCTTCTTGAGCCATTCCTTGACAGCGTTTTCTGAAACCTTGGTCGCCGCCGCGAGGTTCTTGATGGCCGCGAGTCCCTTCCAGTAGCCGCGTGGACTATAGTATGTATTCGACAGCTTGCGCGTTAGTTTGGTATCAAGTTTGCGCGTGTTCATCGTATGCGAAGTATTCTAATATATCGGACAATCTCCAACATGCCCTCGCCAGTTCGTCCGGTAATAATAAACCTTTGTTGGAAGTTTCGCTGCAGCCCCAATCGCGTTTGGGTTGGAACAGGAGAGGGAAATCTAATTCATCCAATCTCGGGCCAGACGAATCATACTCTTTGCACCAGGTAAACGATGTTTTTGGGCAGTGTAGCCTACATCAATCATAGCGTTATAAAGTTCGTCAACTAACATCGTTCTATATATATATATTTATAAAAAAAAATGTTTTAATTAATTAATTTAAAATCTCGATTGAATATAATAGCCGGCGAGACCCACCACACCCATTCCCACGATGATGAACGCGATCTCGCGGTCCTTTTGGGGCTCTGACGGTACATAGAAATCTGAAAGTTGGGGCTCGGATCCATTGGATCGAGACTTTTGTGCGGATATGCCAGCGCGTACTCGCGGTTGGCTTCTTCAACGTTCTGAAAAGTTTGCGCGGCGTGATTTTCGCGGCGAAGCTCTTCATTGACCCAGTCCAGATGGGCTGTTCGTTTTTCGACCATGCTTCCTTTGCGCTATTGAGTTGTTCTACAGCTAAATCATGACGCTTACGCTCCTCATCCACGTTCGAGCTTTTCATTTTAGAGAATATAAAGTTGCTACCGCTGAACGCCAATGCGTTTACAAGCGCACCACCTACTATTACTGCGATTGAAGCCATTTATTTCCATATATTAACTGGTAGAATTCCAGCTTTAACTAGATAATCTCGGGTCCAAACTGCGGCCGCTACATCTAAGGTCGCGAGCCCTACGTCTCTCACAGTAAAGTCCAATTTGGGAGCGGTTCCTCCTAGGGCCATCTTTGATAGTCGAGCATACCCGATACTGAAACCCGATATCACCACGGCGTGATAAAGCGCATTCACTAACATTTTACCATCTTGTTCAGCCATTGTTATAATTATTGCATATAAAATGGGTCGCGATCAATGTTTAAATGGGGCGCATCCAAATTCAACATTGTTGATGATTGGTGTTTAGTAACTTTCTTCTGAACACTGGCTGGTTGTTTTTTCTGGTATTTCCACACGCACAGGCACCAACAACTGCCAGACCACCACCAACAACCCCAACTCCAATTCACGAATTTGGGTTCAATCGGATTCGCCCAACTCCAACGGTAGTTGGTATTGGGTGACAAATTCTTTGAATTTGAGTGTGCTTCCAATTCGTGAATTGGGGGTGTTGTTGTACTCAACTCTGTATTCAGATGTTTTGCTGTCTCCTCTCCGTCCCCGATTGCAACCCCAATCTCGATTGGAGTTTAGCCTCTCGAAGCTCGGCGAGTATTTTATCTTGTTTAACTTTTCGGGTGGCAGCCGCCGCCCTCCCAGCTGCCTGCTTTTGGGATTTTTTATATGCGGTATGTCATCCAGTGGCGGAGTAACACTCTGGTTCGATTGTGTTGGAGCAATCTGGTTCAACTCCGTCACTCTCGTGGGTGTGTCTTGTGTCATCATTTATAATATTAATATTAGAGCTTATAGTTCGTGGGCATATATGTCCAAATTGACAGTGTTTACCCGTGGTCAACGCGGTTGTCAGCGGAGCTAATACATTCCAAACTTGTGATAAATTGAGCAGCAGGTTGTTCTAAGAGTGTGTCCTATAAAAGGGGTCAGTCTCTAGATCGTGAATCAACCCCTTCGGTGTTTGGGTATAGGGAGAAGTCTACTAACGGCGGTAGCGTACAAATGAATAGCCGCCGATCCAAGAGTTTTTGTCATCTCTGCTCCCAATTTGGATTCGTATCGCGCATACATTTTATCAATCTCCGCATCTGACATCTTATCCACCTGAAAAACTGTGAGACGCCTACCGAGATAATGCTCCGATTGTCCCCCAGCAACCAGCGCAGCTAGCCGCTCTCGTCGCGCCGCATTTTCATTTTCATTCGGAGTCGTTGCACTCAACCCAGATCCCGATTGCTCTGTCGGATCATTATTGTTGGCAGTCGGAGTTGAGGTTTCTTCTATTAGCTGATCGAGAAGTTCGTCGCAGTTCATTTTTCTTAAAATTAATTTAACTATTCTAACAAGTCTCATCACTTTAACATATTTATTTAATTTTTTCAAAATTATTAAAATAATAAATGCGCACCACCCGATACTTATGATCACCATTATGCTCGCAACAAAGCTCGCAGCGGAGCACCAAATTGTTAACATTGTTAACCATTGTTAAGCATTTGTTCAGCATTATTCAGCATTTGTTCAGCATTATTCAGCATTGTTAAGCAATTGCTAAGCATTGTTCAGCATTATTCAGCATTTGTTCAGCAATTGCTAAGCATTGTTCAGCATTTGTTCAGTATTTGTTCAGCATTGTTCAGCATTGTTCAGCAATTGCTAAGCATTGCAATAGCTTATTACTTTGCAATTTTCCTAATTTTTTCAAAATTATTAATTATTAAATAAATCGTTAGATTTAGTTGATAACTTTATAAGCAGTTGGTTGATCAGTCTTTAGCAGAAGCTTGGCGTGCTTAGTTTCGGAAAGCATCTGTCGAACCTCCAGGCGCTCCTCGCGCGTTGGGATAACGTCATTCTCTCGAAGACAGTCATCGAATGAGTCTCGGTCCTTGCAGTGAAAGAGGGCGACCCATTTCGTTTGCTCGCGCAGATCCTTGAGGACGGCGTTGTATTTTTGAGTGGATATCCATACGCTTTGCCTCGCATGGCGGCCAGAAAATGCGAGTCGGAGAGCATGTCCTTCTTTTTGGTCATCGCCGCCTTGGCTGAGCAATCGTCAATCACGTATAGGGTGGGCTCGCCCTGAAATATTTGGTATAAACCACGCAACCAATCGTGAAGCCTATCACCGGGTCAATAACGTATACCTCAGGTCGGTCCATATCCACGGGCACCGCTGATAAGTATCGTTGTGCCGCACAGTGGGACATAGGATCACAATGTGACGAAAGGCATCGCGGTAGGATCCCTCGAGTAAGTTGAGGATGAAAACCGTTTTTCCACATCCTGTCTGCCCACATATTATGGCGGAGTGAGCATCTCCAATCGTGAATTGGTATTGATTGCTAGATTTCTTAATTTTTTCAAAATTATGTATTAATAAATCGTTAGATGATTTTTTTATTAAATCAGTAGATCGCTGATACGTATCGACCATCTTCGATGTTGAGATTGTGCGTCTGTAATTATATATAAGTACACGTTCAATGGCCCGGCTCCGTCCGCCTCTTTGGTTATCTGGATCGTCACACCCTCACTAGCGTTCTCAACTTGGCGTCCGCTACCGTGTATTTGGTCATCGTCGCTGGCTCGCATGTCTAGCCATAACGCGTATTTGGTATTCAGGAACTCCGCGAGGGAGACGGCCGAGAGATGCAGGTCTTAGCAACTGCTGCAACCTCCGGAGAGCGCTTAGATCCGGCAGCAAACTGCTTACTTCATCCCACTGCTGGTGCGCGAAGACCCGCGCTGTAGAGTTGATTGGGGACTCCCTCGTCTCCACCCTCTACCTTCGTGATTTTGGGGTTATAGAATCTGTCGGTTTTTCTAGCACCGAACGCGAACCGAGCATCCTCGAACAACATCAGTATACCTTTCATCGAGCGGGCGGGTACGTTGACGTTTAATTATTCCACAATGTGTCGCTTTTGTTTTTCGGCATCTTGCGATGGCGAAGAACTCGGTCGTAAAGTATGGCAACGCGCCCGGCGTACTGGGTTCTGATCAATCGCGCTAGTTCGGGCATCGTGACCATGTCGTACTCCAGCGAAACATTATCGATCGTATACGTCGATAACTGGTCAGTGGCTATGATAACTCGGCCGTAGTCGTTGAACGTTAGTTCGTATTCGAGGCGGTCAGCCAAAGCGCTCTGATAGTAGGGCATGTGACTCTCCAGCAACTCAAAGTCGAGCGGGATGTAGAAGCGGTTGCCGTAAGCGCCCGCGACCGCGTTGTCACTCGCGTTGTTATCTGCCTTGTTACGCAGCCCCGATTCTAAGTTTGGTTACGTTCTTATTTTTGCTGGTGTCAATACCTTGATAGACAGCGTTTTCAAGCTCGTGTGACGTCTTCCACAGGTCCTGATAGCAATGGTAGACGTCGCTGTCATCGATCGACATCACCTCATTACCAGAAATCTTTATCATAGTCTTCTTGACTATGGCGCGACCCAAGTTCTGAACGACGGTTCGGTCCGCGTCCGTCGACGTTAGCGAAATAGTGAAAGCGAGGCGAACAGTACCCGGAACAATGACGTCGTTAGCTCCGAGGTTGGGGAAGCGGACTAAGAGCTGCTGGTTCTGGTCCGATCGTCGATGGGTTGTTCGTAATAACGACACTCTGTCTCACGCCTTTTGCCCCGAGGGGCTCACGCAGTCTGCGGTATGGATTGAGTTTGCGACCGTATTGACTCGAAGACATAATTAATTTTTTCAAAATTATTGAAACTATTAAACCCGTATGGTTTTGTCTTTAATACATAATTAATTTTAAGAAAATTATAAATATGGCTGATTACATGGACGAATTCGATCACACTACGGGCGACCGAGAAGATTACCTCGATGGTGATGATGATAACTTCGAGGATTCCCTCACGACACCCACCATAGAAACTCCAGTTCCAATCCAATCACAATTGGGTGACGCTACCACTAGTCAAAGTCAGGAATTACTTGAGGGAGCTGTAAACGACTACTACAACAATTTGGCAGCAGAAAAAAGGTCTGGTCCCCTCTGTCGGTCGCGACTACTCCAAGTTCAAATTTATGAGCGGTAAATTGCGACTAAGAGCAGCACTAACTGTCCAATTAGTTAACGGGAGGACCGGAAAACCACTATCACTAAACACCATTGCAGGAAACCGGGGCGGTGGCCAACTCATAAGGGACGAACTAGGATTCACGGATTGGAAGAGGGGTGGGGTAAAACAAGTATACCGGCCCGCGCTGTAGAGGCCCTAAAGTCTACCGACGAAACTATAGCGAAGACGGCCACCGCGATAGAAACGGTCGAGCTCAGCGAGGTCCCTCAAATAGCCACCGACGTTATTAACACTATGGAGACCACGTTCAGCGTCCAATCGCAATTGGGAAAAAATACTCAACGATGACCCACCGTTACCTCTTCGAGAACTCCGTGGACTCGATAAGGCTCTACAAACGGTCCGGGGCGAACTGGTCCTTAACCTCTCCAAACTCACGGCGCTGGATGAACATATCGCGCTAGAAGAAAGAAAACTGGAGGAAAGCCGGTGACGATAGAGAATCTACCGAGCGGATCAACAAACTCCTGCGGTCTTTGCGGGATGAAAGAGAAGCTCGCTTGGAGGCCGCCTCGGCTAACCGTGAGGCTCTCCGCACACAAATAAGTCGGATCCGCGAATCAATCTCGAGGTCCTGCACGAGGAGACGACACTCGGTGAGCGTCTTCGCACTCTGTTCAGAGAGCAGGGCGTCACGATAGCAAGCATCCTCGTTGCTATCGGCATGACTATATCGACCATAGTTCTAACTTTCACTGGTGGTGCGGCGCTACCACCCGCTCCAGCACCAGCACCAGCACCAGCACCCTCTCCATCCGGTGGAGCCAAGGAGTGGATAAAAAAACAACTAAAAGCCCTCGCCAGTCTTCTAGCTAAATTAGCTGGAAAGGCGGCTGCCGCACTACCTGGACTGATCGGAAGTATCGTTTCTTACTTGCAATCTATATTATCAAAAACGGCCGGATGGCTAGCCAAAAAATACCTGGCTTTAATCGTGGCAATCGCCGGTCTCCTATTATTCTCTGTCAGAGAGTTCCTACAACCAAAGCGTAAATAATCCGATCGCCACGAGGGCGATGACGAGACCCAATTTCTCCTCCTCGTGTGTTGTGCTTCCAATTTCAACATTGTTGATGATTGGTGTTTCTCCAATCGCGATTGGTCTGTTGATGGAACTCGATGGTGCATCCAATTTACGAATTGGGGGTACTGGGTTCGATTTACGTATTGGGGGAGGTGTATCCATTTTGTGTTTTATGAAATCGGTTCCACTGTGGGGGTGCGCTTGATGATATTCCGTGTTCACGTTACCGTTGTGGCCGATTTTTTGATTGGCGGTGGCGATTACGATTGATAGATATTGTAACCGTCAACCGGGTCGTCTCGTAGTATCATATTGCTCGGCGCCATATAAAGACCTATTCCAATTACATAGTCTACTGGGGTGCTGGCATTCTGCAAAACGTCTTGATAATTCTGGATCGCCTTCTCCAGGTCCACCCTAGCTGAGATGGGCGTCCTCTACAAGTGCCAAAAATTGTTTTTTGTGCATCAAACGCTGTTCCATGCCCAGTATAGAACTGCGAGTTTGCTTCTGTGCGCCGAGAATGGCCCAGACGTACGTGCGAATGGAGTCGTTGACGCGAGTAACCCCGGCCTGCGTGAACCCTAGACCCGTATCTAACATAAATGTACCCCACGCGTTCTGAACCTCAGCAGCCTGCTGTATGTAATCGACGTGAGCCAGTTTCGGAGGTAACATTTTACAAGAAAACACGCCACAGTGTCGACCTCCAGACACTTCCGTCCCGAAAGTCATAGTCGCGGGGTCAAAATTCCGGCGTTCCGACTGACGATGTGGTCACCGGAGTGATCGTGTCTAAAATCAGTCTGTGTCCAATTCCCGGACTGGCCGTGAATGAGAACGTCCCCGAGGCCGGTGCTGGTAGGAAATGCTTTCTGTCTCCAGTCCGCGTCTTTTGAAACGTAAAATTCGTTACACAGTCTTTCAAAGGCCATACGGTTATATGTGTTGGAAATGGGATCCCAGGCGTCGTCTTGAGGTAGTGAAATACCTAGTTCTTTGAGAATCCTCCTAATAGTATAATACACGTGAAAGTTGTAGACACTTCGGAGCATGACATTCTTGGATGTCAGATGGTCTTTATATGAAACTCCACACCGGCTGTTGCGCACCATACAGCGAAATTTATTTGGTTCTGCCAAAACTGCATCGGTGTTGCTTTCCAGCCGTTTACCACCTCCATCGTAGTAATCTTGGGCAACCTATATTGTTCAAAGATGTTAGGGAAGTTGGTGGCAAAGCCACTGTCCGGTCTAACCGTTACGGTTGGGTGTACAAGGCGGTTAACAACGTCTTTTTGTGTGTATTTACCTCCGACCGCGTACTTTACATTAGAGTTAAAGCTAAATGCTTTGGTATCCATTGAAAGATATTATTATGTTTGCTACTATAACTAATGTTCAAAAAGGGAGTTGTGAACTTCAAAAATTAATAGACAACTGCTGCGGAAAACGCCGGGTAGGCCTTAGATCAATCACGTTCACGGTTGGATGGCAGAATGTGGGGAAGAGTGAAGGGTTTTACTATGTGAAGGATGGACAACAATTAGGTGTAAAGCTGCCTCACGGACTGTGGGGAATAAGACAGCTCAAAGATTTTGTCAACTCAGAGCTTGACGGTATAATCAACCTCACAGTATCGAATGTTACCGGGCTCACAACAATGATCATCAGCAGTGATGTAGTGGTCTCCCCGGGGTTGGGTATTCAACTCGGTTTTAGAGAGACATACTCCTCAAACAAAGGAGTGTTCACCCCGGGTGAGTACGTCGGTGATAACCCGGTGGACTTCACCTTCACGAAAACTCTCAGGGTGCACCTGGATCGTGAACACATCGTACAACACGATAGACGGATCCCCAGCACATTACTGAAAACTGTGCCCGCCAGCGATTGTTTCTATGGTGAGACTGTAACGTTAGACTTCCCACACCCAGAGATGAAAGTTTTGGGGAATCGGGACACATCCACGAGTTGAAGATTTATATTCTTGATGATAAAGGGCGAGAGTTGAAGAACGATTACCCGATTTCGGTCGTCCTAGAAATTTCAAATTAATTAATTTTAAGAAAATTAGAATTAAACGCATGTTCGTAATATATATTATCAACATTATGAGTATATACGGACCAGGTAGTTCTTCCGATTGGGTGACAAATTCAAATAATTTGGAACCTGCAGAAGGGGGATTCATCCCGACAGAGGGCGACTTTTTAACTACCCAAAAAACAAAGGCCTTGATTAATAGAACTATATCGAGGGCCACGGACGAGATTCACAAGAGTCTACTATCACAACTTAGAGAATATGCCCTGGCTGTGAATACACAAAGTCGTGAGAAACACATACGGAACTAAAACGAACTAGGTAAAAAAATAACCAAATTTAGAAAAGAGGCCCGGTTGGGGATTGATAAAGCCCGAGAAGACCGTAAGGCTGACATTACGGAGGTTTATGATGCGTTGCGCTTAGAAGACTCTCTCAGCAAAGAAGCTACACTTGCTGAATTAGACGGGAAAATAATCGATTTTCGAAATGAGGCCACGTCGGGTATTGAGAAAGCACGAGAAGACCACCAGGCGGACCTTACGAAGGTTATGAGGTGTTGCGCTCAGAGGACTCTCTCATCAGAGAAGCGGCACTTACTGAACTAGATAAAAAAATAACCAAATTTCGAAAAGAGACCAGGTCGGGTATTGATAAAGTCCGAGAAGACCACCAGTCGAACCTTGCAGAGGCCATTGCGGAGGCTTATGATGCGTTGCGCTTAGAGAACTCTCACAGCAAAGAAGCGACACTTACCGAACTAGACGGCAAAATAGCCGAATTTATAAAAGAGACCAGGTCGGGGGTTGAGGGGGTCCGAGAAGATCACAAAGAGGCCATTGCGGAGGCTTATGGGGCGTTACGCTCAGAGGACTCTCTCAACAGAGAAGCGGCACTTACTGACCTATATGAAAAAATAACCGAATTTAAAAAAGAGACCCGGTTTGATCTTGATGGAGTCCGAACGGGTATTGATAAAGCCCTAGAAGACCACCAGGCGGATATTACGGAGGCTTATGGGTGTTGCTCTTAGAGGACTCTATCAACAGAGAAGCGACACTTACTAAACTAGATGAAAAAATAACCGAATTTCAAAAAGAGACCCGTCGGGTATTGATAAAGCCTTAGAAGACCACCAGGCAACCATTACGGAGGCTTATGATGCGTTGCGCTTAGAGGACTCTCTCAACAGAGAAGCGACACTTACTGAACTAGATGAAAAAATAACCGATAAACTGAAACATGATCGTATAGCCGCGACCAAAGCTCTTGAGGAGGCCTCTTATGAGATTCGTACTGAGGCATATAACGCAAACAATGCGCTTGCCGGAATAGTGAAAACAATGAAAACACCAAAACGTGTCATAACAGTTTGGGCTGAGAAGCGGGGCCCATTGGTTGTGGGGCACTATGAATATTCGTTCGGTGCCAAAGCGAGTAATAAATATGGGGGATACACTATGACAGCTGCAGGTGAAGTTATCCAAATGGCGGTCTGCTCGGTTAATGCTAATGGTAAACCTGTGGGCGCGGTCGCGATAAATATTGTAGTAGATGGGGAAGAACGGGGGGTTGGAGTCACTAAAATCTCTGGAGATAGTTCGACGGTGGTTTCGTTCTCCGGTGATGATCGAATTAGACTTTCCCAAGGTAGTGTTATTAACTTTGTTACGAAAATCGGTGACTCAGAGAGTTCTTCCACTATTGTCTCATTGTTAATTGAACTTATTGTGTAAATACTAATATATTGAAATAAATTTAACTATGAACGAATCACCGCTTCCAATTGTCAATACCGATCCACCAACACTGTATCCAACTCTCAATACCACTCCACCAACACTGTATTCAACTCTCAATACCACTCCACCAACACTGTATTCAATTAACGAAAAAAGTTCAGATTTTAGGTTGAATAATATCGTCGCTATGCAGGATATTTTAGTTAGAGAATGTGCAAATAGAAAAAGACACTCTAATAAATATAGGCGCGCGGCAAACATAGCTGAAGCATCTAGTACGGTTCTGGCAAGTGTTTCTGTGTTGTGTGGGGCGGGGACTGCTGCAACGCTATCTACAATTGTAATGATTCCACTTGCAGGGGTTTTGAGTGGAATTACCGTTTTATCTGGAACACTTTGTATGGTAATTAGGGCGGCGGGTGGAAAACTCGAGAAAAAAAGTAGAGAAAACATGATAGAATATCCGTTCTCGCTAGGTCTAAGAAAAATAGCATCGACGTTATGGTGTCCAAAGCGTTGGCCGATAAGAAAATATCAAATTTAGAGTTTGAATCCGTGGTGGAAGAAATGGGGAGATATGAAGAATTAAAAAATGATATAAGGATCAAGGCGCGCGCCACCATGCCAAAAATTGAGTGTACTGATTGGGATAAATTTAGGGTAAAACTTGAAATAAAGTCGGAGGAAATGTTACAGCACCATTATAAAATAATTTAAAAATATTTAAAAAAATAATTAAAAAAAAAAAAAAAATAATAAAAATAATAATTTAAAAAAAAAAAAAAATTCTTAATTTTATAATTTTCCTAATTTTTTCAAAATTATATTGGTGCAGTAAACAAATTTACATACCTATACAACATGTGTTTTTCACTGAGAATTATCGGCTCTGTTTACCTCGGCTATCAATTTACGCATGGGCCATAACCCGTGTAATTGAAACATTGTCGTTACAACATAAATTAATTACTATGTAATAATAGGAGTGTTCAACTTTATTATAAAAAAAATATAAAATTAATTATAAAATAACGAACCATCATATGTTTTCTTTCGCCAATATGTATTAATAAATAATTAATAATATGCACACCATTTGTATGTTGTATAGGAAACTGATGAGTATATATATGTGTGTTGACCTTACAACAATTGGTCTCATCTCGTGTGTGCTATGTTGTTGATCCGGTATGACGTCCGTCTCGTCTGTTTAATGGTAGCAGTCTATGCATATGTGTGTATTTGGCGATGTAATTGTGTAGCTCAAAGGTGCCGGCCTAAAAAGATTTCTGCCTAAGAGCTTTGCAATTTCGGAAACCAAATTCACACATAGGCTCGTCTTACTTCGCTGGTTTCTCTTAATAGAGTAATTGGCAATGGGGTTCAAGGCGACCCAGAATGTGAGCCAACAGATGCGTGGGCTTAAGAAAGGTCCCAACACCCCAGTGGCTGTGCCGGCTAGAAATCTGCCCAGTCGCTGGGGGTGTTGTGCACGAGTGGAGGCTTTTGCTATTTTTTTTTTAATTTTTACAAATTATTAATATCTTTATACGCGATAGACCTAATCGTGTAATCTCTCTATAAAATGGACACCTAATTTACATGTTCATAACACGTGTAATTGGAACATTGTCGTCTGCTTATAACATAAATTAGTTCTGTTCAATAATTTTCAATTTCTTCTAATAATTTTCCAATTTTCTTACGATTAAAAGCGATATTGTAGAAACGCATATCCGTAAACGAATCTTTGATTTTAAACTGTTTTATAAAATTAGTTTGATAATGTTTCGGTAGTGTTTCTCCGATCTATTTAGTCGCTTCATTATATAAATTTGATACTTATACCGGCGACATAATTGCCGGTTTAATATTGTAAATGCAACGTTTTTATCGCAGCGTAATAAATTACGCTGATATTTCATGTATTCGATATCACATAGTATTGTCATTTACGTGTTTTTAATACTGTAGAAACAACAGCGTAAAATCCTCTTCATCCAAATAATATAAACGTCCAATTCGTTGTGTATTTTATTATCCATTTTGTTATAATATTTTATTATAACCTAAAATTAAATTTATATGTTCAATTGGACGTGAAAAAAACATGATGTATTTATGACACCAATTTTGAATATTTCGTGGTTGGTGGGAGACAATTTCCTCGTTAACCAATTTTTGATTTTTCGGGGGGTGGTGGAGTAGTATATAGGGAGGAGAAATGATACCACCGTTAGGTGGTATCATTTTGACTCCCTATATACTACTTGTGCATTTCATATTTATGCAGCCATGACAATTATCCTGATTACTATGTTGGGTGATCCAATATTAACTTCTCTCCTACATGTAGGCATTACTCTTAGCTGTTGATATGCCGTTAAACGCAATTAAGTAAAAGAGATAAATAAATATAACTATTACTGTCAATAATATAAGTCGTATATTCTAATTTGCACACTGGATATAGAAAATGTATATTTTTCTACCTTGCTGAATACATGAGTTGTAGAACATATCACTCCATGTATGACACGATAGTAAATGCTAAACTAGAGAACAGTAAGATAGCTTAACAATACCAGCAACCTAAGTTGGAATAAAACTGGACAAATACTCTGTACACTTTCAAGGTAGCACTCATGCACGTAAATTAGTTTGTTGACATTTGAATACAATTAGGTAGTGGAGCTGATCAACCTGATATAATACGTATCCAGATTCCACATACAATAAAGAGTATTTATTATGCATTCCAATATTTCCTTCCCACAACTCATTCCCAGTCATCAGCAGGAACAGGACTCAAATGCGTAGTTGGCACATGTATTTGTAAAAACATACAGGGCTCCAGATAAGGAATTAGTAATTGAGTATGTTCACTCCATCATTTCTGAAGCAATTGGGTATTTCAAACTTGTAATTCGGTAAAATAAACTCACACTACGGTTTACACATCAACAGACAGCAATTATTGAATAGTTTGCTTCGAAATAAAAACATGTCTTGGCATTTCAGTAGACAATTCTTATGAAATACCAAGATGTGTTTTCATGGAAAACAAGAAAAATATGCTATATTTTATATGTTTATTGTTATCTGCAGCATGATAAATGTACCACAAACGTGTAATTGCTTTTTGATACTCGCTACTTCTGATTTCAATTGGGTTTTTTGGCAATTTTGATTGGGTATTTAAGCAAATACGCAGCTTATCTGGAACTCTGAACATGTATACTATAGTAAAAGTGCATAATTTGCTGATATTCTGACAACCAGAATGTAATGGACATAACTACTGAAATGCAGTATCAATGAGTATGATCACGTGGTACTAACAACACCAACAAGTACCGATTCAAAGTACGTATTCTTCTATAGTGTCCTTATTACGTAACGGATTTTGATGAAATATGGCGCATCAAACGCATCTTGTTAAGCTGCATTTGGTGGTCTCTGTATTTTCGCCCATTTTAGCGAATAATCGATTTCCGTGTCTCCGTGTCACTTTGGATTGGGCGGCGTTGTTGTTGTTGTAACCACGTGATCATGCACATTGACTATGTGTCATACGACAACGTGTGTGTTCCAATGTGTATGGCCGTCATCCATTACATGTATCAGTGTAAGTGCACGCCCTAATACATATACATGTATCCGTTGGTGTACAGTCTCGTTGGAAAATATTGCATTTTGTAAGTGAGGCATTGTACGTTAATATTTACCAGATATGTGTGATATTTCTAAAAGCATGCATGTGTCCTGCAAATATATCCACTATAGTCATATAGCTGTTATGTACGCATACATAAAATACTCTCTAATATGACTCGAACATTCCATGTTCTTAATTGTATGTTTGTAATCAACTTGTCATAGTTCAGATTGGCATATACCGGCACAGCATTACGATAACAGCATCATTTCCTATTTCATATATACGAGAACACCGTTTAAATGTATTCTTTGCAGTTCAAACTGTGCCAAAATGAATATGTGACAAATGAGTCTAAACGTACCAGTGACTTCTGAAATGATGTATATGACCTCCAGGCTCAATCATATAATTATATAACTGATTGTCATAAGCGTCTACACTGCATACAGTTTAGTATATACATTTCTATATTAGTACAGACACAGCCATTCTGGGGTATTTGATTTAGTCTAGTCCAGTTTTAAAAGCAAGCCCATCTGACATGCATACATATAAGTACAACAGACAACATGAGACCATATTTAGTGATACTGTTATTCCAAAGATGATCTAGATGGAATATAATACATCATAGGATAATACCATTACACAAAGGACGTGCCCAGTTTTCACTAAATATCCGAATTGTATCAATTTATCAATTTACAGCAGTCAAATCATTTATATTACACAAGCTCATCTGTTACCATGTGTTGCCACAGACATTCATAAGACCACCAATATGCATTTAAATCCTCTAAAATAATAAACACACACATATACTGTACCAACAACATATTATGCAATGTATCAAAATTGCATCTAAACACAACTATCACATAGCCTCGATCTAGACACATTAAACTTGCAGTTACTGTTTATATGTACTGCAAATAACGTCAGTGTGTTGCGAATCGTTTTTTGCAGACTGTTTTTTATCAACGCCTATGTCGAATATCTACGGTGTGTGTCTGAGCTCCACAAATACATGTTTCATCAATTAAAATACCTACAACTGTCAGCGGCAGCTTTTGTGTCAGAGCATAGTGGTCTATTCCCAGTGATGGCTGTCGCAACTTTAAATTATGTCCGTTTCACCGCAATGAAAACTATAGACACGGGCAGGTCGCCATGAGAACCTTGTACAACATAGATAACGTGACGCCATAACCGGCCCCCCAGGATAGAGCCCGGCACGGCTGTGGTAGCGGGATCAGGTAGGCGAGCGTGTGGAAATACCGGGAACCAGCGAACAACCGGAAGTGGAGCACGGCGGTGGAGAGTTCCGGTCCGGTGAGCAGGTACAGTAGACCAACGAGGACAAACGGTATAACGTTTTCAAGGTCGTTCAGGTGACATCTGTAAGCAGAACATACTGATATTATTTGTGGCTGTGACTGGAGAAAAGTGGCTCAGGGTTTTCAAGCGTCCTAATTTCATTAGGGGTCACAATCGTCTGATTATACAGAACTTGAAAGCCGGCAGATAATGTTAACGTATTTCCCATTCAGCTGCTTGGATATGTGTCCAGTGAAACCCTTCATTAAGGTTGTTGTGTCACGACTCTGTGTGCTAGCGCGGTAATGGCGATGAATCAGTGACAGGTTAAAAATAAAGGAATAAATCAGTAATGGGCTAAAATTAGTAAAACAGTTACATTTCTACAATTTATTACATGAATGAAGGAATTAATTACTAAAATATGATAAATATGCTAGTTCCTTGTACAAATACTAATAATTACTTTTAATTGGATGAAACCTAAATAATGGTGTATCAATACCTTAGAATGTCTTATTACCTAAATGATAAATGGTTAACAGCTTAAATTTCTATGCCAGAGTCTAAATTATAATACGAGTGTTCCCAGTTAATTTCAAAGTCTATTCTGCCGTAGTCCATTCACGTGCTTTCTTTTATACTCCGTATTCTGCCGGGCAGAAGCTGGCGGAATATGGGATAAAACTGCATAAAACGACAGAATTCGGATTTCCACTGCGGGAATCCGAAACGGGATTCTGCAGAATTCTGCTAAATCTGGCGTAAAAATTACTAAATTCAATCACCTTAGTTCTGTTTTCACAGGAATTATATAGAAAAGACATTAATGAAGGAAATTACCCTTGGCGAAACATACCTGAGCACAGAAAGTGTAAATATAATCTTTTGAAGTCGAGTGACAGCTGTCAACATTAATAGCGTTCATTAATTAACATTAATCAGGGGTTAACCGGAAACGAACTTTCAACTTCAGAACGAGGCTGCCCAGAAAATCCAACATTTTGAAATGTGAAATTTATGTCAATAAAACGGCTATTAATCACTAACTGGTCGCTCAGAGATGTTGCGATCGGCGTGGCTAACAAGTATTAACTATGTTGATGATTATGGATAACATAAGGTGAGGTGACAGTTCATGAATTGCTGATATACTCTGTAATTACACTAACTTCGTACAAGTACCCCACCCACTATGATAACTGTAAAGGGTTGAAGAAAGCATTTTATACCTCAATTACTGGGGTCTAACATTACTTTCCGCCCTTTAAAGTTTGTGCCCTCACAAACATGATAACACTATGATGAAAACAAAATTCCTCCTTAATTATATATATATGTGATCCGTACAAACATCTTAACATTGCTGTTAACCATATAACGTTTCAATATTACATGAACATTTTTGCATTTGCTTACAAAAATCTCCTTACACCCTTAACATTCATCAACAATGGTGAACCATAAACCATTGCACAAGTAGAAAATAACTGAGCAAATCACTAACAGGTATATGAACAACTCTTCTGCAAAGATGGTTACCAATCTCTAAGTTTTGGGAACAAATCTGTAACTGTTTGGGAACACATCTGTAGCATAGTAAAAATTCACTTTGGTAAAAGAAAAATAAATACTGCTAGTACATGATATGAATGACTGCTGCACGTGTAGCTAGTTACATTGTCAACCACGATACCACAGGTCAATGATGTCTGAATATCAGCTAATGATCAGTGGTATAATGGGTGGTGATATGACTTCAAAGATATATACTGTATACAATCAATGTATATATATGTGCAGGGAACGCAGTATGCTTCATGTTGCATTATTAAACCTATGTCTATCTCGTTGCATATATATGAACATCTCTTATCCTAATATGGATACAAATCCATGATGGTTTTGACAACAAATCCGTAGCAATAAAATAATTTCACTTTGATATCAAATCATGTTGTAATTTGAAAAGGCTTGCATTTATAGACACATTCATTAGTGCGGTAAATTCATATTCATATTGCTAACCAGTGTATCACAGGTCAATGCCATGTAAAGTATGTGTGTGGAACTCTAATAAAAAACCCTACTCGTAAACCGGAAGCATCGTACGATTGGTCCGGGGAATCGACTGGGTGACCTCGCTAACCACCCAAAGTGTATGTTGATACCACTCAGTTGAACCGTCTGGACAATATATACTAATTCCATTTAAAAACACTTCATGGATGTAAACATGTTTATTCACCCATTACATAATTAGCAAAATATTTTATTTTTCTGATAAATAGCAATTTATTATGTACCCTAATAACCCAGATTATATGTAGCACCAAATATACAGAGACTAAAACAATTAATGTTAGCTCTAAATAATTATAGCAGGTATACCTCCTTGTTGCATTTTAAATCGTTCCAGTATACTGTACGTTTGAGCAAGGTATTCCATTTACAACATAATTAAGCAACACGTTGACTATTCAAATTGAGATCGGATTCCTACGCGTTCACGAGTGTCGGCTGATGACCTTGATGTCGAGAGACACGGGCTAATATTATCTACTATTATGTAAATGTACCTTCTAACTCTTTCCACGTCAGGATCGGTGGTTAAGGCGACGTTTTTCTTTCCCAGGTAGTCTTCCGGCGAAATGAACACCTGCACATACACGCAAAGGTTTGCAAATAATAGCCAAATTATACAAATATGGCTTGTGGGATTAAACACGTATGAGGCTTATGTATAATCCATGCTATAAACTAGGGAACACAAGTCGTTTGAATATAGGAATGAATGGCCTTTTTGTGGAATTTATCGGGGTATAAACTTGGAAAAGTCGCGGGAATACTGGACGAAGGCCTTTATAATTCCAGCATTTGAAATAAATTCATCAAGAAAATGTGTTTATTTTCTGTTTTCTTAAGAATTATTTTAACTGCGCCTGACGGTTACGGAAAGTAGTTCGGCATGGAGTTTACTGGGATATAAATTTTGGACGGAGACTTGCAACGGACCAATCAAATGTTAGGTAATTGTGTAAATATTTTTGTGCTGGAATTATATGAGGATAAACGCACACACAGCCGATTTCTTAGAGCCAAGTCTCTCATTCTATATAAATATAATATATTATATATATATATATGTGTGCGTGCGTGCGTGCGTGCGTTTGTGCGCGTGTGCGCGTGCGTGCGGTACTGTCACAAATAAACCACTATTTGATGTTTTACAAGGTTATATTTATGTATATACCAGGGGCGGATCTGGAGGGGGCGGCGGGGTTCCGGGGTTCCGGGGTTGCACCCACCCCCCCCCCCCCCCGTTCAGCCACTGAGTTTACATACTCATAGTTTACCACCAGTTGGAGTCTGAATTTAAATGCCGTAAAACACAGGAAAGTGCATTTTGAACAGCTCGAAAATAGGACAACCCCCTATTTGCGAACGGTAACTTTTGCTAGCTACTAGGGACGGTACGGGAGTAGATTGCACGAGTTACCTTCGCAACTAGACAGCCCCCCCCCCCCCCCCCACCCCCCCCCCCCCCCCCCCCCACCCCCCCCCCCCCCACCCCCTCGTTCCCCAAATGCTGGATCCGCCCCTGTATACACGTGCAAATACATTATTTCAAATAGTGAGTGCAGAGAACAAAACGCTAGAAATATTTGCATAAGTATAGACATGAACTGATCGACCACACGTACATGGTTTATGTGTCTATTGGATTGTATTTTCAGTTGGTAATTTGGTGATTGCCATTGACTTCAAATGGGTGGGGGTGGGGGGGCACCAAATACGGACACGCACCTGAAGAATTCAATATTCCATTTAAATCCCATGTTCTAAATTGCTCCACCTATTGACCTAAATAAGTACGGGCACACGTGTACTCACCCGCCTTGGAAATCTGTATCTGCCGGTCCATAGCGCCATTAATAACATCTTCAGTAGAACGACCGCCGCGTAAAACACAAAATTGGAACAGACTGCATTGTCCAGACTAAGGGTAGCTGTCGCCATTGTGGTGATTATGACAATTTAAATATATACCCGTAAGCGTTAGCGCAAAAGGATTACACGAAGCGTTATCTAAGCTTGGTAACATCGTACGAGAAACGAGCCATTGTGTATTTGTAGGTAGCGGCATAATTTCAATTGAATTTGGGATGTATGTAGCATAGAACGGAGCCCCGCAGGGGACGTCGAATTCTTTTTTTTATTAATTCGTTCCCACGAAATAACAATTTGTTACCTCAATTTAACAATTATTTCCCACTAATTAACAATTCGTTCCCTCAATTTAACAATTCGTTCTCACGGGAACGAATTTTTATATCGTGGGAACGATTTGTTAATTCGAGGGAACGAATTCTTATAACGTGGGAACGAATTGTTAATTTGAGAGAACGAATTGCTAAATTGAGGGAACGAATTGTTATTTCGTGGGAACGAATAGTTAATTCGAGGGAACGAATTACTAAATTGAGGGAACGAATTGTCATTTCGTGGGAAAGAATTGTTAATTCGAGGGAACGGATTGTTAAATTGAGGGAACAAATTGTTATTTCGTGGGAACGAATTGTTAATTCGAGGGAACGAATTGTTAAATTGAGGGAACACATTTTCATTTCGTGGGAACGAATTGTTATATCGTGGGAACGAATTGTTATATCGTGGGAACGAATTGTTATTTCGTGGAAACGAATTAATAAAAAAAAACGTCCATGTCACCTGCGGGGGCTCAGTAGCATAGCCACGTGTAGGATTGCAATTATTAACTATTTGAAATCACTTGATTTTTCAGTCTGCACCTTTGAAAATGGGTAGTCCGTGAAGAACACACGAATGTGAATGGGTCTGTAGCCTATTTCACCAACATTGCAAAGCATACTTATCTAGCAAAGTATACTTTGAGGGAAAAAATTTCAATCTAAGGATAAATTTTATTAATTTTCATTATACTGAATTTATTACATTATCACAGCCATTTTGTAATAAATTCAGTATAATTATTCTGCATATTTGTAATCACCATATATACGCAGTCGTTAGTTCTATATGAAATAATGCATTTCAGGAAAAATAAATGATTACTCCCTCAAAGTATACTTTGCTAGATAAGTATACTTTGCAATTTTGATGAGATCGGCTACAGGTATGGTAACGCACTGGTTTCATAAGCCATGTGGCTGTGACTGGAGAAATGGGGTTCATTGGTTTTCCAACCATTTATGATCCAGATCAGTCTGAGCATCTGCGCAGTCTGATCAGTATCTGCACTGTTCGCCATTCCATATGATCAATGAAGCACCTGTCAGACATCTAACACACAATATAAATCGTCAGCATGCTACAGGAGTGTGATGATATTTCATCAGTAGCCGATTTCACCAAAGTTGCAGTTTCATTTTCAAACTGAAAACCAAAGTTGCAGGGTATACCTATCTTGCTAAGTATACGTTGACGGAGAAATGTCCATCTATGCATACATTAATTTTCTGATATAATGAAGTAAAATAAATGTCTGTGATACATGTAATGCAATAAATATAGTATATTAATTCTGCATAAGTTTAATCATCATATATAAACAGTTGTTCCTTTTATATGAAATAATGCATTTCGGTAATAATAAATATTTACTACCTCAAAGTCTCTCAAAGTATACTTAGCTAGAGCTAGATAGTATTAAGTACACTTAGTGATAATTCTAGCACAAAAATATTTACACAATTCCATAACATTTGATTGGCCCGTAGCAAGTCTCTGTCCAAAATTTATATCCCAGTAAACTCCCACGCCGAACTACTTTCCGTAACCGTCAAGCGCAGTTAAAATAATTATTAAGTAAACGGAAAATAAACAGATTTTCTTGATGAATTTATTTAAAATGCTGGAATTATAAGGAATGAATGGCCTTTTTGTTGAATTTGTCAGGGATATAAACTTGGAAAAGTCGCGGGAATACTGGACGAGGCCTTCCGGCCTTCGTCCAGTATTCCCGCGACTTTTCCAAGTTTATACCCCGATAAATTCCACAAAAAGGCCATTCATTCCTATAGTATATTCCTATAGTATATTCCTACACGAGCTACGCTGGTCACAAATCCCATAATGCCAATGTTTCAAACCAAAGCCACAAACGACTGATACATGTACTCGAGCATGCATGTACATGTATTTCGATGTTTGGGGTCAATGTCGCCAGCTATAATTACACCGTATACCATATCGCGATTAAGGGACACAATTCAGAACAACCATTAAATGAAATATAGAATGATATATTCAAGATGTATGCTTACGTGGTATTAACAACAACAACAAGTACTGAAATTTCCAGAATCCATCCAATTGAAAGTACGTATTCTTTAATAGTGTCCTTATTACGTAACGGGTTTTGATGAAATACGGCGCACCAAACGCGTCTTGTTAAGTTGCATTTTGTGGTGTCTGTATTGTCGCCCAAACTTCTGTCGTTTTTGCGAAGAATAGACTTCCATGTCTCCGACAAAACTCCCTGGACCACCAAATGCAGCTCATGAAGACGTGTTTGCTGCGCCGTATTTCATCAAAATCCGTTTCATATTAAGGAAAATATCAAATAATACTTTCAAGATTTCAACACTTTCAGCCACTGTTGTTGTTGTTATAACCACGTGATCATGCACATTGATATTCATGAGTGATTGTATTTATTCAATGAATTTTCAAACTGCGATCGAATGTCCCAGAGTTTTAGTTTTCGCGAGTAGTGCACCAAACTGAGTGGGGCGGCAAGGCCAGATAAGCAATTAAAATTGCCAAAAACCCAATTGAAATCAGAAGTAGTGAGTATCAAAAAGCAATGAGAACAATTGTGGTACCTTTATCATGATGCAGAAAATAATAAACAGACCACCAATATAGCATATTTTTCCATGAAAACACATCTTGGTATTTCATTAGAATTGTCTCAAATGAGACAATTCTATGAATTGACAAGGTATGTTTTCATTTCGAAACAAACTATTCAATAATTGCTCTCTGTTGATGTGTAAACAGTAGTGTGATTTAATTTTACCCAATTAAAATTTTAAAATACCCAATTGCTTCAGAAATGATGGAGTAACAATATTGAATTACTAATTCCTTATCTGGAGCACTGCATGGGGCATTATCTTTGCAAACAACCGCAATAAATGGCTGCTTTATTTTTTTTTATCTTTTTTAGCATACTGTATTAATTTCACTTTCACTACTTTTTCTCCATAACGAGTTTACAGACTCTAGATACCTATCTTCATTATGGTAAACCCGCTGTTTGGGACCAGCTACCAAAAGTCTAGGTCCCAAACAGCGGGTTTACTATAAGGAAGATATATATAATCTTTAAACCCGTTTAATAATTATCATATTAAATCATCATTCGTGTAAGATTATGTACTTACAGACTTAAGTTATACACCCCCGGGTTACCGAACCTTACACCGCTGGTCGTGGAATGCATGCATGTATGTGCCGCGTCGAACGGCTCTACGACCACCGATATGCGTGCATCGTGTGTTCGTTACATTAGGGGTTTTGTGCGTGGGTTCATGTGTCTCCTTGCGTACCGTACCTTGTTCTTTATTTTACTTCACATTTAAACAGGAATAAATTACATTGTTGCTACATCAAGGTGCATGATGACGTGGGTTGCCCACTGCAATGTTGCCCACTCCAAAGTAAGTATTATTTCATGTTTTCCTTAATATGCAACGGATTGTGATGACACTTGGCGCAGCAAACGCGTCTTCATGAGTTTGGCACAGACTTATGTTATTTTTGCGCAGAATCAATTTCCGTGTCGGTACGGAAATCGATTCTTAACAGAAACGACAGAAGTTTTGG
The DNA here is from genome assembly GCA_029237695.1 of Conchocele bisecta. NCBI lineage: Eukaryota > Metazoa > Mollusca > Bivalvia > Lucinida > Thyasiridae > Conchocele > Conchocele bisecta. Next base: position 96,970,522 of record CM055271.1, on the reverse strand, counting down.
CAAAAATACAGAGATCACCAAATGCAGCTTAACAAGACGCGTTTGATGCGCCATATTTCATCAAAATCCGTTACGTAATTAGGATACTATAAAAGACTACGTACTTTGAATCAGATGGATTCTGGAAATATCAGTACTTGTTGTCGCTGTTAGTACCACGTGATCATACACCTTACATCGTACATATATACGTATGAGACGTCAGTTTACATTCAAATGAACAACACATGTATGAGCAGTTTGATGCGATTGCTAACTCAAGGGAGACAGTGTTCTCAGTTTTAAGTGTTTTTATTTCCATACATAGTCATATACAAACAATACATGATTTACAAGCAGTTTAACAACATGTAGGTTACACTCCTTGTTTACAATCAACTATGAGTACATGTATTGTAAATAATAGTGTTCTACTCCGGTGTCATATTCCCTTACTACATCGGATCACGTGGCCCCAGGTGTAAATCCCAGTACGATTCATCGTTAAATTAACGCTTACACCGCTATATCTTATCTTTTTTTGCCGTCTGCTGTTTATTTTCTATTTTCCAGTTGTATCATCAAAAACATGCTTTGACAGCACTTTAGAATAATTTACAACATGCTTTGACAGCACTTCAGAATCATTTCCATTGGAAATGATTCTGAAGTGCTTTCAAACCATGTTTTTATTGAGAAATAAGGCAAGAGCAGAGGAGAATTGTTGTGAGTAGCGGTCTAAGGGTTAAGGCTTCCCTCCTCAGGTCATCATTAAAATACGGATACCCTCCCGTAAAAATATAATTTTATTTTATAGATTTGAGAGACATTAACTAGTCATTTCGATAGCCAACCGTTCCATGGTGGACATTTGATAACTATCATACATGTGCATGTATCTACGGAGGGGGCCAAGTGATTCTAGTGTGGCGGGGACCTGACATCAGATCAGGATTATTCTGATTTCAGGGCTGAATATTATATACTTTTTTTAATGTAAATATTCAGTTCTGATTTTGTGATCCCCCCCCCCATTTGTACAATGTACTCGAACATGAACATGTACAGGTAATATATGGGATTTAGTACTAAACCCATTGACCAGGCCGTATATGACCTTAGCTGTTGATAGGCCGTTAAACCCCAACAAAGAAACAAACAAACATACAAGTGGATGGGCCGCCAAATACTAAATTTTAGATCCGAACAAAATACATTCCTAATGTTGTATTCATTCTACATAATGTGAAGTTTTCATATTTATCTTTGGCTTACGGCACGTGTTAAGACTTTTGCTTCCAACATGTTAGACATAGTTGCAAGTTATTAAATTATAAGCTGTTTATTTTACAAATTAATAGGATTTACCTTGATACATGTACAACATAATCATATTTCGTGTGCATGAACAAAATAAAACTCAAATGCTTATGTATAAATGTCACATATATTTCGGCAGCTTAAAAGGGACATGCGCAATTTGTTTACTATCATAGCATCTCGTTACCACGACATAGCATCTCGTTCCCACGACATAGCATCTCGTTCCCACGAGATACGATCTGGTTACCACGAGTTAGCTATGTTGTTCCCACGAGATAGCATCTCGTTAGCACGACATAGCATCTCGTTCCCACCAGATAGCATCTCGTTACCACGAGTTACATGTAGCTATGTCGACATAGAAAAAAAAGTGGGCATGTCCCTTTTAAGCTGCAGTACATATCCTAGTAATGTCATTGAAACGGGACATCGACATGTGCTAGGACATGTGATAAGGCTGTATTTACTGTTTGTGTGTACTACACGTGACATCAGTGTCATTTGAATCGTGGTTAAAGCCCTTTGTTATCAAACCCAATGCGGAATTTATCCGGTCAACACAGTGAGTATGTGCCGTGAAACACGGTGTCGTGAAACAGTTTTGATATCCTGTCAATACGACCTAATCACTGCGTATGAATATGTGCGGTGGCTGGGCTTATTTTTATTGCATTTTAAAGCTATTTGTATGTGTTCATGGGATAAATAGGATAGTAGGTTAGTGTCGTGAATGGGAAACACATATTTGGCGCGGCACGGAAACGGGATGTGCTCGGCAGAGCCTCGCCCATCCCGTTTCCTAAGCCTTGCCAGATATTTTTCCCATTCACGGCACTAACCTACTATTCTCTATATATGAGGTGTATGTCTGAGCTACACACACAAACAAGTTAGAATGTGTTCATCAAAATGTCTACGACGACAATCTTTGAAGTTAGCGACACAGCTTAGTGGTCTATTTCCCGCCATCGCAAATTATATCTGAATAATTATCATGGGCGGATTCATGGGTGGGGGCGGATCCGGCGCGCGCGCGCGCGCCCCCCCCCCCCCAACCCCCCCCCCCCCCCCCCCACCCCCCCCCCCCCCCCCCCCCCCCTAATAATATTTCGCTGACTAAAGACTAAAGAAGTTACAAGGCACGTTTCATGCCAAGTGCCATGTATTCCATGCATTTTTCGGTCGTTGTCTTATTGTTTCAATATTTAAATGTTTTCAATCAAAAATCATGTCTAAACATACTGTGACAGTGTCAATATGTTTGCTCCAAAATGCGTAGAACGCAAGAAATGCGATGTAGATTTCAAAAAAAATCCGGACCCCCCTAGCGCTATCCTGAGCTCCGCTCGATCGACTATTTTGCAATACTTGACTATATTAGCTCGTTCGATAATATAGTCTACGCTCGTTCGATAATATAGTCAAGTATTGCAAAATAGTTACGCTCCACCCCCCCGCCCCCCCCCCCGCCCCCTAACCCCTCCCGAAATCCTGTATCCGCGCATGATTATGATGTCCATTTCGTCGCAATGAAAGCTATAGACATGGACACGTTACCATGAGAACCTTATACAACATGGATAACGTGGCGCCATATCCTGCCACCCAGGCTAGAGCCCGGCACGGCTGTGGTAGCGGCATGAGGTAGGCGACCGTATGGAAATACCGGGAACCAGCGAACAACCGGAAGTGGAGCACGGCGGTGGAGAGTTCCGGTCCGGTGAGCAGGTACAGTAGACCAACGAGGACAAACGGTATGACGTTTTCAAGGTCGTTCAGGTGACAGCTGCAAAGTGGAATACAGTGTGACCGTATTGTTTGTCAACCATTTGCCAGAAATTCTACCAGGGGGGAGGGGGTTTGAAGCGAAAATATATATTATATAATATTAATGCGCGAATGATGACAGGTGTTTGTGTGTGTCCTTGGTTTTACGGAGTCTAAACGATCAATATTGAACATTGTATGTTTAAGAAAGATGCCGTCAATTTATATAGAACATGACGCGAAGAAAACAAGTAAACAACGTGTTATATCGAGGGTCTAGTAACAGAAGGTCGTAACTGCTATGCTAAAGCATAGCACTTATGCTACCTTATGTTACTAGACCATCGATATATGACGCTAAGGAGAAGAGTAAACTACGTTCTATATCTCCATTGGTGATCACCAATTGACAGCTCAGTCGTTTAAAACAATAGTACATACTTGCGGAATGCTCTTTTAAAATAGCAATATACATTGATAATATATACTCAACCAAACTAGAAACGTCCCTGTTTTATAGCCGGTGTAGCTCTGTCTATGTATGTACCACATGTTCAAAGTACATGTATTTTAAACCGTGGCGATGTTCAGAATACGATCGTGTAGAGTTTAGCCGATAGACACGGTTTACATAGCGGCCAGTGACCGGAACGTTGATTTCAACTTTTTGCACGTGCACGCTATACTTGTCATCGATAAGGTGATTCAGTTCATGTCGTACCATTCATGCGATAGGGGCTATTCGGAAAATTAAAAAACTTTTTTAATTTTTCACTGTTTTCGATATGCCACGGCTTTCCGAAAACGAGCGAAATCAGGCAATTGGGATGCTTGCGGGTGGGATGGCCGCCAGGGCGGTCGCGCCTCGGTTTGGTTGCTGTCGGAAGACGATTGATCGTCTTGCAGCCCGGTACCAGCAGACTGGGGCTGTTCACGACGGCAGCGACCTGGTAGGCCTCGTGTAACGACGGCTAGAGCCGATCGTTACATTACGTTGACGCACTTACGTCAACGTCGATTGGCAGCCACAGTCACTGCTAGGCGATACGGTGTCTCAGTGCAGACCATTCGCAACCGGTTACGTCGTAACGCCCAACCAATCCGGGCACGCCGCCCGTACACTGGTCAGATAATGACCCAACGTCACCGTGCTGCCAGACTGTTATGGGCGCGACGTCATCTGAACTGGAGAAGGGCTGACTGGAACCGAGTTTTGTTCACCGATGAATCTCGGTTCACAGTTAGTCATGCTGACGGAAGATTACGGGTATACAGGCGTAAAAATGAAAGATTCACCGATTGTTGCATTGTTGAGAAGAAGGGGGAACAGGTTTGAGGGAGCGTAATGGTCTGGGGTGGGATCATGGGAAACCGGAAGACATATTTGGTTGTTGTACAGGGCAACATCAATGCACAACGTTATGTTGCAGATGTGCTAAATGCACATGCCTTACCATTTATCCGTCAGCATGGTCCTGGTGTGACATTGATGCACGACAATGCCCGCCCTCACGTAGCCAGGGTCACCACTCAATACTTACAGCAAAACAACGTCGACGTCATGCCATGGCCCGCGGTCTCCCCGGATCTCACTCAATCCCATTGAGCACATATGGGATGAGCTGGGCCGCAAAGCACGAGCTAACCATCAGATTGACAATGTTCGCGATCTTACACGGGCGTTACAACGGGAATGGAGGAATTTTCCCAACGCACTGGTATTGCGTTACGTCACGTCGATGCGGCGCAGGATCATTGCATGCATTCATGCAAATGGTGGCCACACTCGGTACTAACGAGATTTACTGAATTTGCCACATTACTTATTGAAATTCCATCTCTAAACATTAAGTAACACATTTCTGAGTTTTTGTGATTTTTGATTTTGACCCCTACCGCCCTTGGCCGGTTATCTCTCGAATATTTAACAAGATATCCAAATGCAATTTATTGGCTTTGATACAGAAATGAATGAACTTGTTTTTCCATTTTGATTTTTAAAAGTAACCCTTTTGGTTTTTGATGAATCTTTCCTTAAACATGGAGGGACGTTTCTAGTTTTGCTCAGTATATATTGTATTAGCAAAGGTGGGACGCAGATCTTCACATATAATTTACTACATACATTGGGATGCGATCAAAGGCTTCACTGATAATAAAATAAATAAACTAAATGTCCACGAGAACTAATTGCATGTCACATGCAATTAGTTCTAGTGGACATTCAGTTTATTTATTTTTTAAATGTATACAGTTCATAGGAGAAAACAAACTAGCATACCCACACCCCCTATATCTGTCTTTAGAAATATGCTTAGAAGTGTTATTTTAAATTGAACTCCATCTGGAAATAAGATGTGTGAAGAATGTCGGATATTACACGTACCAAACTTATTGTATGTAATTCCAGCCGAGTGACCAGTGGTCAGAGCAGCTAGTGATGTTTTTTTTTATAGTATTAGGTTAATGAATTAGGTCATAAAAAGATACACATGGCTTTAATTATAATTGAGTCATAAGAGTGACGTGATATATGAATATAAGATATGTGAACCTTGTCTTGTTATTGTATACTATATGGTACATCGAGTTGTCATCTCCGCCATCTTGTGTATGTACAAGCCATCGTACAGTTTCACCACTTTGCCCGTTTGACACATACAGCAAATAATATGACAGTAAAAGTAATAAAATGGGGTGGAATACATCATAGACAGATATGAAAACTGCGTTCTATCAGGAATCATCACGTCATGATGAATGCTTTACTCACAGTGACATCTAAGTAATCGGAATGCATTATTCTAATGCGCTCTATAAATATCACGCAATCTGATTGGCTGATGGTCATACATTACAGGTATATCATTGTTGATGAACGGTCGCAAATTATTTCAATATGTATTCCTACGCCAGTAGTAAAGGAGTGCATTAGAAATAGGTTAACCGCATTGTAATTTTGAAATTTGCGGCGTATATCAGAAAATAGAAAATGATAGGTCGGAAAACATGTTTAATGCCTCCGCTAGCGCGTCGCCATTACACAGATTTTCCGACCATTTCTGATATACGCCGCAAATTTAAAATTACAATACAGGTAACCCTATATTTAAACCCCAGTATGATGAATCAAGCACGGTGGTATACATACAGTATTCAACCATACTTGAACACTTCTCATTTGAACACGTTGAAAGAAATACCGACAGAGGTAATGTTCTTTTTCCGTTTTACAAGAGTTAAAGAAGAAAGTAGATTAAATGTACCTCCGAACTCTTTCAACAACAGGGTGTTTTGTTATGGTGACATCGCCCTTGCCCCGATAGTCTTCTGGTGTGCTGTACACCTACAAGCAAAAGCAGATTATACAGTTGGACCTCTCTAAATCGGACACCAATAAAACACATGTGATCTTATTTTTCATCGGTTTCTTGGTCATTTATCTCAGGTGACGATGTCTGTTCGTGATCGCATAGCACACTACTATGGCTCAGAATGATCAAATGTCTGATTTACAGTGAAACCTCTCTAAGCCGGACACCCTGGGGACCTCCCAGGGTGTCCGGTTTAGAGAGGTTCCACTGTAGATGGATACATTATCACATTCACGTCGTTACAGCGACGATTTCTTAAAGGTTCACAAACGAAAATTAATGGAAAACGCAGTGAAAACGATCTCGTTGTATAAATACATGCATCGTTTGTCTTTTTAGTACTTGAAAACAATAGTTTCGTTTAAAGGCATGCCGCTTTCAACTATTTAAACGCCTTTCGTATCTTTCAACGCATCGTACTAATGCCGTGTGGGTTGTTGTTAATTAGTCAACGATGTGACACGTTTAAACAAACGAAAACATCGTTTTCTAATTATGCAAATGAAAATAGGCAATCATTCGTTTATGGAACCAGGAACAATATGGGCTGTACATGTATCGGTGCTCTCCGGTCGCATTCCGGTATATACTCTTTATTTAACCAGGCGAGTGATTGGGTCATTGCGCGAAACAAACGGGTGAGCGTTTAATATATCTACATGTATATGGCTGACATGCAAGAAATGTTCTTCCACTTTAGCCCATCAGTAGCCAGTTCTACCAACAGACCGTTCCAAGTCCATACCCTTGTTACATTTACTTGTCGTTTTCTCAAAATGTACCTTTGTGTCTTTGTGTTATTCATCTGGAGAATTTACTTGTTGGGTATTTAACTATTTATTGATATCATATAAGAGTTTCGTTTACAAGGAAGTTAATTTGCATATGTATATACAGCAAAACTATAGAACAGCCCGGTGCTTAAACCCTTAAAAGCATGTGCAAACTACTCGAACATAGTCAAGTTAACATATTTACGACCACTCTTGCTTTGGTTGTCACTGATATGTGGCTGTGAACGGAGAAATGGGATTCTGGTTTTTGCGACCAGTGTAGATCCAGATCAGCCTGTGCATCCGCACAGTCTGATCAGGATCTGCACTATTCGCCATTCCATCAATGAAACACCCGTTATGCTGCTAACGTGGAAAATAGATCGTTATCATGCTACGTGCTATTTGATCAGGAGCTACACGGATCACAAAGCTCACAAGCCCCATATATACAGTCACAGTCACATGTGCTCATAAGTATGGATATTCCCCGCGTATAAGAGCAAAGACACACCCATAACGTGGTGAAATATACATGTGCAAGGCTCCAGATAAGTAATTAGTAATTGAGAATTGTCACTCAATCATTTCTGAAGCAATTGGGTATTTCAAAATATGTGGTCTGTTTATTGTTTTCTGCAGCATGATAAAGGTACGGGATAAAGATTCGGGAATTCCTCCAGCATTTAAATAAATTAGCCATATTAGTAAGAACTAGAAACGGTGTTCATAGAACACGGATGCCCCACCTACATTTACAGCTTTGTTTAACTTAGTAAACGAGGCAAAAATACCAGACCCAACAAGACATTAACTAAGGGAAATAACTACGTAAATATTGCAATTGGCAATGTCACACATAGGTCATTTGATTCACAGTGGGTTGTGGTGCACAGCACTGGCGCATGATAGTGCAAGTGTAGTGACTGTAGACATACTACTATTGTAGATACGGACGGGACGGACTATAGTCTGTTTCACGAAAGCTGCCCAAATTTTACGGCTATATAAACAATTCAAAAACAAGATTTCTTTTGATAATATTAAATTAAAGAAAAATTACGAATGAGCCTTCTTTTTATTTCGTGAAATTTGGTCAAATATTGATTTTATTGCGAAAACAAAATTTCCCCATGTTAAATCCCCATAGACATCTTCACGGAGTGGAATGAAGATGTCTATGGGGATTTAACACGGGGAAATTTTTTTGAATTTCAGAAATTTTTTTAATTTCAGAAATACTGGACCGATTTTTAAAATTTAACTTTTGTTTTCTTAGATCATATCCAAGCTATCTAGCCAGGTCTCGGAGTCAATTTCCAAATGTGTTCGTTTTTTGACTAATACCACACTCCTTTACCTCTTTTTCCCCCATGTTAAATTCCCATAGACAAATCAATTTTTCGTAATAAAATCAATATTTGACCAAATTTCACGAAATAAAAAGAAGGCTCATTCTTAAATTTTCCTTTAATTTAATATTATGGAAAACAATATTGTTTTTGAATTGTCTATATGGCCGTAAAATTTGGGCAGTTTTCGTGAAACAGACAGTAGGGTAACACTACTGTAGGGTAACACTACTGTAGGGTAACACTACTGTCTGTTCCACTTTTTGCTGCCGACGAACATTTGGCAATTACACACATTAAATCTAAAAAAAAAAAAAAAAAAATAAAAAAAAAAAAAAAAAAAGTACTTTTTCATCAATAACAAGTCACCCTCCCCAAAAAAAGTTGGTTGATGAAATTCCATCAAATATTTATTTTATTGCGAAACAACGATTTTAACATAGGGGCCAAAAATAGATTTTTTTTAAAATATATTTTTTATTTGTGGACCGATTTTCAAAATCTAACTTTGGTTATCTTAGTTACATCATTTTCAAGCTATCTCGCCAGGTTTCGGAGTCAATTTCCAAATTTTTTAGTTTTTTAACGAAAAGTTTTGGAAATTGACCACATGTTAAATTCCCATAGGAAAATCGTTTTTTCGCAAAAAAATCAATATTTGATGAAATTTCATCAAATAATTATTTTTCTGGGAGTGTGACTTTTTTGTTATTGATGAAAACGTACTTACTTTTAAATATGTTTTAGATTTAATGTGTTTAATGGCAAAATGTTCGTCCGCAGCAAAACGTGGAACAGACAGTAAATGCCATGTCCACTATCGTGGTGGGGCATAATACGAAAGTGAATTCTACTCACCGCTTTTTGAATCCTGTGCCGGGAAGTCCACAGCGACATAAATAACGTCTTCAGCAGAACGGCCGCCGCGTAAAACACGAACTTCGAACAGACTTCATTGTCCAGACTAAGGGTAGCTGTCGCCATCTTGGTTGTTATATTGCACGTAAATAATGCAAGTCACCTCGAAATTATTATACTTATGTGTACTCTATACAATATACATGTACATATTAAGCGACCGGTTGACACAGATACCTTACTGTATTTGTAACAAGTGTATATCCTGACCGTCTCTTGCAGAATGTCTTTTGTCACATAAACGTCTTGCTGGTGGGTGGCGCGATGGGCACTTCAATAGCGAACGGCGTATACCCGGATCAGACTGCGCGGATGCGCAGGCTGATCCGGGTATACGGTGGTCGCATATGTCGTAAGGTCCATTGTCACTGACTTCGCCCCGGTGTATCATCACGTTCGAGTGGTATATGTAATACTGTCCTAGTTATGAGTCACAGTACATAGTACATGTGTAGGTAACATGTGCATACACAAAGTAAGTTGAATCAGGGGTCCATTTAACTAAACTTCTGGGGCCATTTCACTAAACTTGTACAACTAGCATGTTCGTAAGTACACATTAATGATCGTCTGGAAATTTCAATTGATGGATTTACATTTATTGAGCATGCAGCCTATGCTCAATAAATGTAAATCCAATAATTGTCTACAAGAAAACGTTGTTAATGTGGAATTTACAGACTATCATAAGTTTGCACATACGAACATTTTAGTCTTACGAAGTTTAGTGAAACGGGCCCCTGTGCAACGTGTAATTTTCGAATAACATTTACAGTGACACGCATGCCACCTGTGAGTAGCCCGAGACTATTTGTGTCTCAAAATAAAGTTCTGTTCTGCTCTGTTCTGACAGCCGATGTTGTACAATCTATGATGGATGTGTTCACATGCAATGATGTATACATGTTTGTGCAATATAGGAATGAATTGCCTTTTTGTGGAATTTGTCGGGGTATAAACTTGGAAAAGTCGCGGGAATACTGGACGAATGCTGGAAGGCCTCGACCAGTATTCCCGCGACTTTTCCAAGTTTATATCCCCGATAAATTCCACAAAAAGGCCATTCATTCCTTATAATTCCAGCATTTGAAATAAATTCAGCAAGAAAATGTGTTTATTTTCCGTTTTCTTAAGAATTACTTTAACTGCGCCTCACGGTTACGGAAAGTAGTTCGGCGTGGGAGTTTACTGGGATATAAATTTTGGACAGAGACTTGCTACGGGCCAATCAAATGTTAGGGAATTGTGTAAATATGATTGTGCTGGAATTATAATGGTTTAATTAGTTAAGTAGGTTAATGTGAGAGGCAAATTAATAAAAACCTTCGTACGAGCGTGTTTTATTGTATGCATTGGTGTTGAACGGCCTATCAACAGCTAAGGTCATTTAAGGCGGGCCAACATTTCTATCCTGCATTTAACCTGCCGCATTTGGGGCGGGTGAGGGGGTCCCAAACGGGATATTTACATCAAAATAAATATATATTCAGCCCTGAAATTCGAATAACCAGACCTGTAGCTATTTAACCAACATTGCAACGTATACTTTTCTAGCAAAGTATACTTTGAGGGAGTAATCATTTATTTTTCATGAAATGCATTATTTCATATACATGTAGAACTAACAAATGCATATATTTCATGATTAAAAATATGTAGAATTATTATACTGAATTTATTACATTATCACAGCCAATTTGGCTGTGATAATGTAATAAATTCAGTATAATGAAAATTAATAAATTTATCCTAAAATTGAAAATTTCTCCCTCAAAGTATACTTTGCTAGGAAAGTAAACTTTGCGATGTTGGTGAAATCGGCTGCTGGTGCCAGGTCCATACAACACCAAAGTCACTTGGCCCCTTCCCATAAAAGTAATACCCGTATTATGACTCTTATTCAACTGTCACATACAAGGAAGTCAAAGACGTACTTGAGCGCTAAACCAGGGGCCCGTTTCACTACACTTCGTACGACTAAAATGTTCGTAAGTGCAAAATTATGATAGTCTATACATTTCTCATTAGCAGTGTTTTCTTGTCAACAATTATTGGATTTCCAATTATTGAGCATAGGCTGCATTTCCTAAATTTGTCGGGATTCTGGTAATGGTGAATCTCGGTCGTTAAATTACCCATCACTTGGTCCCAATCAACCGCCACATCGAACATGTTTATCATAAGACGTTTAGTTAAACGGCCCCAGCTATTAAGGCCCGTTTCTACTTCCATACAATGAAACCTCTCTAAACCGGACACCCTGGAAAGATGATAAGTTTATGAAAGCACTAAGATTGTGACCTTGACCTTGGGGTTAGTGGTGGGTCTGAGCGTCGTGGATTTGTCACAGCAGGATAGAGAATCATTATTATCCCGTCAACACAGTGCGTATGTGCCGTGAAACACGGTGCCGTGAAACATTTTTGATATCCAGTCAATACTATTTTTGCATTTTACAGACATTTGTAGGTGTTGACGGGATAAATAGAATAGTAGGTTAGTGCCGTGAATGGGAAAAAATATCTGGCGCGGTACGGAAACGGGATGTGCTCGGCAGAGCCTCGCCCATCCCGTTTCCCGAGCCTTGCCAGATATTTTTCCCATTCACGGCACTAACCTACTATTCTCTATGTATTTTCCTTATTTCTGAACCAAAGTATATGTTGTGACCACTCATTTGAACCGTCTCGGCGAGACGATTCAAATGAGTGGTCACAACATATACTTCTGATGAGAAATAAATAAATTTTTGAGCCTTGCCGGATACTTTTTCCCATTCACGGCACTAACCTACTATTCTCTATAGAGAAAGGCACGTGTGAAATATCAAAACGAGATTTACGGAATACCCCCCCCCCCACACACCCCCGCGTGGGCCCATGTGCCCCTAATTATGTAAGGAAATATAAGTTATAACATATTTCTCTGATGTTAAGTATAGTGACGGACGAACGGAAGGACACATGGACGGACGCACGGACGGACCGACAACCTGACTCCAGTATACCCCCACAACTCGTTGCGGGGGTATAATTATAACAAATTTCTCCCAATGTTAAGTTTATGAAAGCACAAAGTATGTGATCTTTACCTTGGGGTTAGCGGGGGTTTGAGTGTCATGAATTTATCTCAGCAGTATAGAGAAAAGCATGTGTGAAATATCAAAATGTTTGCTGAAAGGAAACAGAAATTATAACAAATTCCCCCCCCCACCCCCCAATGTTAAGTTTTTGAATATTTGAAGACGGATGGACGGACATATGCTAACCACGACGCCGAGGCTATGCAATAAGCACTCCTTTCTTGAAAGGCCCCGCTAAAAACCACTCGGCATACATGTACTTCGTTTGACAGGGGCATAATAAGCCTACTATGTTTGCCAGTCATTCAATAAAATATCATTATGGGTTATGCTACAAACAAGTAATATATACAGGGCTCCAGATAAGGAATTAGTAATTGAGTATTTTCACTCCGTAATATCTGAAGCAATTGGGTATTTCAATATTTTAATTGGGTAAAATAAAATCGCACTACTGTTTACACATCAACAGACAACAATTATTGAATACCGTAGTTTGAATTCTAATGAAATACCAAGATGTGTTTTCGTGGAAAATAAGAAAAATATGCTATATTTGTGGTCTGTTTATCGTTTTCTGTAGCATGATAAAGGTACCACAAATTTGTTTTGATACTCGGTAAATTGGTAAATTGGGTTTTTGGCAATTTTAATTTGGTATTTACGCAAATACGCAGCTTATCTGGAGCTCTGTATATATCATTATCATGCTACATGATTTTGCTACAATGTATTTGATCAGGAGCTACACTGGCCACAAATCCCATACGGATGGAGTGCATGCGCCCAACCAACCACATGGGGAATAATACTTTGGTTATGTTAGCACGATAGTTGAAGAACTTGTGTAATTCTATAGTCTGTTTCACGAAAGCTGCCCAAATTTTACGGCCATATAAACAATTAAAAAACCATATTCTTTTCGATAATATTAAATTAAAGGAAAATTTAAGAATGAGCCTTCTTTTTATTTCGTGAAATTTTGTCAAATATTGATTTTATTGCGAAAACAAAATTTCCCCATGTTAAATCCCCATAGACTCCTCCCACAAGTCCTCTACCTCTTTTCCCCCCATGTTAAATTCCCATAGAGAAATAAATTTTTCGTCATAAAACCAATATTTGACCAAATTTCACGAAATAAAAAGAAGGCTCATTCTTAAATTTTGCTTTAATTTAATATTATCGAAAAAAATATTGTTTTTGCATTGTTTATATAGCCGTAACATTTGGGCAGGTTTCGTGAAACAGACAATAGGTGTATAACAATAACATAGTCAAAACTGGATAGAAAGAATAAATACATTTGTCGTTAATTTAATATTTAATATTTACACCTATAAATTCATAATGCAAACGCCCATTCGATGTATTGGGTTTAACTTTACATCCAAATACAATACACGTGACGTCGCGTGTTGTTGATTGGTTAAAGTTTGCAATGTCCATGTTACTAAATTATGTTATTAAAGGTACATGCCCACTCAGAAGGCACAAAATGTTCTTCATAGAAATTAAATAAGTGTATAATTGTGTCACTATTCCACCAGTTCCAAGCACTATACAGATATACATGTAAACATTTAGTAATATTTATTTTGCTGATAGTGACACGTGGTATCAGGCTATTTTCATATGCAAATGAAGCATGATATTTTTTCATTATTAATAAATTGTACTAATTAAATGCGTGCGTTGTGTCCCTGAGCAATACACTTTATCCACACTGCTCCAGTTCACCCAGCTGTAAATGGGTACCGATAATTCGTAGTTGCTCTGTAAATACGAATTACCGGCTTCTCTCAAAAAGTCTCTACCTCCGTTCATTCTCCCATTCTTGGGAGACGGCATGCAAGGTCCTAGAGCCAGTGCCGCCGTTAAATATAAGCAAAAAAAAAAAAAAAAAAATAATAATAATATTTTCGACAGATTATAAAGTATGATCATTGCACATCAAAAAATAAATACAGAGAATAAATAGCAATATCCGTTAACATTTTCAGGAAAAACGGTTATCGCCCCTGATATCAGTGTGTAAATTTACGTCCGATATAAAATGTATAATAATGCCAATCAATATGTGGGGTAATGGTGAATGAATGTTTATTTTGCCAGAAAATGTCATATATACAGAATATACAAAACTATCTGTCACGCTATAGTAGAACCTACTGAGTGGGCATGTCTATAGTAGAACCTACTGAGTGGGTATGTCTATAGTAGAACCTACTGAGTGGGCATGTCTATAGTAGAACCTACTGAGTGGGCATGTCTATAGTAGAACCTACTGAGTGGGCATGTCTATAGTAGAACCTACTGATGGGCAGTCATAGTAGAACCTACTGAGTGGGCATGTCTATAGTGAACCTACTGAGTGGGGCATGTCTATAGGAACCTACTGATGGGCATGTCTATAGTAACCTATGAGTGGGCATGTCTAGTAGAACTACTGAGTGGGTATGTCTATAGTAGAACCTACTGAGTGGGCTGTATAGAACCTACGGAGTGGGCATGTAGTAGAACCTACTGAGTGGGTATGTATAGTAGAATACTGAGTGGGCATGTCTATAGTAGAACCTACTGAGTGGGCATGTCTATAGTAGAACCTACTGAGTGGGCATGTCTTTAACTACATATTTGGTTATTTAGGTTATTTACAGTTTTGAAACTATCCGAAAATGCAGTGTAAATATAAGTAATAAAACGAGTCTACATTCATGCACGAGTCTACATTCATGCACGAGTCTACATTCATGCACGACAGAATGGGGGATTTGTCTAGGTGTACCAAACATTAGGCAAATCATGTGATTTTATACCTATTAAGAAGATGTGCGATATATCGTGAAAAATATTTACAAACTTAAAGATATTTTCCGTAAGTGATGTCGAAAATTGACGAAATGTTCAGAGCAAATGCGGAATATTTCCGCATTTGCTATGAACATTTAGTCAACTTTCGACGTCATTTACAGGAAAATATCACATTTTGTTCAAATAAGTTTCACGAAAGATAGCACATAGGCTTAGGTGAAAAATCACTCACATGATTGTGGTAGTGGAATAAGATAGGAGGGCAACTATACGTACACCAAAGTTTATTCGGGTTACATAATAATTTCACATAATTTGCTATCTCATCAATAAACAAGAATGCCGAAGGTCACAATATACACCTGTCGAGGCAAGGCCAGTCAACAAGGGTAGATAACTCACTGAAAAGGTTCTTCATTTTGCCTTGCTAAACATATATACCAATTTTGGTTATTGCGTGGACAAGGATACAGAGTGTTGGCAGCCTTCAATCAAACTTGGCACAGTTGCATAAAAAAAACATGAATATTATATAACTTGACCTTGGGTTAAGGGGCGTGCGGTGGACCTTGACATTGGGGTCAGTGGTGCAAGGTGGGTCGTGGGTTTGCTATAGCATAATATAGCATATTAAGATGAATGCATGTATGAAATATCAATGTGCTCCCTGAAAACAGAAGTAAAACAAAATTTAACCCAACGTTAAGTTTATGAACGCACTAAGTTGGTGATTTGCTACAGCATGATAGCTATTCACATGAGGAATGCATGTATGAATGTGCTAAGTTTGTGACATTGACCTTGAGGAAAGGGGTGGAGGGGGGGGGAGTGGGTCATGGATTTGCTGTAGCACAAAAGAGGATCATCAGAATGCATATATGAAATATCAAAGCGTTCCCTGTAAAGAAACAGAAGTTACACAACATTTACCCCAACGTTAAGTTTATGAACATGCTAAGTTTGTGACATTGACCTTGGGGTAAGTGTTGGATGGTGGGTTGTGGATTTGCTACAGCATGATAGAGGGTCATCTCAGGAATGCATGTATGCAATATCAAGGCGTTCCATGAAAGGAAACAGATGTTATAAGACATTTACCCCAACGTTAACTTTATGAATGTGCTAATTTGTAACCTTGACCTTGGGGTAAGGGTTTGGTGGTGGGTCATAGATTTGCTACACCATGATAGAGGGTCATCTGAGGAATGCATGTATGAAATAACAAGGTGATCCATAGAAGGAAACAGAAGTTATAAGACATTTATCCCAACGTTAAGTTTGTGGACGCCGACGACACCGGGGGTATGCCATAAGCTCTTCTGCATTTCGTGCAGGCGAGCTAAAAATGGCCTAAAATCAATAGGCTTCTTTGTCTTGCCGTGATAAACATGTATACCGAAATTGGTTACGATTGGTCAAGTAGAACATCAGTTATCGAGTGGACAAGGATACAGAGTACGAAAATTAAAAATGGCCGCCAAGGGGAGGTAAGTCATCGGAGATTTTTGAAAATCGATAGGGTTCTTCGTCTTGCCAGGATAAACATTTATACCGAATCTGGTTACGATTGGTTATGTAGAACTTGAGTTATTGCATGGACAAGGATACAGAGTGCGAAAATTAAAAATGGCCAACAAGGGCAGACAATCAAAATGAATTTGTGAAAATGAATAGGCTTCCTCGTCTTGCCAGGATATACATTTATACCGAATTTGGTTACAATCCGTAAAGTAGAACTCTAGTTATTGCTTTGACAAGCTGTGCCCACCCGCCTGCCGGATGAAAAGTACAAGGTGAATACATAATAAGTCCCATTTTTTTCAAACGGGTACTGATATATGACAATTAGAAATCTTCGAATGTAAAATTATTGTTGGTACAAACATGCAATTAACACAAAAATATAATTGTGTGAATTGCCACACCAGTATGGGGCTTAACCAACAGGACTAGTGTAGCCCAATACAATACAATACAAAATCTTTTATTACACTCAGTCCATTGTATGTGGCAACATGACGAGTATGTAAACAGAATGGCAATGTAGATATATATATTAATGCAATGCTGTTCTCTTCCATGTAATGGCAGCGCCGAACTTCCATCACTACCCGTGATGAATTCTCGACACAGACATTCACAAGAGGACAGCGTCGCAGCAAACGTGGCTAGTAGTGTTTGATGGCGCCTGTGAACATTTACCACAAAGTATGGGTAAGGTCCGCAGTTGCCATCTCATAAAGAAATGGCCATACTCGTGATCATGGTCACGCTGGTGAATGGCACCGGGGAATGTACACGAGCGGTTCTGGGGACAGTTTCACTAAACTATGTACGACTAAAATGTACGCATGTGCATATTTAGGATTGTCTAAAAATTTCAATTGATGGATATACATTTAATGAGCATATGCTGCATATGCAGCATATGCTCAATAAATGTAAATCCATTAATTGTTTTAAACAATACAAGAAAACATTGTTAATGTGAAACTTACAGACTATCATAAGTTTGCACTTACAAACATTTTAGTTGTAGTTTCGCAGGTGACATACCAGGATCATCCTGCACACAACCACACTGATCAGTATTAACTATTGATTTGGTCTGATTTATTAGTGTTTAACGGCCTATCATCGGCGAAGGTCATTTAAAGCCAATGTAACCTGCTGCAATGGAGAGAAAATCCCAAAATCAGAACGGAATATTTACATCTGAATGAAGTCATGCAGAGCATGATGTTATTAGCCGATCAAATCAGGGTTCAATATATGTCCACATTTTAGTAGTTACGGAATCTCAGGGAAAAGTGAGAGAAGTGTTGATTTCCTCCCCAACCAAATTCTCCCAGTTATATTTAGCTATCATAAATATCTGATCATAGCAATACTTATGGTAGTCAAATGTAAACAATATTATTCCAGTTGAAAGAATTAACCTTTGAATATAGGTGAAGGCGCTTAGCATTACACAAATATGTAGCAAGTCAACCGAAATCTCATAAATACCCGATTATTGGCGGCCATCTTGAAAATATGATAATTATATACTGAATATTAGTGTAGTTTACGTAAATTCTTTAATATATCCATCAGAAATGTTTTTTAACAACTTACACCAATTTCCAAGTTAAGGACCATGACCTATTGGCTCATATATTGGCAATTTTCGACTTCCGTCAAGCATAACGTTCAATGACCTTGAAATGACCTTGAACTTGGTTTAAAAAATGGCAGCCAGATTTTTTGGAAACCTTATACAATCAAGTTTATAAAAACACCGGGTGCCATAAATTAACACGAGGTGCTGGAATCTTATATATATACCTACAATTGCCCCTGGACTAGAAGGAAAACCATCTAACTTTAGTTTAACGAACTCTTGTAGATAAAACGTTTATTTATAGCCAAATTGCAAACCGCCTAACTTTAGTTTATCAAACTCTTGTAGTTAAAACGTTTATTTATAGCCAAATTGCAAACCGCCTAACTTTAGTTTATAGACTTGTAGTGAAAACGTTTATTTATAGCCAAATTGTGTTATTTCGCTATATTTAAAGTTTTCAATAGAGATAATGGCCAAAAATGAAAAAGTATCCGGTTGATGTAATTTGGAAGTGATACAACACATTTCGATTTTGTAGATTACAGAATATAGGAGAAAACGGTGGTTACAAACTTTTTCACAAATCGCGGATAACCAATATATTAGCCGATCTATAAATAGATCGGCTAATAATAAATATATATTCAGCCCTGAAATTAGAATAACCTCCCCTGCTGCCAGGTCCATACAACACTAAAGTCACTTGGCTCCTTCCCCTAAAAGTAATAGGATTAGAAATAACCAAATTACTCATATAAAAGGTATGTCCAGATTCAACTCTTGCATACAAGAAAGCCAAAGATGTGCAGGAGGGCCAAGCCAGGTGTCCGGTCGGATTGAATCCCAAACTTAAATTACCCATCGCATGCTCCCACCTTTCACCCACCATGCTCCCACCTTTGTACCGGGGAATATACACCAGCGGTTCCGGTGAAGTTTCGTAGGTTTCATGCTCTGTAGCCGATTTCATCAACATTGCAAAGTATACTTTGAGGGAGTAATCATTTATTTTTCCTGAAATGCATTATTTCATATAGAACTAACAAATGCATATATTTCATGATTAAAAGTATGCAGAATTATTATACTGAATTTATTACATTATCACAGCCAAATTGGCTGTGATAATGTAATAAATTCAGTATAATAAAAATTAATAAATTTATCATAAAATTGAAAATTTCTCCCTCAAAGTATACTTTGCTACTAAAGTATACTTTGCAATGGTGATGAAATAGGCTACCGATCATCCAGCAGACAACTGATCAGTGTTCACTATTGGGTTGAGGAAGATACAATGGTCTGACTGCCTCTAGTGAAACATACTATCTGATTACGAGCTACACTGGTCCAAAAATCGATTAGCCGAGTGCTCCAGATAAGCTTTGTGTCTAAAGCGTACAATACCCCCAGATTTCAAAATCATTGCGTCTTTTACTTTTACAAATGAATCATTGATTTTCTTCATTTATTATTAAATAGGGAACAAATGATAAAAAATGTAACAAATTTAAACATTCACTTATTTGTTTGCTTTTTGCAGCTCAAATAAGCGAATTTTCAACTTTATGACAGTATTTTCACTACTCAATTTGAAAATCAATGCGTATTTTCACATTGCTGTGCGTATTTTGTACTCCCACTTTTGATAATCAATGCGAAATCAGCTAAAATAATTGCGTACAATACGCCAATCCACAGCTTATCTGGAGCCCTGTTAGCCCCATTTTGTTGTGGCGGTCACATAACAAGTTCAATAACGTCAACACTATAACATGCATTAAACAGCAATAACTACACCTGATGCAATGGAAACAAGGGCATCGTTATTACGAGGCTAATACACTTGCTGGCAGCCTTGATAATCATTAAAAAAAAATTTCCTCAGTGACCTTGACCTTGGGCAGTTAGACATGGGTTGTATGCAAAACAAAGCACCATCCGTACACTTTGGCCTTTATACTTTGGTGAACATAAGTACTCGGTGACATCGACATTGGGCGGTTGGACGTGGGTCGTATGTAAAACAAAGCACCATCCCTAGACAGGGATTCCGCTGGGGAAAATAAAAAAATCGGCGCTTCAAAAAAAAACAAAACAATTGGCGATAAAAAATTACAATTTTCGAAAAAAAAAAAAGAAAAAAAAAGATTTTCCGAAAATTGTAATTTTTCATCATCGCCAATTGTTTATTTTTATCGCCAATTGCGAAAGTGGTGATCGCCAGCGGAATCCCTGCCTAGACACACATTGTGGCCAAATATTATCAAAATCAGTGAAGCTATTGAAAAATGAAAGGTGTTACTAACGTACATACGTACACGTACATGGACTCGCACTATACCCCCTCTTGCCTATCCTATCGGCAAGTGGATAATTAACAAGAGCACGATATAAAACTCAGAGCTCCAGATAAGCTTTGTGTCTAAAGAGTATTATACTCACTGATTTCAATATCAATCAGAATGTGTGTTTTATTTTTTACATGAACAACTAAATTGATGTGATCAAATAGGGAATAAATGGTCAAACGAATGAAATATGAAATAAAGTTAACCCTTTGAACCCGAAATCCCGCTATAGCGGTTTATGCAAAAAGTGCAGATCCAGATGAGCCGGCTCGTAACGAGCCGTCTCATCAGGATCTGCACTTTTTGTAAGTAATTTTATACCCTTTTCATAAATGGACTAGTCTGAAAATCATTTTGCGATGATTGGATTGGTTGCAAAATTAACATATCGCAGCCCATTCAGTCACTTAGGGGTGAAAGGGTTAAACATTCACTTATTTGAGCTACAAAATATACAATAATTTCCGTAAATGGCATCAGAAGTGGACAACATTTTCAGAGTACAGAATTATATATACTTAATTTATGAAAAATATTGTAAATTTTTAAAATGTATTTCATAAAATTATGCAGATGTCTGAAGGTACAAAATCCCATGGCGTGTCTCATATGTATAGTTTCTCGACTAAATAGTGAACACGGACGACCCAGATCAGACTGCATGGATGCGTAGGCTGGTGGTTTTCACTGGTCCCAGAGGAAACGACCCAATTTTCTACACTGTGCCCAGCGCTTATAAAAATATATTCATGCTCAAATAGAAAGGTGCTCAATTTGGTAACAGGTAATGCAGGGCTCCAGATAAGGAATTAGTAATCGAGTACTGTCACTCCATCATTTCTTAAGCAATTGGGTAATTCAAAATTTTAATTGGGTAAAATAAAGCACACTACTGTTTATACATCAACAGACAGCAATTATTGAATAGTTTGCTTCGAAATGAAAACAAGTCCTGGCATTTCATTAGAATTGTCTCCTTAGAGACAATTCTAATGAAATACCAAGATTTGTTTACTTAGAAAATAAGAAAAATATGCTATAGTTACGGTCCGTTTATTGTTTTCTGCAGATAAAATTTGTTTTGCTTTTTGATACTCGTTACTTCTGATTTCAATTGGGTTTTTGGCAATTTTAATTGGGTATTTAAGCAAATACGCAGCTTATCTGGAGCTCTGGGTAATGTTTATTGTGCCTGTTGCAAAGTATGCTTTCTGCGGTTATGTCCATATAAAGGACTGGTGCACAAGATGATAACAATATTTCATGCTCGGTTCATGTCGAGTTGAGGAAGGAAAGTGAAGTGAATGGGTTTAACGTTCCACCAACAGCTAGGGTCATATAGAGACGGGACCACCGTTTAAAGTCTCATCCGACAGACCAGTGAGATGGAAATACTATGAAAGTATTTTTGATGCCTAAGGCGAGGTTCGAACGCACAACCTCCAGATTGGAAGTCGGGTGTTCGAACCCCTAGGACACAACACATTCCTGCCGAGTTGAGCATGCCTTTGATTTTTGTATGGAAAGTTGTATGAACTCAGGGCCAGGTTGCATTGACTATCAGAGCTCCAGATAAGGTGCGTATTGGCATATTTTACACTTATTTTAGCTGAATATGAATTGATTATCAACAGTGGCAGTGCAAAATACTCACAGCAATGTACGAATATGCATTGATTTTCAAATTGATTAATAGTGGAAATACTGTAATAAAGTTGAAAATTTACTTTAGTCGAGCTGGAAAATTTACTTTTTGCAGCTGAACTAAGTAAATGTTCAACTGTATTACAGTATACATAAGTAAATGTTCAACTGTATTACAGTATACATAAGTAAATGTTCAACTGTATTACAGTATACATAAGTAAATGTTCAACTGTATTACAGTATACATAAGTAAATGTTCAACTGTATTACAGTATACATAAGTAAATGTTCAACTGTATTACAGTATACCATAAGTAAAATGGTTCAACCTGTAGTTACCAACCGTATAACAATAAGTAAATGTTTCAACTGTATTACAGGTATACATAAGTAAAACAAGTTCAAACTGTATTACAGTATAACATAAGTAAATGTTTCAAACTGTATTACAGTATACATAAGTAAATGTTCAACTGTATTACAGTATACATAAGTGAGCACGTAATAATACACTCCAATAAGTGAATGGTTAATTTGTTTTATGTTTTGATCATTTGTTCCCTATTACCATCATATCTTTATCGCTATCCGATGTAGCCTCAGTCCCCATATCCTCAGCCCCCATTTCCTCTTCCCCCATTTCCTCTTCCCCGTCCTCCTCTGCCATTGCGTCACCTTGTGGCTGGTTGGGGCCGGCCGAGGGATCGCTGTGATAGCGAGAGATGTGCGTGAGCAGGCGCTGCTCACTGCTGAAGTTTTTCCCGCAGATGTTACAGACCTCGCCGACAATGCCGTGCGTGTTCACCATGTGGTGGTTCAGCCCACCCTGCGTCTGGTACCGGTTGTCGCACAGCTCGCACGCGAACGTCTTCACGCCCATGTGCATCTTCGAATGGTTCTCGCAGTCTGCTCGCTTGTGGAAGATTTTCCCGCAGGCGCCACACGCGTATTTCGTCGCAGACTTGGGCTTAGGAGCGAGATCCGGGTCTTCCTCCGGTTCCGACTCGTCGTTCATAAGAACCCGCGCCTTGCGTCCCACCTTGGACGATATGGCCACCAATGCTCCGCAGCTACAGACGACGTCTCGGCGAGTTTTCCTACTCATACCCTCCGTCCAGGCGACGGTCTCCACCACGTACTGCTCGCAGGCGACGCACTGCCGCGTGTGCACCGACAACATGTGGTACTCGAGGTTAGCGTTCGCAAAGAACCATTTTGAACAGATCTTGCACTGGGCGTTTCGCACCATCTTGTGCATCCGATCCTTGTGCACGGTCAGATTATACGGACCTCTGATCAGCTTACCGCACTCGTCACATTCCATTGGAGTTTTCTCCTTCAGGCTTCTGTAGCGTGGTTCCCTTTGCAGTTTTTTCATCTTCGTGTTAGAGACCTTGTGTGGGTCACGTTTCGGAGGCTTAATTTGATCCATGACCTCCAGGAAGGGGTCGTCATCATTGTCCCAGCCGCCGCTCACATTCTCCTCGTCCGAGATAGCAGCATCTTCATCGTAGTCTTTTCCCATAGCAACCTAGCAAAGACAAACAAAACACGTCAGCGCTCCAGATAAGAGGGAGAAATTTTCAATTTAAGGATAAATTTATTAATTTTTATTATACTGACTTTATTACATTATCACAGCCAAAATGGCTGTGATAATGTAATAAAGTCAGTATAATAATTCTGCATACTTTTAATCATCAAATACATGCAGTCGTTAGTTCTATGCATTTCGTGAAAAATAAATGATTACTCCCTCGAAGTATTCTTTGCTAGATAAGTATACTTTGCAATTTTGATGAAATCGGCTACAGGTCATGAGTAGTATGTTAACCCTATAATGGCGAAAACTGAAAATTGTTGCAGAGCTCCAGATAAGGTGTGTATTGGCGTATTTTACGCACTTATTTTAGCAGAAGACGCATTGATTATCAAAAGTGGGAGCACAAAATACAGCAATGTGAAAATACGCATGATTTTCAAACTGAGTAGTGAAAATACTGTAATAAAGTTGAAAATTTACTTAGTTGAGCAGTGTTTGCTTTTTGCAGCTCAAATAAGTGAAGTTAAAACTTTTTTTGATTTGTTCCACATTTAATATTAAAGGAAGAAAATCAATAATACATTTGTAACAGTAAAATATGCATTGAATTTGAAATCTGGGCGTATAATACTCTCTAGATACAAAACTTATCTGGACGTGAAATGTGGGTGTGAAGGGAGAAATGGCGTGTTGTGGGATTTACGACCAGTCTGATCAAAGTCCAAGTGAATGGGTTTAACGTCCCAGCAACAGCTACGTTCATTTGGGAACGGGACCTCAGTTTGAAGTCACATTCAAAAGACCAGTGAGATGGAAATACTATGAAAGTATATTTTAATGCCCGAGGCGAGGATGAACCCACAACATCCGGATTGGAAGTCAGTTGTCACAACCCATCCCTCCAGCCCGATCAATTATCATACTACAGTACCTTGATATTGATTGTTAGAAGCATGACTGGTGTTTCATTGATGGAATGGTGAACAGTGCAGATCCTGATCATTCTGTGCGGATGCTGATCTGGATCTACACTGGTCGCAAAACCCATAAAGCCTATTTCTCCAGTCACAGCCACAAATCAACAAGAGCAACGCTAAACGATGCAAATCCTAGTGTTATTTGATGTTGATTGATGTGTTATTTGATGTGGATTGATGTGGATTGATGTGTTATTTGATGTGATTGCATGTTGTTATTTGTGTGATTGAGTGTTTTGATGTCGATTGCTTGTGTTATTGATGTGGATGTTGGATGATGTATGATGATCGATTGATGTGTAATTGATGTGGATTGATGTGTTATTTGATGTGGATTGATTGATTGATGTGGATTTGATGTGTGGATGATTGATGTGGTATTTGATGTCGATTGCTGTGTTAATTGATGTGGATTGATGTGTTATTTGATGTGGATTGATGTGGATTGATGTGTTATTTGATGTTGATTGCTGTGTTATTTGATGTGGATTGATGTGTTATTTGATGTGGATTGCTGTTATTTGATGTGGATTGTTGTGTTATTCGATGTGGATTGATGTGTTATTTGATGTGGATTGATGTGGATTGATGTGTTATTTTATGTGGATTGATGTGTTATTTTATGTGGATTGCTGTGTTATCTGATGTGGATTGACGTGGATTGATGTGTTATTTTATGTGGATTGATGTGTTATTTGATGTGGATTGATGTGTTATTTGATGTGGATTGATGTGTTATTTGATGTGTCATTCAAATGAAAAAGTAGCATAATTAAACGGAATGGTGGGTCGTTTGTGGATCATGATAAAAGTTGTAAATTGTCATCTTGAAGACATTCGCCTTCGCTACAGTCCACCTCCGACAAATAATTTCCACAACTCGTGGCCATATGTTCCACATCGTTTCATAAAATATCATGTGCCGAATGTGCGAAAATGTTCATTAAACTACAAATGTGGCCTGTCAGCACATGAATGCCCCGGTTGGCAGCCAAAGAAATGAGACACATGAAAACACAGAGGGCCAGAGAAGCATGGATTTGTCACAGCATAAAAGCACACCATCAGAGCAATGGATGTGTGAACTATCAAGCAGATACATGCAAGGAAACTGACATTACAAAACACTTACCAGATTTTCGAACGCACCAAGTAGGTGACCTTGACCCTATAGTCGTGGCTAAAGCAGGCGCGACAAAAATATGGATGATGGACAATGAGACTTAAGACACGCAGACGAAGAGACAGTGACGACTGTTTTCCCCAAACCTTTTTTCAGGGTACAAAAAATGAAAATGGCACTACAGTGGAACATCTCTAAACTGAACACACTGGGAGGCCCCCAGTACAGTGTGGGAGGCCCTCAGTGTGTCCTGTTTAGAGATGTTCCACTGTAAATCAGACATATGACTATGCCAAGGTATGCGGCTGTGCTTTGTGAACTTGAACATACATTATCATCATAAATATACACCATTTAAACCCATAAATATTGTCTGGGGTGTCCAGTTCAGAGAGGTTCTACTGTATCAACATCAGGGGACCGTTTCACTGAACTCCGTACGACTAAAATGTTCATGAGTGCAGATTTAGAATAGTCTGTAAATTTCAATTGATGGATTTACATTTATTGAGCATAGGCTGCATATGCAGCCTATGCTCAATAAATGTAAATACAATAATTGTTTACAATAACACATTGTTAATAATGTGAAATTTACAGTTTGCACATTTTAGTAGTACAAAGTTTAGTGAAACGACCCCCAGATATTTAATACTAGATGGCCGCGGCCTGCATGTCGCGACTTGTGGCGAGGCATCGACACTAAAAATATATAGTATAAGGAAAAACTTTTAACCAAAAAACTTTAACCGGACACACGTACGTACGTACGTACGCCAAAGTGCCGACTATATCGTGCTTTCCGCAAGCGGGCGCGAAAAAAACTTTAACCAAAAACTTCAAAGTAATTTGACCTTGACATTGGGCACAGGGGACGCACGGGAGGGGGTAGAATGAAAATATAGAATGAAAATATAGCCCATGTGATCAATAACACCCAGTTGTGAAGTTCAAGGTATTGCAAATTGGGCGGGATGCAGAGATATAGTATAATTTTCAAAGAATAAAAACTAACGAAAAAACTTAACAACAAACTTAACCAAAAAACTTAAAACCAATTCAAGTAATAAAAGACTGCTTAACCAAAAACTTTCAAAAAAGTATTTGAATTTCCTTGACATTGGGCATAGGAACTGCACGGAAGGTGGGTAGAATGAAAATATAGATGATGATAAACACCCATGTGAAGTTTCAAGGTAATGGGCAAAGCAGTTGCAGAGATATAGTATAACGAAAAACTTTAATAAAAAAACTTAACCAAAAAACTTAACCAAAAACTTTAACCAAAAAACTTAACCAAAAACTTCAAAGTAATTTGACCTTGACATTGGGCACAGGGACTGCACGGAAGGGGGTAGAATGAAAATATAGATGATCATAAACACCCATGTGAAGTTTCAAGGTAATGGGCAAAGCAGTTGCAGAGATATAGTATAACGAAAAACTTTAACCAAAAAACTTAACCAAAAACTTTAACCAAAAAACTTAACCAAAAACTTCAAAGTAATTTGACCTTGACATTGGGCACAGGGGCCGCACGGGAGGGGGGTAGAATGAAAATATAGATGATGATAAACACCCATGTGAAGTTTCAAGGTAATGGGCAAAGCAGTTGCAGAGATATAGTATAACAAAATCCTTTAACCAAAAAACTTAACCAAAAACCTTAATCAAAAACTTTCACCAAAAAACTTAACCAAAAACTTTAACCAAAGAACTTAAACAAAAACTTCAAAGTAATTTGACCTTGACATTGGGCACAGGGGCCGCACAGGAGGGAGTAGAATTAAAATATACATGATGATAAAACACCCATATGAAGTTTCAAGGTAATGGGCAAAGCAGTTGCAGAGATGTAGTATAACGAAAAACTTTAACCAAAAAACTTAACCAAAAAACTTTAACCAAAAAACTTAACCAAAAACTTCAAAGTAATTTGACCTTGACATTGGGCACAGGGGTCGCACGGGAGGGGGGTAGAATGAAAATATAGATGATGATAAACACCCATGTGAAGTTTCAAGGTAATGGGTAAAGCAGTTGCAGAGATATAGTATAACAAAAAACTTTAACCAAAAACTTTAACCAAAAAACTTAACCAAAAAATTTAACCAAAAAACTTAACCAAAAAACTTAACCAAAAACTTTAACCAAAGAACTTAACAAAAAACTTTAACCAAAAACTTTAACCGGACACACGTACGTACGTACGTACGTACGTACAAAGTGCCGACTATATCGCGCTTTAAACCCATACAATAGTGACTGGTGTGTCCAGTTCAGAAAGGTTCTACTGTATCAGTATCAGATATTTAGGGGTGTAAGGTTAAGGTATAATTCCAGCACAAAAATATTTACACAATTCCCTAAAATTTGATTGGTCCGTAGCAAGTTCTGTCCAAAATTTATATCCCGGTAAACTCCCATGCCGAACTACTTTCCGTAACCGTGAGGCGCAGTTAAAATAATTCTTAAGAAAACGGAAAATAAACACATTTCTTGATGAATTTATTTCAAATGCTGGAATTATAAGGAATGAATGGCCTTTTTGTGGAATTTATCGGGGATATAAACTTGGAAAAGTCGCGGGAATACTGGACGAGGCCTTCCGGCCTTCGTCCAGTATTCCCGCGACTTTTCCAAGTTTATACCCCCGATAAATTCCACAAAAAGGCCATTCATTCCTATAATGAATCCTTATGGGTAACTTCATCCCCGAGGTATACGCACCATCCCATCTCCCTGTACACCATCGAGAGCCTCACGGTCAAGGTAGCACGCCTTGTCCACAGTGTTCGCTTCATCTCCTGAAATGATCCACACCAAACTTGACAACAGAGAATACCGGGCTTGTGTCTGTTTGATATAAAGTTTAATCTTTCCGCAATAATACAATAAGTATGTTCAACAATTCTGCAAAAACCAGGAACCCACTTTTCCAAGCAAAACTTCTTACATCTAAAATGTTTGCAAGTCCAAATTTAGGATCGTCTGGAAATTTCAATTGATGGATGTACATTTATTGAGCATAGGCTGCATATGTACACAGGATATCCGGTTTAGAAAGGTTCCACTGTACCTGAAACATGAATAGGGTCATGCTCCCCGACAGTCTTCTCCGATTTCTTCGCCAATTTCTTCTTAGGCCCTGGTGAACCTTTGGCTGGGGATGGAGACGATGGAGCGGGACGTTTGCCCGACCGTGTCGACCGCGTTGCCACAGTTATAGTGGGCAGCGAAACCGTCTTCTTCGGTGTAGATTCTGTGGTGCAGAATAATAACATTAATCTACTGTCTGTTCCATGTTTTGCTGCCGACAAACTTTTGTCTATTAAACACATTAAATCTAAAAATTATTTAAAAGTACTTTTTCATCAATAACAAAAAAGTCACCCTCCTCAAAAAAAATTATTTGATGAAATTCCATCAAATATTGATTTTATTGTGAAAAAACGATTTTCCTATTATATGGGAATTTTACATGAGGCCGATATTTCCCAAACTTTTTGTTTTGTTAAAAAAATGATCTTTTTTGGAAATTGACTCTGGCGAGATAGGCCCAAACGATAGGGTTAATAAATTTTAGATGGCATTTTTACAAACATTGTGAATTTTTAAATGATGTAACCAAGAAAAATAAAGTTAGATTTTGAAAGTTCGTCGGCAGCAAAACGTAGAACAGACAGTAGTGTAATGTACACTGTCTTCTTGCAGAGCTCCAGATAAGGTGTGTATTGGCGTATTTTACACACTTACTTTAACAGAATACGCATTGATTACCAAAACTACTCAGAGCAATGTGAAAATATTGTCGTAAAGTTTAAAATTTACTAAGTCCAGCTGCTGCAAAGCAGTGTTTGCTTTTTGCAGTTCAAATAAGTGAATTTTTAAATTATAGGATGATCTCCGTCCAAATCAAGACAAAATGAGCTAAAACGTGCCGTATCCCAACATATCCAAATTCTCCTCCAGTCGGCATATTTTTTTTTAAAAAAATAATCCCTGAAGCGGCTAGATTTACTATGTCACAGCAAATGAGTAATAGAGAATATTAGTATAGTGTCATGAACGTGAATAAATATCTGTCGAGGCTGAGAAATCAGGATGGGCGAGGCTTGCCGAGCACATCCTGATTTCGAGCGGAGTCAGATATTTATTCACGTTCATGACACTATAATAATATTCTATTTATCCTGTTAACCACATCAAAGTTGTTCAAATGTCTCTAAAAATGCATTTTTGGCCTCATAAGTTTGTCTTCTGAAGCGACAAGATTATCGTGTTACGTCATTCACATAATGACGTAACGTCATACATAATGACGTATCTACTAGACGTGAACGAGAAAAAATACACGTACCTGCTTTTCACATCTTGTAGCGACATAGTTGACGGGATAATTTAAATTTAACAATTAGCGATAATTGGAATAAATAACGTGACATTCTCTGAAGTTAGACAATGAAATTTAAGGATTATATTTCCCTGCCTGAAATGTATGATTATACGCGCGACACTGATTTTTATTTCAAAAATAGCAGACGATACCATTCAGTTCCTGTCTTTTAAGGGTTAATAAATTTTAGATGGCATTTTTGCAAACATTGTGAATTTTTAAAATAAATATCGACAAGAAAATTTATTGTAAAACAACATGCCATTGCTGGTGAGCCATTGAGAACAAAATGGCACAGCAAACGCCTCTTCATGAGTTGCATTTGGTGGTCTCGGGAATTCGGCACATACTTATGTTGTTTTTGCGAAAAATCTATTTCTGTGTCAGTAGACACGGAAATTGATTCTTCGCAAAAACGACATAAGTTTGGGACAAAGTACAGATACTACCAAATGCAGCTTAACAAGATGCGTTTGATGCGCCATATTTCATCAAAATCCGTTACATAATAAAGACAATATAAAAGAATATGTACTTTGAATCAGAGGCGCTTCTGGAACTTTCAGTATTACAGTCAAATTAAAGGCCACCTCCGACTTGAGAGGTTTCACTGTAAATCAGGCATGCGATCACAAACAGACATTATCACACGAGATAAATTACCAATAAATTCATGAAAAATAAGTTTCCAGGTGTATTCTTGGTGTCCGGTTTAGAGCGGTTCCACTGTACCTGATTTTTTCACGGGCAGCTTACCACCTCCCCGACCCACTGCTGGAGTTGTCTTCCTTGGTGGAGAGTCGAGCCGTAGTGTGGAAGGATCGTCGTTGCGCTTCGTCTTAATACCTTCTGTAACAGGCATCTATTGATGATGAAACTACTGCATGAAGGACTAGAGAAAGTGAGCAGGGGCTCATGTATACCCCTGGCTGCCACCTGGACCGACAAATAAAAACTTTCAAAGCAAATATTTAAAAAAAATTAACGCAAATTTGTAAGCAATAACCTTGACCTTGGACATGAAGGTCACATGGGTGTAGTATGGAATGAAAATATAGATGATGATAAGGAAGTATATGATGTTTGAAGTTAATCCGACGTACTGTTGCACAGATAATGGGTACCTGAAAACTTTAATGCAAATCTTTCTAAGTAATTTGACCTTGACCTTGGACATGAAGGCCACATTAGTGTGATATGGAATGAAAATATAGATGATGATAAGGGAGTATATGAAGTTTGAGGTCAATCCGACTTACCGTTGCAGAGATAATGGGTACCCAAAAACTTTAAAGTGGACGGACGGACAAACGGACAAAACATACTCCGTATGCCGAAAAGGTGAAAAGTGAAAGTGAATGGGTTTAACGTCCCAGAAACAGCTAAGGTCCTATAGAGATGGGACCACAGTTTAAAGTCTCATCTGACAGACCAGTGGGTATTTTTCACGTCTAAGGCGAGGTCTGAATCCACAACCTCCAGATTTGAAGTCAGGTCTTCTAACCCCTAGGCCAAAATCCATCCCACTGAATGAAGGAACAGTGGACCGATTGATCGATTGGTAGGAGCTTTGTGTCCGTTCAACAGCATTGCAAGGTCATATAGCATATAGAGTACGTACATTCAGGATGGAAGTCACAATAAAAGCTTTCAGCACTAAAGGACAATGTACTGATCTGGTGCCAGGCACTGTTATAATATCTGGGGCCCGTTTCACTAATATTTGTATGACTAAAATGTTTGTAAGTGCAAAATTATGATAATCTGTAAATTTCACATTAACAATGTTTTCTTGCAAACAATTACTGGATTTACATTTATAGATGCAGCGTATGTTCAATAAACATGATAAATGTAAATCCAACAATTGAAACTTCCAGACTATCGTAAATTTGCCCTTACAAACATTTTAGTCGTACACAGTTTAGTGAAACGGCACCAGGTGTGAATGCCAGTAAGATTCACCAGGACTCCATAAACCATTACATTCGGAATACACCATTACCGGTATGAAAGCTTTTAAATATCCAGTTATTTTTGTTAGCTGTGGCTGTGACTGGAGAGATGGGGCTTATGGGATTTGTGACCAGTATAGCTCCTGATCATATGGCACATTCCTGTAGCCTGATGTTTATCTATATTTTAGCAGCAGGATATGTGTTTCATTGATGGAATGGTGAACAGTGCAGATCCTGATCAGACTGTGCGGATGCACAGGCTGATCTGGATCTACACTGGTCACAGAACCCATAAGCCCCATTTCTCCAGTAATAGCTACATTTATCAATGTCAGTACATGTTGTGACCACTCATTTGCACCATCTCAACGCGACGGTTCAAATAGGGTTGCGACATATACTTCTAAGCACATATATATATAAAAAGACATAATGTCACATATGTAGAAGTTTCCACTAACAAAATGGCATATCCTCAGAATGAAATGTGGCTATGACTGGGAAAATGGGGCTTACATATTTTGTGACCACTGTAGATCCAGATCAGGATCTGCACTGTTCGCCATTAATGTAATAATATAGATTGTTATCAGGCTACATGATTGTGCTATTTGATCAGGAGCTATACTGGTCACAAATCACATACACTACATTTCTCCAGTCACAAATAAGGATAGGTACATCGCTAAGATGTGTTTATAATAAACCGACTCGTGTTTCCTCTGGTTGTGACACAACTGGAGGAATTGGGGCAGCCGGTGGTCGTGTATCATATATTACGTAATTTGGGTTTTCACAGCATTGAATTGCGAAAACCGAATCGAATATCAGTGTCGCACATCGTGAATCGCATCGCTGCAAAATATCGCGGGGCATCAAATGTTCGGTGAATCGTACATTCACCAAACATTTGATGCACCACGCTATTTTGTAGACGATGCGATTCACCGCTAAAACCCACTCACGTTTCCTCTGGTTGAGACAGAACTTGAGGAATCGGGGCAGCATTCCTTTCTCCTCGGAGACGAACCATTCACCGTAGCTGGAGCCGAAGTGACAGTACGTGCTCTCCTCCATGTTGATGGACATCACCGCAATCTCGTCCCCGTGATCGTGTAGCTGTTGGAGCTAAAATTTATTTATTTATTTAGCCGTTTCACCCCTACGTAACTGGAATGGATTTGTATGTGTTAATTTCCGGACCAATCCAATCGTCACACCAGGGCTCCAGATAAGGAATTAGTAATTGAGTATTTTCACTCCATCATTTTTTAAGCAATTGGGTATTTCGAAATTTGAATTGGGTAAAATAAAATCACACTACTGTTTACACACCAACAGACAGCAATTATTGAATAGTTTGCTTCGAAATGAAAACATATCTTGGAATTTCATTAGAATTGTACAATTCTAATGAATACCAAGATGTGTTTACAAGGAAAATAAGAAAACTATGCTATATTTGTGGTCTATTTAATGTTTTCTGCAGCATGATAAATGAACCACAAAATTGTAATTGCTTTTTGATACTCGCTACTTCTGATTTGAATTGGGTTTGTGGCAATTTTAATTGGGTATTTACGCAAATACGCAGCTTATCTGGATCACTGTCACACCATGATTTTCCGACTAGTCCATTTATGAAAAAGGGGCGTTTTTGTTCTCTCAAAAATATGAAAATTCCTTGAAAAAAGTGCAGATCCTGATGCGACGGCTCATCTGGGTCTACATTTTTTGCCAATACCACTATACAGGCTTGTGGATGTTGGTCTGAACAGCTTGTTTGTTTACTGGTGTTTAACTGCCTACCAACAGCTAAGGTCATGTAAGGCCGATTGGTCCGATACAGACGGAAATAATAAAACTATATATCCCTCGACATACTTTGTACGTCAGGGATATAATGAACCCCATTTCTACAGGTGCATAGTAGCAATAGTGATACCATACTAATCCTAAATATTCAGACACAATTTATTCTAGGAAACACCCAATTGCATCAGAAAAGATGGAGATACAATACTCAATTACTAATTCCTTATCTGGTCCAAGTCATATTTCAAGGGTAAAATGTCCCCAAAGGATCACTATTGAAAACCTTGTCAATAACAGTGTATTTGGATACAATTTAGTTTGGGAAATGGCTATGTTATAGGGGTTTCCCAAAACAAATGGCGTCCAAATATAGGGTTATTACGGTACTCACCAAGTCACGCAATTGTCTTTTAATCACGACTCTCATAGCCCATTTATATTCATCCGAGTCACCCATCGTGTCCTGCTATGTAATGTGGAAGTCCTGCAAGATGGAAAACGTAAAAACACAAATCAATACATGATCACCAGGGTTCAAGCAAGCTCTTCAAAATAGGGAGAAATTTTCACTCAAAATTGGAGAAAATAGACCATTGTTTTTAAAAATTTATGTTTTATAGTGACAAACTTCTCCCTCAACTCAAAATAGGGAGAAGTCAGACAATTTAGGGAGAGAATATCGCCCACTTTGCCCTGTAAACTGATCCCTGATCACATGTCTTTTTCTATAGTGAATGGTAGCTGCGAACAGACTCGGTATCTCTTGAAATTTACCCGCGTGCTATTTTTAGCATAGTTCCGATTCCATTCCTAGGCTTCCTCTGCAGAATAGAGAATCAGATCTGATTCACACTTCAGCAGTTACTTGTGAAATGTTTTCTGTTCTGAAAATCGGCATGATGTATCACCAATATGTTTAGAGGTTACTCGATACATTTTGCTCTAAAATACATCATTTTCATGCCAGAATATTTCACATTTAGAACTGCGAAAATACTAAATGGTGATAAGAATATATTTTTAATGACCATTTAATATTATAAATCTGCATTTAAATTTGATTTACTGATTGAAATTTAGTTGTAATAAGCATTAAAAAATTATTAAATTGTATATGAAAACAGGTCAGATTTCCCCCTGCGCTCCTCGACAGGGGAGATCACTACAACCTGCATGTGCTCAAAATGGACGAAGTCCAACTTCCAGAATATTTTTAAACTGAAAATTATGAGTGTCAACATCATGACGATTATGAAAATAACACATTCCAGTAATAAAAGACATGAATTTACACATAGAGATGACCTGATAAACTAAATTTAAGCTAGAAACAACAAGTGAGTCTCGTGCACCCTTTTTAAGATGATGATGATGATGATGATGATGATGATGATGATGATGATGATGATGATGATGATGATGAAGATTTACATAGTATGGGACGAGTTGACAAAGGGGCGATTTGATTGTTTATACAATTTTTGACATTGCTTAAAACACAACCTAATTTTATTGAATATGGAAAATCTAAGGGTCACAGTGACTTACGCAATCTAGATTTATATTATTTCAAATGCTGGTATCTAGCTGAATGACTAAGACATGTGTTTGAAAATTGTATTCATTTTCTCGAAGGCGGCCAGAAAACAAATGGCAGCCGCACATTTACAGGGGAAGCAACTGCGTACAAAGGGAAATAAACTTTGCGCATCTACGCATCATTCTATGACATTGCCATCAGATATTGATTTTATTGCGAAACAACGATTTGTCTAAACGTTCTTAAGTAAATCTAACATTAGGGCAAAATAGATGTATTTAAAATGATTTTTGAATGTGTGGACCATTTTTAAAAATCTAACTTTTGTTTACTTAAGTTACATATCATTTCCAAGCTATGATCTTAGTATCTAGCCAGATTTCGGAGCCATTTTACTCATCGCCTCCCTTTTACCCCATGTTAAATTCCTATTGGAAAATCGTTTTTCGCAATAAAATCAATAGTTGATGTATTTTCATTCAATACATTTTTTCGGGGAGTGTGACTTTTGTCATTGATGAAAAAGTACTTACATGTTAATAGTTTTTATATTTAATGTGTTGTATAGCCAAATAGTGGAGGTGCACCTTGAATAGAATTTAAGTGGCTTAAAAACTATTTCTGTTCAACCCAAGAGAGCAAAAGCAACGACTATGCTAGATAGATACATCATATATTCCTGAACATGAATCCGGTGTCGGTCAATCAGTTTAGGTGGGACAAGGTCAAATTTTGAGGTCATTAAGTGCAAAGAGGTCAAATGGGTTCAAAAACATATTTTATATCAGTAGATGGACATGTACGTGCATATCATTCTTCAAATAGCAGATAAAGTTGTTTAAATTGTTGAATATTTTTCCTTAGAATATACATGAGACGATTCGTTTTTATGGTGGTTCAAACCGGTGTGTATTTTGCGATTTTCAAGATGGCCGCCAGGTATCAACATTTTGTCTTAAATATATTCTGACTTGATTATTATATGGCGTTTGGTACTTACATTGTGCGTTTACATACATAGAAATAAGTTTTAATAACTTATAAAAAACAATTCACCACTGACAAATTCATATACATATAAGATAGCCGCCAAATATTCACACAGACGTGCAGTAAATGTGTGTGGAATAACAAAAATATATAGCTACACTTTCATGCACATTTATATTTCAGTTGTTTGCCTTTTTTGTTATTATTGAATGTGTTCTTTGCAAAAATGAATGAGTCCATCTAATACACTTATTATTTGACCATGTTGGAATATTAAGATGGCCGCTAAGTATCGCTTGAGCTCTTAGGCGCTGTTGATCAACAAAGTAGTAAATAAATGAAACATAATTGAAACTCATATTTGTAATATTTTAAAAATACGAGGCTTGTGTTCCAAACTGTACCGAATTATCTGTCGCCGCAAACAAACGTAAATCAAATATGGCCGCCAACATAGATACAATTCTGACACATCTATATTAAGTAGAGTAGTCATCAACGACATAGCATATGCCACACCATTAAATCAATGTTTTAGTGTTTCCGATGACAACATGAAGAATAATATTTTGTGACCGCCATTTTAGTTACCAAGATGGCTACTATATATTGCGTAGTTTTTGTCGAGCCCGCATGCGGAAAGCGAGACATAGTGATCACAATGACGTTCGGGTGTCCGTGCGTCCATCCGTGCGTGGTGCGTGCGTGCGTGCGTCCGTCCGTCCGTCCGTCCGTCCAAAATCTGCGTTAAAGTTTGTAAATACCTTAATTATATCTCTGCAGTCCTGATTCACATTGACTTGAAACTTCATATGCTTATTAGTCATGATCCATATATTCATGCGGTATCCCACTCATGCGGCCCCTGTGCCCAAGGTCAAGGTCAAATGACTTAGAAGTTTGCTTCCGAAATCTGAGTTAACGTTTTTAAATACCTTATATCTCTGCAGTCCTAAGTCACATTGACTTGAAACTTCATATGCTTATTAGTCATCATCATCCATATATTCATTCTGTGTCCCACTCATGCGGCCCCTGTGCCCCTATGTCAAGGTCAAATGACTTAGAAGTTTGCGTTAAAATTTCTGTCAAAATTTGCGTTAAAGTTTTCACATACCTACTATCTCTGTAACCATAAGTCAGATTTGCTTGAAACTTTGTATGCTTATTGGGCATCAAACTTCAAATAAATACACTCTGATACCATCAAATGCCTCGGCGGGCTCGACATACGGGCCGCGGCCATCCTCGTATAATATGAGCTATCAACAAAATATTGGTGCAACTCATGGATAACAATAGATCCTAGCTGTAACATGGTAATGGTTAGTAAACGACTACATAGTCACGATCTTGGATTTCAAGTGGAACAAAACTCCGAATACACGTTGACAATGTCAAAGGAAACAGGAACATATTCACAATTACATCTCGGTATTTATGCATTTGAGTGAATCAACATAATGCCCGTGTCTAATACCTGTATTCGGAGAGAAATAAAATACAGTGGCAGGTTGGGAGCATGTGAATGGTAATTTATTATATAATTAATGATGGTGGATTGATAATTGCCGGTGAGCTCGATATCTCTGGCTTGGCTCTTATTCGCATGTTCAGCTTTCTTGTAGGCGAGAGTTGAATCTGGCTAACCCCGTTTTAAGAGTAATACGATCAGTGGTAATCCTACTACGTTTATGGGGAGGAGGACTAAGTTAATATAGTGTGGTGAAGACCTGACAGAATATCCGGTTTGTCTAATGTCAGGGCTGGATGGAAATTGTATGCAAATATTCAGTTAGCCGCCCCCATCCATGCAGATGAAATGAGCTGTCGATAGTCTGTTTAAAGCCATTAAATATTAAACCGGAACTCTATCATGTTATCTTTAACACGACCGTGAACACCAACGTTGCATTTTATTACTGCAAGAGGTCCGTAGCCAAGGGGTCGGTGCGGTCGGACGACCCCCTACCCAACCTCCCTCGTCGTGCCTTGATGTCCACTCTTTCATGCACTAAAGAAATACTTATTGTCACTACGTAGTCATTTTATAATATTGATGCAAGCAGGAGAGTCGTATTACATGTATGTGCTCAGTTTTTGCTGAGAATATATAAGATGGTATTTCAGACCATCTGGATAGCACAATTGTCTTAGAGAGCATGGCCCCATACCCCCATAGCTGCCTCGGGCCATTAAAGCCCTCGAAAAGAATCATTGTTTCATACAAGTCTGGTTACGGGTCTGTTGCATACATCGAAACCATGAGATACCGGTACATTCCATGCGGATGCGGATATTGTGTCATTTTCCATTATAACGAAGCCTACTATCTATCTATGAAAAAGGATAATCAAATTAGTAATTCAGTACACGACAGGGTAGGCACAACGATTGACATATCAAAGGGATGTTGACGAATTCTGAACTTGACTGGCTACGTAACAACTAACATTATACACTTCCCACATAATGAAAGCAGCATTTTTTCATAGCGAAGAATTATGCTTAGCTTTTTGGATATGAAAACGAAAACCACGCCATCGCATCTTGAGCTATATAAGTATTATGCTAATGTCCACATTAATGCGCTATAGAAGACACTGACATAACATATACATATCGTATATATGTAGAGTCAATGGTGTGATCATGTTCATCGAATTTCAGTTTATATACGACATATTATGTTGTTATTGCCTAAAGTAAAATAACTTTTGGATGACGTATCATTTAAGTAATCATATGCCGGTAGCCATGTGCTAGGCCATGTAAGTACATGTGTGAATAAGTTAATAACCAGTATTTGTGAGCCATATTCACATTACTCTCTATTCTCTATTCTGCGAATTCAGTGCATGGCGTCATCCAGACCATTACATCTCAGTTCATAAACGGCATATGCTGTGTTTAGTAACAATACAATCGCGTTTGGATGACCTATACTATCAATAAGTCATATACAGGTAGGCATGTACTATGTAAATATGAAGGATTTAATGAGTCAGTATTTGTGAGTCACATAAGTATGGATATTGAACTATAATGCGATCGAGATCAATATGTTGTGAATTCATGAAGGAACATATGTTGAGGTCATTCATGAGATTGTTTGGTACATAGAAAGAATACAAGTCATAAAATGTATTATACGGTCATAATGCAAATATATTGAATGCATATGTATGTATAAGTATCACAGTTATGAAGGGCACTGTTTCTGGGGAATACCATACACTGTAATCATATATGTTGTAGTCATATAATGTCCTTACATGGTATGTGTAAGTATCATAACTGTGTATTATAATATCACACCCATATGTGTAATATAATATATAATACTTTAAAAGCATTACAATGAACATGGTTGATTATTCTATGCTAATCTAGAATATATCAGAAAGTTCCCATCGTCCGTGTCTATACACACCAACATATGACATATACTTAAGATCGTGAGAGACCAAACAGAGACACTTATTTTCACATGCACGTATTTGTGTAGTTGAAATTGCGATTCATGGATAAATAATGTACACAAATCAACCAAAGAACCACTTTTCAGTACAACACTGCAATTCCCATGACTGGATATTCAACTAACCGGGTTTGAGCTAACCTGGAAGCGAAACGTGTAAAGCTAAACATAGACACATAGCTGATATGAGGCCTCTAAATTATGAGCATTCATTACGTCATATTATGTTTTGTATATGTGACACGTGTAGACGCTGTTAATATTTATTTAAGTGCAGGAGACGGGACATTTGTTGATGAGAATATATGTTTAATTGAGATTACATTTCCATTTATCAGCGATGATTTTACAAGCAGTCATGTGGACAGTTTTACTGAAATATAATATGTTGATCTGCCTTATACAGCCGTATGGTTATATGGGACAATTATTAAATAGTTCAGTGTAATTTAAATGTATGTATATGGGTATACCCACTTGTGAATGTATGGATATTTACGGAAACAGAAACTGTAGTACATACAATTTGATTAAGTGTGTATTTTACATGAATTGTTTTATCTTGGTTATAATTAAGTCGAAAGTGATTGAAATATCATGGTACTTAGCCGCACACCAGCATATAACAGTTCGATATATGACTGTAATATATATTAATGCGAACATGGCCGAACTATAGCATATGTACCAATCGCAATACATAGTGTATACATATATGTCAGTATAGTGCAATTTACAACGTATATGATAACGTAAGACACAATAAAATACAATATGTAAAACAAACAGTACATATATTTTAATATTCTGACTCTACAACGAGTGTAACCTAATTCGAGCATCACCAAGTGTATTATCAGCTATAGTCTGAACACATGTGAATATGTCCTATAAAGAAATGTAAAAGTAAATGAAAAGAAATTCGCAATTGCCAGTACCACACAATATTAAAATAGCCTAAATGAGGCGACCATTTTGAATAAACACAATTACAAATGACTTCAAAATCAAGTGTGTCCAACTTACTGATTTAACCGCCTAACATAATGCAGTAGTATACATAAGTAAAGCAAAAGTAAACATTATATTCAATAACTTTCGATTTTTTTGGAAAATATGGCTGCCATCTTGAATTAAACACGCTCTTTAAGAAGAGCACAAATATTGATCTATATTCTTAATATCATATCTCAGATGAAAATCGAACTAATATGTTCATGTCTAGCTTCATACCAAGATATGGTCCACCACAGTGTAGAAAATGCTGTCAGATCTTGATGAATATTTGGCGTCCATCTTGGATTCATATGGATTTGATAGCCTCCAACTATGTTTATTATTAATGCATGTTTTCCAAAGGGTTTTTCTGCGGCCATCTTCAATATGTTGATACTCTCAACGATAGAGAGGTCCGAGAAAACCGAATTGCTTTGCATATACCCCATAAAACAATAATCACCAATAAAACATACTTAATCGGATTGGTCTTTATTGTTATGCAAGTAGATATTCTATTATCAAAATAAAATGAGTTTTGCACTCATTTGACCCATGTGCATTTAATGACCCCAAAAAGGACATTGTCCCACCTGATTTGATTGACCGACACCGGATTCGTGTTCAGGATGATATAATGTATTGATTTAAAGTAGTCGTTGCTTTTGCTCTCTCGGGTTGAACATAATTCAATTTTATGGGTGCTTGCCCCCCAACTAAAACGCTCGTCGGCAACAAAACGTGGAACAGATAATACACAGTACATTGAATGTATGCCGTAGTGACCCACCGTTTACTTGTAGGCGCACCTCTGAAAGTAAAAAAATGCCACCACACCTGCCATAATGCTCCATATGGAGCGAGAACAGTACC
The DNA here is from genome assembly GCA_029237695.1 of Conchocele bisecta. NCBI lineage: Eukaryota > Metazoa > Mollusca > Bivalvia > Lucinida > Thyasiridae > Conchocele > Conchocele bisecta. The sequence continues at coordinate 96,928,344 of CM055271.1, read as the reverse complement.
AATAGGTGGGTGGGTAGGTAGTTACGACATGAATGGTAGAAGCACGTCACGTCCCGCAGAAATTGTTGACATAAGGCAGCAACTTAGAGAATTTATTATAAATGGTAAATGATTAAACGCTTGCAAGGATGTACAGCTACAATTCTTCGTCACTGACGCTTGGAATACTCGTGTAGACTGATAACTACGTAGGGGACGTAGAGTTCTTTTTTTTTTATTAATTCGTTTCCACGAAATAACAATTCGTTCCCACGAATTACCAATTCGTTCCCTCAATTTAACATTATCGTTCCCGCGAAATAACAAAATTCGTTCCCACGTGAACGAATTGTTAATTCGTGGGAACGAATTGTTAAATTGAGGGAACGAATTGTCATTTGGTGGGAACGAATTGTTATTTCGAGGGAACGAATTTTCATATCGTGGGAACGAATTGTTAATTCGAGCGAACTAATTATTAAATTGAGGGAACGAATTGTTATTTCGTGGGAACGAATTAATAAAACAAAATCCATGTCCCCTTCGGGGCTCCGTAGATAACGATCTATACTTAACAAAACTAGAAACGTCCCTGTTTTATAGCCGGTGTAGCTCTGTCTATGTATGTACCACATGTTCAAAGTACATGTATTTTAAACCGTGGCGATGTTCAGAATACGATCGTGTAGAGTTTAGCCGATACACACGGTTTACAAAGCGACCAGTGACCGGAACGTTGATTTCCACTTTTTGCACGTGCATGCTATACTTGTCATCGATAAGGTGATTCAGTTCATGTCGTACCATTCATGCGATAGGGGCTATTCGGAAAATTAAAAAACTTTTTTAATTTTTCACTGTTTTCGATATGCCACGGCTTTCCGAAAACGAGCGAAATCAGGCAATTGGGATGCTTGCGGGTGGGATGGCCGCCAGGGCGGTCGCGCCTCGGTTTGGTTGCTGTCGGAAGACGATTGATCGTCTTGCAGCCCGGTACCAGCAGACTGGGGCTGTTCACGACCGGCAGCGACCTGGTAGGCCTCGTGTAACGACGGCTAGAGCCGATCGTTACATTACGTTGACGCACTTACGTCAACGTCGATTGGCAGCCACAGTCACTGCTAGGCGATACGGTGTCTCAGGGCAGACCATTCGCAACCGGTTACGTCGTAACGCCCAACCAATCCGGGCACGCCGCCCGTACACTGGTCAGATAATGACCCAACGTCACCGTGCTGCCAGACTGTTATGGGCGCGACGTCATCTGAACTGGAGAAGGGCTGACTGGAACCGAGTTTTGTTCACCGATGAATCTCGGTTCACAGTTAGTCATGCTGACCGAAGATTACGGGTATACAGGCGTAAAAATGAAAGATTCACCGATTGTTGCATTGTTGAGAAGAACAGGTTTGGGGGAGGGAGCGTAATGGTCTGGGGTGGGATCATGGGAAACCGGAAAAGACAGATTTGGTTGTTGTACAGGGCAACATCAATGCACAACGTTATGTTGCAGATGTGCTAAATGCACATGCCTTACCATTTATCCGTCAGCATGGTCCTGGTGTGACATTGATGCACGACAATGCCCGCCCTCACGTAGCCAGGGTCACCACTCAATACTTACAGCAAAACAACGTCGACGTCATGCCATGGCCCGCGGTCTCCCCGGATCTCAATCCCATTGAGCACATATGGGATGAGCTGGGCCGCAAAGCACGAGCTAACCATCAGATTGACAATGTTCGCGATCTTACACGGGCGTTACAACGGGAATGGTGGAATTTGCCCAACGCACTGGTATTGCGTTACGTCACGTCGATGCGGCGTAGGATCATTGCATGCATTCATGCAAATGGTGGCCACACTCGGTACTAACGAGATTTACTGAATTTGCCACATTACTTATTGAAATTCCATCTCTAAACATTAAGTAACACATTTCTGAGTTTTTGTGATTTTTGATTTTGACCCCTACCGCCCTTGGCCTGTTATCTCTCGAATATTTAACAAGATATCCAAATGCAATTTATTGGCTTTGATACAGAAATGAATGAACTTGTTTTTCCATTTTGATTTTTAAAAGTAACCCTTTTGGTTTTTGATGAATCTTTCCTTAAACATGGAGGGACGTTTCTAGTTTTGCTCAGTATATATAGCTTGACACAATGTTGAAGGGCGTTTAATTGAAGGAATGGCTGAATGTGCAGATTCTGATGCACAGGCTGATCTGGGCTGGTCGTAAAACACATAAGCACCACTTTCTCCTGTCTGATATAGCTTATATATCGGTATGCGTTGCTGTAGCTTATTTCACAGTTATTGGCAATAAACTCTGGAAGTGACGACACCAGTAAAGTTATCGGAAATAAAGGTGCGCTATTTTATTAACGGCGTCGGGTTTATGTGGCTGTAACACCTGTATGAGTGGCGATTCATGTCATAAGTGCCGTTTCTAACGCGTTAGAGAAGTAACGCGTTACTTGTGAGAAGTAACGCGTTACTAATGTATGTACTATATAGTGAAACACATATTTGTAACGCGTTACTCAGTGCTCAACAGTAATTAACGCGTTACAAGACTAACAGTGAGTAACGCGTTAGAAATTGGCTGTCGATATTGTCGGATCGTGTCATAAGTACAGCTTCTAACGTGTACAGCTTCTAACCCCACGTAATGATTGGCAATATTATACATTTTATATCAGACGTAAGTTTCCACACTGATATAACGAGCGATAACCGTGTTTCCTTGACATGTTAATGTACTTTAAAATTTATTATTTGTATTTATTTTTTGATGTGCAATGATCACACTTTAAAATCTGTAAAAAATATTATTTGTTTACGTGACGCATTTAATTAGTATAAATAATTAAATAATATCATGCCTCATTTGCATATGAAAATAGCCTGATACCACTGCGAATCACTATCCGTAAAATAAATATAAATGAATGGTTATATTTTTAAATTGGGCGCTCGTAATCTTTAGAACAGGTGGAATAGTGACAAAATTATACACTTATTTAGTTCCTATAAAGAACAGTGTGGGCCTACTGAGTGGGAATGTATCTTTAATTAACTCTTTGAATCCGAAATCCCGCTATATAACGGTTTATGCAAACAGTGCAGATCCAGAGCCCCACAGGGGACGTATAATTCTTTTTTTTTATTAATTCGTTCCCACGATATAACAATTCGTTCCCTCAATTTAACAATTCGTTCCCTCGAATTGACAATTCGTTCCCACGATATAATAATTCGTTCCTACGAATTAACAATTCGTTCCTACGAATTAACAATTCGTTCCTACGAATTAACAATTCGTTCCCGTGGGGACGAATTGTTATTTCGTGGGAACGAATTGTTAATTCGTGGGAACGAATTGTGATATCGAGGGAACGAATTGTCATATTTAGGGAGCGAATTGTTATTTCATGGGAACGAATTAATAAAAACAATCCATGTCCCCTGCAGGGCCCCGTATACAAGTACTAATCAATCGCACCGTTTTATATGATCACATTCGAAACAGCATGTACAAACGATCGTTTTCATTGCTTTTCCCATTCATTTTCGTCCTTTGTTTCGTTTGGGAATCTTCAACAATTCGTCTCTGTAATGTTAATTACTTCCACTTACTGACTTAATAGGGACACCGACATTTACGTCATATACGTCGAAGCATGATCAACATTACCGATGCCTCGATCTCTGGTATGAACAACTCGCCCCTTGCCGAGCCGGCCGAGAAAGGGCCGCCGATTTACATCATCGTATTGTACCTGGCTATCGCGGCATGGATCATCGTTGCCAACTGCCTGCTCATGGCGTGTCTCATCGTGTGCCGTCCCAATATGACCACCGTGAATCTACAGATCCTCACACTCAGTATCACTGACGTCCTCTTCGGTGTCTCCATCATACCCGGCTTAATGACGTTCAATCTTATCGGTGAGTATCCTTACTATAGCACATGCCTGGCGATTATTATATGTTTCTTCGTCGCCCAGACTGCGTCGGCGTTCCATGTGTTTGGAATATGCGTGCTAAGGATAATCGCTATCCGACGAGGACCGAGGTTTCAGACAGACCATTGATACTTTAAATTGGCCTTGCAAGTGGTCGTGCCATGGGTGGCAGCAATTGGAGCAATTGTTCCTATATTCCATGTATATGGCGTCAACAAGGGCGAAATACACACTTGTTCTTTAAATATGCTATTCGATTACAATTATAAACCTGCTATATTCTGTTTACTTGGACTAATCGTTGCAACTCAAACGGGCGAGACCGTGGCATATTTGTTTCTGTGTGTCCAACTCGCTATGGCAACCAGGCGGTGTCGTGCAAGACCGGCAGATCTGCTGAATGTTGTGTCTCCTTCGAACAATTCCGCGAAGAATGTGTCATATAGACACAGATGTGGAAACGAAGATTCGGCCGTTCTGAAGTCGGACAACACAACTGCTAATGCAAAAGAACCGGGGTGTTCCGGCTTACACTCCGTCGTTAGTAAAACATGTTGCTCACAATTTATAGATGTCAACGCAACCGCGGGACGCAGCGATATAGAACATCTATCAGACATGCAGCCTGTGCAACCTACAGTAAAACGTGCAGCAAACGCAGACGTAGCTAAACGTCAAACTCTGAATTTCACGAAAATGAGCTTAGGTCGAAAGTGGCAGAAAAACATTCTAGTTACCATCGGTATAGTGCTAGTTGTGATGAATGTGTCCCAACTGCCATACATGTTCATACTATTCACGGAAGCCGTGCATGACATTATATTGCCTCGTAATCTGAAGTCGTCATTAGTGGTGGTGACGTTGATTAACGTTGTCCTCAATCCATTCATATATGCCGCTCGGATAGCGCCGATGCGGAAGGCGATTCGGACGTGCTGGCGACGTGCTACGCAGGCCTGGCAGCGGGCACGGGTAACGCCTACCTAATAACAACCTGATGGCCCGTTTCACGAAACTTCGTACGACTAAAATATTCGTAAGTGCAAAATTAAATTTCACATTAACAACATTTCCTTGTAAACAATTATTGGATTTACATTTATTGAACATATGCTGCATATGCAGCCTATGTTCAATATGTTTAAATCCAATAATTGAAATTGCCAGACGATCCTAAAGTTGCACCTACGAACATTTTAGTCGTACGAAGTTTAGTGAAAAGGGCCCCTGGTACCCACACCTGGAAAGGAATGTATTTCCTATCTGTATCTGTGACTGGAGAAATTGGGCGTATGGGATATATAACCAGTGTACCTTATTAACAAACAGTACAATCCTGAGGGCCGTTTCACTAAACTTCGTACGACTAAAATCTTCGTAAGTGCAACAATACGATTGATTGTCTGTAAATTTCACATTAACAACGTTTTCTTGTAAGCAATTATTGGATTTACATTTATTGAGCATATGCTGCATATGCAGCATATGCATATGCTCAATAAATGTAGATTCATCGATTGACATTTACAGACGATCATAAATTGCACTTACGAACATTTTAGTCGTGCGAAGTTTAGTGAAACGGGCCCCTGAAACCTGACAACAATCCAATCGTATAATGTACATGTATGTTAGAAGCACGATTAGTGCTTCATTGATGGAATAAGGACAGTGCAGATCCTGATCAGACAGTGCAGATGCACAGGCTGGCTGAAACTACGCTGGTCGCAAAATCTAAAAGCCCCATTTCTTCAGTCACATCCGGATATAGGACAAGCCAAGTGATTTTCTACGTAAGAAGATGTGCAATTTTACAGAAACAGTGTTAGATTCTGTAAATGACGTAGAAAAACAAGTTTGTAAATAGTTTTCATGAGATATCGCACATGTTCTGACTTAAGTAATTAAGTAGAAAGATACGCTTGGCTTAAATCATAATTGCTTCATAAGTGATGTGATATATGAATGTAAGATATGTGAATAATTCCAGAACACAAATATTTACACAATTCCCTTACATTTGATTGGCGCGTAGCAAGTCTGTGTCCAAAAATTATATCCCAGTAAACTCCCATGCCGAACTACTTTCTACAGGTGCGCTGTCAGTGCTGTCAATGTAAACAAATGGCTGCCGTCTGTCAAAATAAACACATTTTCTTGATAAATTTGTTTCAAAGGCTGGAATTATAAGGAATGAATGGCCTTTTTGTGGAATTATAAGGAATTAATGGCCTTTTTGTGGAATTTATCGGGGATATAAACTTGGAAAAGTCGCGGGAATACTGGACGAGGCCTTCCGGCCTTCGTCCAGTATTCCCGCGACTTTTCAAAGTTTATACCCGATAAATTCCGGCCTTCGTTCAGTATTCCCGCGACTTTTCCAAGTTTATACCCCGATAAATTCCACAAAAAGGCCATTCATTCCTATAATATCGCCTTGTTACTGTATAGTCAATGGTCCACTGAGTTGCCATCTTCGTGGTCATTGTATGTACATGTCATTGTGCAGTTTCACCTCTTCGACCGTTTGACATATACAGCAAACAATATAACAGTACAATTAATAAAATGGTGTGCAATACATCATAAACAGATATGAAAACAGCGTGCTATAAATATTATACCAGAAAACTATACGACAGACGCGATTTCTGAGCATTTCTCCCATCAGTCTCAAATAGTGTCAATGTGTGAACGTTTATTTATCCCGTCAACACAGTGCGTATGTGCCATGAAACACGGTGCCGTGAAACATTTTTGATATCCAATCAATACAATTTTTGCATTTTACAGCCATTTGTAGGTGTTGACGGGATAAATAGAATAGTAGGTTAGTGCCGTGAATGGGAAAAAATATCTGGCGCGGCACGGAAACGGGATGTGCTCGGCATAGCCTCATCCATCCCGTTTCCTGAGCCTTGCCAGATATTTTTTCTCATTCACGGCACTAACCTACTATTCTCTATATCTGCTGGACAGTTTATTGTTAGTGTGCACGTTACCCATAGACAAAGCCATATCTACTCACCTAGTAGGCAAGTAAGACACCAGTGACAATACACTCACGGGTAACTGCTTACATGTCACTTGATTTGATACAGCATGTACATGATGATGTATATCTAGGTTGTATTAAGAGCACTGTGTATTTATCTGACTGTTACAGTCGTTACTGAATTCTCAAAAGAATAACAACATGTCAACAGAAATCAGAAATCAAATCAGACTTTCGATATAAGTGTGATGAAGACAACCCATAGGACGTTGTTATTTAACATATTTAGGATATGTTGCACCAAATTGTATTTATGTATATGCCATATTATTTGTGGTATGTGTCAAACGCAACAAGAGGTAAACTGACAGATGACTTGTACACACTAAGTTGGCCGACATAGCAACTGCAGGTGTTGCATAAGATACAGTAACACGCTAATGTTCACATATATGTCATACATATATCCCATTACATTTAGGAAGCAATTATCATTGAATCAAACGATGATCAAGTATAGAACGGGACCTTAATATGTACATAATCCTCGTGTATGGACGCATAGCAGTCATGCGTACGGGCCAGTACTACTGTGAAACCTCTCTAAACCGGACACCCTGGGAGGTCCCCAAGGTGTCCGGTTTAGAGATGTTTCTCTGTGAATCAGGCATTTGATCATTCTGAGCCATAAGTGTGTTCTATGTGATCACGAATAGACGTCACCCGAGATAAATGACCGAGAAACTCGTCAAAAATAAGATCACATGTGTGTTCTTGGTGTCCGGTTTAGAGAGGTTCCACTGTATTATAAAACTGACCTGATTGTTTGCTACATGTATTGAAGCATTTGGAACTCCAGACGCAGTGTTTAATAATGTGCATTTTAGTTGCATGTACATGTATCTACCGGCCTAACACCACTACCAAGGTGTATGATCACATGGTACTAACAACAACAACAAGTACCGATTCAAAGTACGTATTCTTTTATAGTGTCCTTATTACGTAACGGATTTTGATGTAATATGGCGCATCAAACGCGTCTTGTTAAGCTGCAGTTGGTGGTCTCTTTATGTTCGCCCAAACTTCTGTCGTTTAGCGAAGAATCGATTTCCGTGTCTCCGACACGGAAATCGATTCTTCTCAAAAACGACATAAATCTGTGCCAAACTCCTTTCATCAAATGCAACTCATGTAGACGCGTTTGCTGAGCCATACTTCATCAAAATCCGCTGCATATTAAGGAAAATATCAAATAATACTTACTTTGGAGTGGGCGACGTTGTTGTTGTTGTAACCACGTGATCATGCACCTTGACTACATGTGTAACTCTTGTTTTCTGATAACATTTTAACCGTTCTTAAAGTTCTGTAGATGACGACCATTGCTTAACCCGCTTTAATTAATAACATTTGTTTTATGTTGATTATTTACCGATATTGATACTGCAACACAAAGTGACACATATAATAGCCCAGCTAAGGTCACTTGTCTACGGAGCCCCGCAGGTGACGTAGGATTATTTTGTTAAGGCGGGGGAACGAATTGTTATATCGTGGGAACGACTTGTTAATTCGAGGGAACGAATTAATAAAAATAATCCATGTCCCCTGCGAGACTCCGTACTTGCCGTCATATACGAAATGATATTATTCAAATTCAGTTACGGCAACATAGCTTTTATCTGTTGTTATTTGGTTACATGACAAGTTATTACAATCGTTCTGAAGACGAGAGAAAAAGAAAAGATAATACACGATGCAGTGAGTGACGTGTGTGTGCAAGTATCAGGCTAACAGTTGTTTAGCCTTCTGAGCTAAATTTTGCAGCTGATAGTTTCGTTATGTTGATAAAGAAACGGTCACATACCACACCAAACCGCCGGTCATAGTCCAAAATGTTACAATTTCATTTCATATGATGCATATCAGTCAATGATGTATAATCTAGAGTAATGCGGGCGGCCAATTCCAGCCTAAAATACATTACTCCGTGAGATTTTAGCGGGAAAACCGGAGTATCCGAGGAAAACGACGTCGCACCGGTAAGTTACGACTCCGTCCCATACGTCCGTGAGATGAAGAGCTGTGATGGAACACCTACCAGGAATCAATGCCGGCAATTTACTGCCGGTTTAAACCTACAGCAACACTTGATGCTCTGGCGTTCGGCGCGCCTTCCTGTTTGGCTTCTGGCTACACCCGCATAACAAATCTATCTGGGCCCAGTTACTGAAAACCTTGTTAAGGATGTAACAGTCTGTTAAGCTAACAGAAGCTTTGAGCAACCGGGTCCTGGATCATTTCTTTTAACGTACTACGTTTACATCGCGCATGAATATCTGATGATTTAGTGTGAATAAAGCTATACACATGTGGTAGTGTTACTTTTAGCCCGTATTTTAGTTAGTGGTGAAGTACTTTGTCTTTGTTTACAATAATGTTGCAACTTTTTATTTTAAGCCTTACTTAAATGATATTAAGATATTTAACATTCGTATTGCCGTGACACAGTTACGAACATCATCACATTGTCTAGAAATCGAATCTGGACGATGGACTAAACTCAATAGGACACCAATAGGAAACCGTAATTGCTCTTCTTGTTCAATCCTAGAAGACGAGTATCACTTTGTTTTGGAATGCACCATGTATACAGATTTTCGTAAATCTTATATTTTGAAACGTTATTGGAAAAGGCCAAGTATGGTAAAATTCATAGACCTTATCAGTTCAGAAAATGCATGGTTATTAGAAAAATTGCCATATTCATTTAAAAGGCATTTGCCATAAGGAATCGTATTTTATACCAAACAACATAACATCTAATATGTTATAATGTTATGTATCTTCGCCCCGTATCCGATTTCACCAAGCTTTCAAGCGTCCTTATCCTAACGCCTTGGTTTGTCTCAAAGTGTATGTAACACATTACATAATTATCATAACTTCATATGTCAATTGTAAACTTAAATATATATATGTGTACATGTACATTGCAAACATTAGATTATATTTTCGCTATGCCATTAGTCGCACTGTATTGTAATGATTCTGCATATGTAGTACATGCGCATGAGCCAGTTGGCTTAATAAATAAACACACATTTCTGTACAGTATAATACGTTGAATCACTGTTCAGGATGGCATGCATGATATGGTCATGCCATGTTTTGCAATATTCCATTTTAAAGTAATTTGATTGGTCATCAATGTCAGGTCAGGAGTTATATTCGTCCACTATAATCAGTCAGTCAATATAGCTTGCCAACGACACATCTACCTTTCTCTCGTACATTTTCTGTATTTTCGATATCAACGTGTATGATCACGTGATCACAACAAACAACAACTGAAACTTCCAGAAGCTGTCCGATTCGTATTATTATTATTTTATAATTATTTTATTATATAACGGATTTTGATGAAATATGGCGCTTCAAACGTATCTTGATAAACTGCATTTGGTGGTCTCGGTAGATTGGCCCAAACTTCTGTCGTTTTTGAAGAATCGATTTCCGTGTCCACTGACACGGAAATCGATTCGTCGCAAAAACGACATAAGTATGTGCCGATCTCCCGGGAACACCAACTGCAGCTCACGATGACGCGTTTGCTGCGCCATATTTCATCACAATCCTTTGCCTATTAAGGAAAATAGCCAATACTTTCATTGGAGTGGGCGCGCTTTCAACACTTCCAGCCATTTTTGTTGGTGTTGTAACCACGTGATCATGCACCTTCGATTTGCTCATGTAAACCATGCTATGTGAACAAGTGATGCAGTGATGTATGTAAGAGTAATTGTGGATTTTGAGCTAGTTGGCATGATTGAACATTTAATTTATCCTTCCTAAGAATAATTAAACCTATATTTTAATTAGTGAATATCCAGAGCAGAATGGGTGCAGGTTATTGGAAAAAAAATTATTATACTGAATTTATTACATTATCACAGCCATTTTGGCTGTGATAATGTAATAAATTGAGTTTAATAATTCTGCATACTTTTAATCATCAAATATATGCAGTAGTTAGTTCTATATAAAATAATACATTTCAGGAAAAATAAATGATTACTCCCTCAAAGTATACTTCTCTAGATAAGTATACTTCGCAATGTTGGTGAAATCGGCTACAGGAAAACGCAGTCCAACACGCAACAACTACAACAAATCGTCACGGTGGGCATAGCTGAACACCCTGACTTCGCCCATTTGAGCAAGGAAGACATCATGCTGGCATTAGATGCCAAAAATAACAACATCACCGATGTACACCACTTAGGGAAATATAAAACCGCATTGCTTGTCAAATCAACATTAATCTACCATACCAAATAACACCATCTTCGTACATCAACAACGGTACTCAATCGATTGGAATCACAATTCGCTGCAATAAATGTCAGTACTTTGGTCACCGACAAGACGCTCGCAGAAACAACTTTGTAACCTGCCCAATGTGTGGGCATGCATACTTCTATAAATATTGCACATCTAAATGCACAAGGGACAACCATTTCTGCAACAATTGCTATGTAGCAGATTTACAAGCTTGTGAATACCGGGCCAGCGATCCATACTGCCCGATAGTCTTTAAATAAAAGACACACATCAATCACAAAAAGACAACTAACTCGCAATGCACTCAAGGAGCAATTGCAGACACAAACTTCGACCAATACCACACATGTTCATGCCACCACTAACTTACCAATACAACAACAAACAACCAGTACTCAAATATCTCCGCCACACCACAACAAACGCAAACGGGCATCTGAATCACCATCCATGGATACACACACCAATCAAGATAACGAAATACAGCAGCATGTCGGAACAAGTTAAACGTTTGGATCTAATAGCGGTGACAGAATCAAGAATAGAAACTCACGTAGGAATGAAATGGTGCTTAACGGCCCACTAATACAAAATAGTATCATTTAGGGCCAAGCAATGTAGATGAAGAATAAACATAATAGTAAAATAGTATATTATATGTGGTAGGCAATCAGACTATGAGGGTAACAATAGAAATACGATGAGCAGCGTGTATACAATGATACAATTTTAGTAATGAGAAACATGTATACATTGATAACAATTATATTTTCCGATACAAGCTGGTCTCATGGAGAAAGCTAAGCAAACCTTCAATTTTCTCCACCTGGAATAACTCCGTAAGTGAAGTTTGTTATTTGTAGGCAGATCCCACCGGGTCTGCATTGCATCAGAGATAAATGTGTTAATGGATGATTTAAAATCATGATAGCAAACAGGAAAATTAGAAGTCGGTAGCTCCAGTGCGGCTTTGGCAGTACTGTCTGTCCTGTCATTGCCTTTGATACCAGTATGACTGGAGAGCCAATAAAATCAATGTCCGTGCCAGACAAAAGTAAAAGATGGTGTAGTTCAATGATTTTGGCGGATAAGTCGATGCTCAAGTTTCATGTTGTATAAAGCTTGTAGTGAAGATAGTGAATCGGAAAATAAAGTGAATTGCTTTCTCCAAGATATTTTCGCAAAGTGAAGAGCAAGTAAAATTGCCCTCAATTCCGCAGAAAATATCGAAGATTTATCTGGGGATTCTGGATTGAAGATCTCCCTCGGGGACAGCTACAGCAGCCACCCCGTCCCCGTCCTTTGAGCCATCGGTGAAGAGTGGTGTGTATGTATTGTACCTGTCTTTAACTTCACGAAAAAGTGATTTAAAAATGGACGGATCAGTTGTTGCTTTCGTGTGCTGGCTGTGATGTAAGATCACAATACTGAACTCCTGCATCCATCAATAGTTATTACTGTCTTTTCAATTTTACTGCCGACGAACTTTTGACAATTAAAAAGATTACATCTAACAAGTATTTAACTGTAAGTCCGTTTTCATCATAAAATTGCGATAAACGATTTTCCTATGGGAATTTAACATGGGGCGAAAAGGAGTAGGACGCTGAGCAGGAGGGTCGAAAAACGAAAAATAAATGGAAATTGACTCCGAAACCTGGCGAGATAGCTTGGAAATGATGTAAATAAGAAAACAATAGTTACATTTTGAAAGTCGGTCCACAAATAAAAAGTACATGTATTTAAAAAAAATATTTTAGCCCCCATGTTAAATTCCCATAGGAAAATCTGGGTTTTTTTTTCGATGTTCGTCGGCAGAAAAACATGGAAGAGACAGTAGAAATCGCAAGCATGTTGGACTAATAACGAAAATAGACACAATAATAGAACTGGCGGCGGAACTCGGTTTAACAACAGAAATTGAACCCCAAATCTCACATAGCTTCAGCATGGACTGCGCAAAAAGTCTCTGCTGCCCAGTCGTAAACAATAGCGCCAACAAATCCGCCCCAGCGTCATCACCTCTATGCTTATCAAATATATCACAACATAGTTCCAGCGAAGACACACAACATAACTGAAGGTCATAGAAGTGTTGCAAAACAAGTCACAGAAGTAGCAATCAACAACATTAAAACATCCACCCCGAAAGTTAGTCTAACGGACTACCCGTTGGACTGGCTTTTGAGGTGGATGTTTTAATGTTGTTGATTGCTACAGTCGAACCTCCTCGAACGGCCACCTCTCTACAACAACACCCTCTCTGTAACAGCCGCTAGTTTATATCCCAAATGGATGATTTCCTCTATATTTAACCATTAGACTGCTGAGCACGAAAATTGTCATCTGATGTTGCTTTTGCATTATTTCTTTATACAAACATGTTTGACAGCACTTTAGAATCATTTCCATTGGAAATGATTCAAAAATGCTGTCAAAGCATGTATTTGATGAGAATTCGCGAATAAAATAAACTAACAGCAGACGACAACTTTAATTCAGCATTGACCTTTCTACAACAGCCACCTCTCTACAACAGCCAGTTTTTCGTTATTTTTGAATGATGATGTATTGTCAAATATTGTCATAATCCAGCTTCCAATTGTATTCATTATCGGCTATTTCAATGCTGAAATTAGTCACCCGTAATGCTATAACAGATAACTAATATTAAGTACACTCTCACACATTGCAACATAATTATACTGAGTTGTGCCTGGCATTGATAACATATCGAGAACAGCTTAACTGAACATTGTATAAGTCAATATGTATGATAGAATCTTCATTTACGGGTGATGAACAGGTTTAATGAATTTAATACAATATATCAAGTAGAGCCTGAGTTATTTTGTGGACAAGCTGTGAATTACAAGGTTAATACATAATACGTCCCGTTTTATTTTCAAACGGGCGTAGCAAATGTCATGAAGCTGATGAATTAAACTGGACTTGTAACACTGTTGTGATTGGTTTCTCTTTCTGCTATGCTATGATAAGGTATATATAAATGATAAACCTTTTTTGCAGTTACCTTTATATGCTATGCTATTTGTGGTGGTGTGTAAATAGAGAATAGTAGGTTAGTGCCGTGAATGGGAAAAAATATCCGGCAAGGCTCAATAATTTCTTTATTTCTCATCAGAAGTATATGTTGTGACCACTCATTTGAACCTTCTCGCCGAGACGGTTCAAATGAGTGGTCACAACATATACTTTGGTTCAGAAATAAGGAAAATAGATAGAGAATAGTAGGTTAGTGCCGTGAACGGGAAAAAATATCTGGCAAGGCTCAGGAAACGGGATGGGCGAGGCTCTGCCGAGCACATCCCGTTTCCGTGCCGCGCCAGATATTTTTTCCCATTCACGGCACTAACCTACTATTCTATTTATCCCGTCAACACCTACAAATGGCTGAAAAATGCAAAAATTGTATTGACTGGATATCAAAAATGTTTCACGGCACCGTGTTTCACGGCACATATGCACTGTGTTGACGGGATAAATACCACTGCAGGTATATACAAATGTGTAGGACTGTTTACAGTTATGTACATGTATACACGACATGTATAACATCAAATTCCCCTATTTATATCAAATTTACAACAAAGAACTTACTCATTTGTGAATCAGAAGCTGGACATATAATATTAGAAATATAGAGTGAACATATGTATAGTTTATGATTGTTGTCTTTATAACCTGTTTTACAATAATTACTTTGGGGAAAGGGTCCTTATTATGACAGTTGGATATATGCAACATGTAGATATCATAAGCATCACACTATCTGATCATCCCCTATTAGTTTTGTTAATTGCAATACGGTTACATGAGTGACGGCATGACAATCAGTGTAGGCCCAGGTCAGACTCTCGAATCTGGAACTACGTTGGTAGCACACGTCATAAGGTCCATGTTTATCTGGGAACCCAACTGACTTGTCATCCATCCCAATAATATAATTAGTATAAGTATAAGTATTATATAGTATAAGCTCCAGTCATTGAATAATGGTGTAAAATGGCGTGCATGGCTAGGAGCATATAGCGTGTCCGTATCTAAGCATGTCTGTCTGTACACCGCTCACTTCAGATAAAGCACATCAGTCTAATTATCTCCTTACTTGGTGATATACTATTCGCGTTTTTCGTCCGTCCGCGTGTCAGTTCATTAGTCTGTACACCCGGAGCTATATCTAGAAAACCGTTTGGTGGATTTTCTAATAATTGCACACATATTCTTGTCATGATTAGAGGACGAACGAAAATACATGTAAGACCAATGTCCCTATGTCCACGGTCAAGGTCACAGAGATCAAAGGTCAAACATGGGAACAATAGATGCGAAACATTACACTCATGGCTTTTCAACTAAATACACAAAAATGCCATCACGAGGCAACATGACACACACAGGAAACGTGTCCTGTATCCACGGTCAAGGTACATTTACCACCATCACATGTAATGTAGTAAGAAAGAAGAACATCCCTACTTCCAATATCAAGGTCACACACAGGGGTGAAAGGTCGTTTGTATGATAGATCGTTGAATAGCTGTTGTATTTTCCAGATTTTCAAATAGCTATTTTGAGAATTTTCAGAATATGACAACTATTCAGCTGATGTTCGAGTAATCTAATATTTATTAGCCGATCTATTTATAGATCGGCTAATATGTTGGTTATCCATCGAATTCTGAAAAAGTTTGTAGCAACCCTTTTCTCCGCTATTCGGTAATCTACGAACGCGAATTTTTCTGTATCACTTCCAAATTGCATCAACCGATAAAGTTTGCATTTTTGGCAATTATCTCCGTTTAAAACTTTACTTATAGCCAAATAACACAATTTTGAATACTTAATGAGCTGAACGCCTGAAGAGATTTAACCCGGAAGTTATTGTTGTTGAAGTCCATAGTTGGCTCTAATGGCCATATACGCCAACATACGCCGATTATTGGGCTAATTTAAAGCTTTTATTTATTAAACAGAACAAGTTTCAGCCACGTATAATCGCGTAAAATGTGTTTATTCGGCTAATTTATAATCGACCTCTGCTCAAAATCTCCTTACTAGTAACCCCAGCATTTTCGGGTTTATCCCAGCATCTCGGGTTTATCCCATTGGATCACGTATGCGCGTCATTTGACGCTAGTTAATATTCACAAAATTTTCCACCAATCAAAACGAAGAATTGCCCTTCATAGCCAACTTTGATTTGTTTACGTATCATGCAGGGATGGCAGGGATGCATCCAGCACGCGCGATTGCGGCAATCCCCCTTAATTATTGTCATTGCCGCAAATTATTGATTGTCTTGCGCCCGACATCGCGCAAAAAATCACGGATGGGTCACATTAGGCCAATCTGGGCATGTGCCTGAATACGCAGGAGCTTGCGTCTATTTTTAGATGACACTGTAACCGCTAGATATATATAGCCCTGGTAGCTCCGCCCACTCGCATGCTGCCACAGAATTCGGACAAACACACACACAGTGACTACAACTTTGTGTATTGCGGAGTGTAATTTGTAGATAAATAGAGCATACAGTACAGGTGTTACGCTGGAATATTTCGCAACATAATGGTGACAACAAAACATTGCTGCTATGGCATTGCTGCTATTGGATGGATTTGGGAACGGGTTTCCAAAACCTGCACAAAATCGAGAAAAATGTCAACGCTGGGTACAGAACTGTGGTCGAAAATAGTTTACCATTGACAATGTTACCAGAGACACCTACATATGTTCGATGCACTTTACCCTGATTTGATCGGCTAATAACATCATGCTCTGCATGACTTTTCATTTAATAATTGTTCAAACCTTGTATATAGCTAGCTCAATGTTCCATAAATCAGGCATGCTTTAATATATTGATTTCGCCTGTGTCGTGAATATATATTTTCTTTTCGTAATGTGGTGATGTATTTCTAACACGATCCCATGCAATTTGGATAAACTTCGTTCCCTCGCGTAATGTGTCATGTATGTCCTTGCTTTCAGATAATTTAGCATATGGGCAACAAGTTCTAATTCCATGTTCTCTTCATGATATTGTTTCTTATTTGGCTGATGACTCACTTTTGGAGTGTCCATTTCGGTAAGTCGTTATTAGGTTTGTACAATTAACTTCAGACTTCATACTATCGGTTAGTCAACGCAGCCATGTTCAAATATGTTTCTGGCATTGTCAAACACGTTTCTAATGCTGGTATTATTTCCAATCAACGACTTATGCTGAACATTTTACACATGTGTCACGGTATGTAACTCACTGTGGGGAGAAAGTGTGTATTCGTGCCCGGCTAGCTCAATCGGTTAGAGCGATGGTACGGTAAACCAGAGGTCCCGGGTTCGAGCCCCGGGCCGATGCACATTTTTATCACCCTGTGACATTTGGCGCCCAACGAGGGACCGTGACTGATATATATACTACCCAAAATGTACCAAATATATGGAATTCAGAGACGAATTAAATATAGAATTCGGGGACGAATTCCAATTTGGTGGGGAAGTATGTCACGGTACGTAACTCACTGTGGGGAGGAAGTGTGTATTCGTGCCCGGCTAGCTCAGTCGGTTAGAGCGATGGTACGGTAAACCAGAGGTCCCGGGTTTGAGCCCCGGGCCGGAGCACCAGGGCCGAGACAGAACTATATCTGTTATGAGGCACCGTGTGTATTGGCCAGGCATGGCCAAAGACGTTCAAGACTACGTCAAGTACTGTGGACGATGCATACGACGTAAAAGAGCCCCAACAAAAGCAGCAGAGCTTGTTAGCATTTCATCATCCGTTCCCATGGAGTTAATCTGCATCGACTACTTATCCCTGGAAGTATCGAAAGGAGGGTTTGAGAACATTCTAGTGATCACAGACCACTTCAGTCGATACGCCCAGGCGATCCCCACGCGCAATCAGACAGCTAAGACCACAGCTCGAGTGTTGTTCGACAATTTCTTCGTGCACTACGGTTTCCCAAAGGTTCTTCACAGCGATAAAGGTGCAAACTTTGAATCTAAAATCATAAACAACCTTTGTGAAATCACAGGATGAAGAAATCAAGAACAACACCATACCATCCCATGGGCAACGGAATGGTGGAGCGTTTTAACAGGACTCTGTTGAATATGTTGGGGACTCTCAGTGAAGACAAGAAAGCCAACTGGAAAGCCCACGTGCCCACCCTGACGCATGCATACAATGCGGCGGCACACGACAGCACCGGATACTCGCCGTTTTATTTAATGTTTGGGCGTCATCCACGATTATCCGTAGATGCTTTCCTGGGACTCCCTTCAGCAGAAAGGAACGCGACGAGTTCACGCTCGGACTACGCAGCGAAGCTGAGGTCGCGACTCTGTGCGGCATACGAAACTGCGAAAAACGAGGCCAGGAAAAGCGCCGCACGCCACAAGACGTACTATGACAAGCGTGTTCGCCATGTCGCTCTAGAGCCAGGTGATCGTGTGCTGGTGCGTAAGGTCGGCATCAAGGGAATACATAAGCTGGCTGATATATGGGAGTCCGACGCATACATCATCAAGCAACAACCGATGGCTGACATACCAGTGTACGAGGTCCATCCTGAAGCTGGAAAGCAGTGTAAGACCAGGATGCTTCACAGAAACATGCTACTACCATTGGCATCGCTGTGTAGCCCCGATGAGCACGTTAAGAGACGCGCAGAGGTAGACGTTCTACCGAGATCCGAAAGTTCGTGTGACTCATCCGATGAGTCTGGCCTTGGTAACAATAACCCCGAACCTCAGAGCGCCAGATACACATTTCCGATGCGACGGCAATCGGAAGACGAACGAGGATCACCCGCGTCGAGTGTCGCACCGTCTCCTGAACGTGTTAAGCCCAGACGGGGCACTAGACAGCGGAGACCGCCGCAACGGTACCAACAGGCAGCAACGGCCGGGTTCGAGCCCCGGGCCGGAGCACATTTTTCTCACCCTGTGACATTTGGCGCCCAACGAGGGACCGTGACTGATATATATACTACCCAAAATGTACCAAATATATGGAATTCAGAGACGAATTAAATATAGAATTCGGGGACGAATTCCAATTTGGTGGGGAAGTATGTCACGGTACGTAACTCACTGTGGGGAGGAAGTGTGTATTCGTGCCCGGCTAGCTCAGTCGGTTAGAGCGATGGTACGGTAAACCAGAGGTCCCGGGTTCGAGCCCCGGGCCGGAGCACATTTTTCTCACCCTGTGACACATGTACTGTGTGATCATCATCAGCGAATACTATATATATATACAGGTTGTTCTATTAGCGCGATTTGTAACGAGCGTGTATCTCACCAGTGTGGGTTCAATCCTCGAACCCGGCAGTAGTGATATAGGTAGACAAGTGAGTTTTATATCAAATGAGTAAAAGGAACTTTCTTATTCATATATATTTTGCGAGGTTCCCCAAATGATACCACCGTCCACGTTTATAGAATAGTATACACCCACGCTATTTTTGGTAAGTTCATAACATGTGTTAAACTATTTGGAAATATTTTTCAGAAAACATCTGCCCTGGTGGTCTGGAGTCAATACAATCACCAACATTGGTTCTTGGCTCTTGCAATAACAGCTGGGGCACCAACGGATTAACACAGTTGGCATTGGATTAGCTCATAAGGAACACAATTCGAAGATGGATTATGACAATATTTGACAAGAAATCATTGTTTTGATTTTCATTGCCCATACATGGATTATTAGTGGAACTATGAAAGCTATTTATTTTTTTAAATGTTTGATGAGATTCTGTTCACAAAAAGTGGACAATTTTCAGGTTAGATATTTTGTTATTTTCTTCATTTCAAACTTCTATTCATAATAAATAAACAATGTTATGAGTTATTATCAGCATAATGTATGTTCACAAGGCTATTTGTGTGCAATTTTATATCTGATAAAAAAAAAAAAAAATGTTTTGATTTTCAAAAAAGGTAATCATAATATGAATGGTCGGCCATTTGCAAAAACGAAATACCCATAATAGCGCACTCCACAAATCCATTTCATGGTAGTGGAGTAGGCATATTTGATGAAAATGGAGTTTCTTGCACACAACTAATCAAAATACTGAAAGTACTGAACATAGGGTACTACAAGATTAAACTTGATTGATTGATTGATTGTTGGTGTTACAGTTTCATTAATCCTTAAAGATACATGCCCACTCAGTAGGTACAAAATGTTCTTTCCATCAGAGACATCATCTGAGACATGTCCTGGCAAAATAAACATTCATGCGCCATTATCCCACGTACTGATTGGCATTATTATACATTTTATATCAGACGTAAATTTACACACTGATATCAGGGGCGATAACCGTGTTTGCTTAAAATGTTAACGGGACATTACTATTTAATATCTGTATTTATTTTATGATGTGCAATGATCATACTTTAAAATCTGTCGAAAATAATATTTTTTCAGGTGACTCATTTCTTTAGTATAAATAATTAAAAAATATTATGCCTCATTTGCATATTAAAATAGCCTGATACCACCGCGCGTCACTATCAGTAAAATAAATATTACTAAATGATTATATCTGTATAGCGGGCACTTGTAACGTTTAGAACTTGTGGAATAGTGACACAGTTATACACTTATTTAATTCCTATAAATGACACTTTACTGCTACAGTATGTACCAAAACATTCAACAACATTACAGATTATGCATAGCAATATCAGAAAGATACGGTAACACATATACAAGACATCATCAATTCAAGTATAAAGACAGATTCCAGATATCTATGATCATTATAGATATATTGAAAACTGATTGAAGAGCAATAGTTACAAGAATTCCGCAACGGAAGCTGTGTCGCGCCTGAAAATGCCTTGTCGGTACATCGACATTTTTACTTCTGTTTTGTGAATTAAATAGTTGGCCCCGGATCGAGTATATTAAAACATACAAATGACGTCATTGGGGAAACCGCTGACACAATTTTCAATGTATGGAAGCCCAAACTTGTTAGAATTTGTTTTCTTCGTATTTTCAGTACTTGCATTAATATGGGTATTAATATACGCTGGATGTGTTACATGTATACTGTCATTAATTTGTTCCCTGACTGTAATTTATCACTTTAAATACTGACTTATTGACCCCCTTCCCTGAACGTAGAATCGACACTCATGTTGGCGTGTATTGGCCACCATAGACAAATGTCAATCAGGCCGAATTCGGGAATGTCAGTAAAATCCGCTGTAAATCCATCGATAGAATGAGGATTAAACATCAGTTAGACCCACACGTGCGAGATCTGTTTCGCACAGGTGTCGGGTGAGTTTAAAAGTAGACTGTCGGAAGGTCAAACTTGATGTCATTGTGTGTGTTAAACGCGTCGCGTATTTCGGAGAGTATTTGGAGGGGAGTTAACTCTGCCGAAAACTATATATATAGCCTGTTACTAAATTTAGCTATGACCGCACGATTTGTGCCGCAAATGGGGGCAAATCACGCGCAACGAAATAATTCGATGTATTGTTGTATGTAGAACATCCGTTGTTGATATTGTGCAGTACAAGTAGTTTTTTTATAATATTATTTTCAATTAGCGGTTGCGTATGACAGTTAAACGTTGAGTAACACAATGCATTTTGTTGTTATGGTTACTCCAAGATATCACTACGGACCATCGCATCGAGGGGGGTCTGGGGCGTGGCTAACTGTCGGAGGCGATCGCAATACATAGGCATACCCTATGTGAAAACGAATTATCTTAAGGAAACACAAAATATTATTTATTCTGGAATTCATCGATCCCGGTGACAGCACAAACGCTAGTATACTCTATATACCATTACCAAGCAGTTCAGTAATAAAGGTCTCATACTGGGTTACTTTAACGGACACAACAATCTTTGGGACTTGCATTATCTTGCGAAAACTAACAAAATGTGTGATGAAATAATAAACTTGTTTGACGATACAGATTACGCATTCTTAAATGATGGGGCAGTAACCTTCGATAAGTCTTATCCCACATAGTAAAGGTATACATGTAGGCCAGACATAACATTAGCTACACCACCTCTAGGTTCCTCGTCTTCCTGGTTCGTACACTATTCAACACTAGGAAGTGATCACTATCCAATAATTACTAAAGTGTTTACCAAATACCATAAGAGTACTCCCGCAACCATTCCTAAATGGAAGTTAGGTCAGGCTGACTGGGAGCTCTTCAATCACTTATGTTACGTGTAGATATAAAGCTGCAATGAATATCATGATGAATTTGTAAGCACCCTCTACGAAATCAGTAAGGAAAGCATAAACACAGACAAGTGGCCAAACACTCAATCGCTCAACCAATCCCTGGTGGACTCCGGCGTGCTCGGATGCCATTAGAAACAGGGAGGAATGTCTGCGTAGATGGAAACAAGCAAATAAATATCATAAACTCTGAAAAGGAGGGACGAGTATCGGTATCAAGAGGAAACATCCATCACGTCCACCACATTAAACCAGGCAAATAAATCATGCAGAAGTTTATTTCCGAACCTGATAATAAAACAACACGTAAAGAGGTTTGGGATCAATGTTTACAATATAATCTAAAACATACACCAATGAGTTCTACCAAGTTCCGTCAAAATCGGTTCATTGGAGGTAGAAGAGCTGGGGGGAGAGTAAAACACCTACACAAATGGAAAATGACTCCGAAACCGGCTACACAGCTTGGAAATGATCAGTAGCCTATTTCACCAACATTGCAATGTATACTTATCTAGCAAAGTATACTTTTAGGGAGTAATCATTTGTTTTTTCCCGAAATGCATTATATCATATAGAACTAACCACTGCATATATTTGATGATTACAAGTATGCAGAATTATTATACTGAATTTATTACACTGATTATCACAGCCAAAATGGCTGTGATAATGTAATAAATTCAGTATAATAACAATTATTAAATTTATCCTTAAATTGAAATGTTCTCCCTCAAAGTATACTTTGCTAGAAAAGTATACTTTGTAATGTTGATGAAATAGGCTACTGACTAAGAAAACAAGAAAATCGCCACGTTAAATCCCCATGTGGAAATTGTGTTTTCGCAATAAAATCAATATTGGAGCAAATTTCACGAAATAAAAAGAAGGCTCATTCTCAAATTTTGTTTTTATTTAATATTATCAAAACAGTATTGCTTTTGCATTGTTTGCATAGCCGTAAAATGTGGGCAGGTTTCGTGAAACAGACAATAGCTAATTAATTACTGAATACGAAAAAGAGGATATGATTCCACGCATGCGTATCAAACCATTGACATTCTCTCGTAAGATCACATATGTAGTCGAAGAACTACTGTCTGTTTCACGAAACCTACGCAAACTTGACGGCCTTATAAACAATGTAAAACAATATATTTTATCGATAATATTACATTTCCATTTTATTAACATTTAAAATGACAATTTTTCAGTTCTTTGTCAAACGCAAGAAGAGGTGAAACTGGCTGATGGCTGTAATGCGAAAAGATGGCAGAGTTGGCCATTCCATGTGCCGTATTGGATACAGTAAGGCGGCAGTGTTCACATATTATGTATTATAGAGAATAGTAGGTTAGTGCCGTGAATGGGAAAACATATCTGGCAAGGTTTAGGAAACGGGATGGACGAGCCTCTGCCGAGAACATCCCGTTTCCGAGCCGCGCCAGATATTTTCCCCATTCATGGCACTAACCTACTATTCTATGTATCCCGTCAACACCTACAAATGGCGTTAAAATGCAAAACAAAAAGTAATTCCAGCCACCGCACATGTTCATACGCAGTGATTAGGTCGTATTTACAGGATATCAAAATGTTTCACGGCACCGTGTTTCACGGCACATACGCACTGTGTTGACGGGATAATATATGTTATACATATCTTCCATAACATTTACGAAGCAATTATCTTTAAATCAAGCGATGATCAGGTATAGAGCGGGTCCTTAAATAAAACATTTCTTAAGGACCCGTGGCGCCCCTGATCATCCACTGATTCATACACAATTTCTTCATAAATGTGACGGGATATATGCATAAAATACATGTGAACATTCTCTTCTTACTATATCCTACACAGTGCTTGGAGTTGCCATGTCCGGCCTCTTAGTGTGTAAAAGCCATCGGCCGGTTTTACCTCTTATTGCGTTTGACACATACCACTAAGACTATGACAAACATATGACTAAAATTTGGTGGAATATGATGGGGAGACATTAGACTATAGCGTGATATGCGTTGTTTTCATATAATATATATACAAAGTCAGATATCTGAATGGTTTTTTGACCATTTGTTAAAATGTTTGAGAATCCAGTAAAGACTATGTAACAGTAAGAACAATACATAGTGATGTATATATATACCTGTATTACCATACATACTGTATTGAATCCAGTGACGTAGTTATCTGAGTGTCACTACTGTCTACTATGCGAATAAATACGGCTTTCATCTGTGACATGTGTACTTCTAGTAATAGACAGTGCATCAGTTTGACATTTTACACAACGGACAAAGTTGTGAGTGATGGTAGAAAAGCTCAGATAACTAATATTTAGAGCACGTCGTCGTGCTATATATCTAGGACGTATTGCACCAAATCTCATTAGATTTGCTGCCATAATATTGGTTATACGTGTCAAACGCTCCAAGTGGTTAAACTGCCCGATAGCATGTACAAACTAAACTGGCGGAGATGGCAACTCATTGCTCTGTGTCATATACTCCAACAGTATCAGTGTCAGATGTACATAACAAGATATTAAGTAACATGTATGATTCTAAGTTACATTTGAAATAAAAGGTCATATTCTATAAAGTATGTCCTTAATACATCAGCTACTCATTAAAAGTTCATCAAATGAGTATAGGCAATTATTCATGGATAATATTCAAAAGATTTATGATATATTCCAGATATGACGTCGACAGTTGACGAAATAATCAGTATTCCGCATTTACTATGAACATTTCGTCGACTTTCGATATCATTAAATAAGGAAGATACCACAGTCTTTGTAAATAATTTTCGTGAAATATCGCCTATCTTCTTAGGTACAACATTACATGGCGTGTCTCAATACTGCACCATTAATGATTTTATCCCGTCAACACAGTGCGTATGTGCCGTGAAACACGGTGCCGTGAAACATTTTTGATATCATGTCAATACGACCTATTCACTGCGTATGGATATGTGCGGTTGCTAGGGTTATTGTTTTTGCATTTGAAAGCCATTTGTATGTGCTGACGGGATAAATAGAATAGTTGGTTAATGCCGTGAATGGGAAACATATCTGGCGCGGCACGGAAATGGGATGTGCTCGGCAGAGCCTCGCCCATCCCGTTTCCTAAGCCTTGCCAGATATTTTCCCATACACGACACTACAGTCTGTTTCACGAAAGCTGCCCAAATGTTACGGCTATATAAACAATTGAAAAACGATACTTTTTTCGATAATATTAAATTAAAGGAAAATTTAAGAATGAGCATTCTTTTTATTTCGTGAAATTTTGTCAAATATTGATTTTATTGCGAAAAAACAATTACCCCATGTTAATTCCCCATATACATCTTCACAGAGTGAAGATGTCTATGGGGATTTAACATGGGGAATTTTTTTGAATTTCAGAAATAGTGGACCGATTTTCAAAATTTAACTTTTGTTTTCTTAGTTAGATCATTTCCAAACTATCTACCCAGCTGGTTTCGGAGTCAATTTCCAAAATGTTTCGTTTTCTGGCTCCTCCCACAACTCCTCTACCTCCTTTTCACCCATGTTAAATTCCCATATTTTTTTCGTAATATAATCAATATTTGACCAATTTCACGTGGGAACGAATTGTTATTTTGTGGGAACGAATTAATAAAGAAAGATCCATGTCCCCTGCGGGGCTCCGTACAACATCACATGGCGTGTCTCAATACTGTACAATTAATGATTATATGTTCCCTGATTGTAAGACAATAACCGTCTTGGAGACCCCACGTAAGTCTGTCTAAACCGGATATCTTGGAGACGTCTCAGTGTGTCCGGTTTAGATTACAATGTTTGTTGTTCTTCTTCTTCTTCTTAGCTTATGTTTAAGGGTGGGAACTGGCTCAAAGACCTTCCATACCCGGACACATAAGTCCAAAAAGGCTGAATTTCGAAGTGTAATATGTGATATACATTTATCCCGTCAACACAGTGCGTATGTGTCGTGAAACACGGTGCCGTGAAACATTTTTGATATCCAGTCAATACAATTTTTGCATTTTACAACCATTTGTAGGTGTTGACGGGATAAATAGAATAGTAGGTTAGTGCCGTGAATGGAAAGCAATATCTGGCGCGGCACGGAAACGGGTTGTGCTCGGCAGAGCCTCGCCCATCCCGTTTCCTGAGCCTTGCCAGATATTTTTTCCCATTCACGGCACTAACCTACTATTCTCTATGTATGTTGGTGCAAGGTGGACAGATGTGTATAATTGTGTGCCGAAATGGGACACTGCTTAGGTCCAATACATGTCCATGGCCTAACGTGGTAGGGACATGAACACCTCGGCTCCATGTGTTAACACGTCGCCTGTCCCACAGGTGCGAACTGGCCGCAGTACAACTACACACCAGCTAATAATAATATGTAGATGGTATATATCTCACCCATGCGCATATTCAATCCAGAACCCGGTAATGGCTGCGGGATACACCCAGATTGGTAAATCCGCCCGGCTTATCCGCTATATCGGCAGCCAGACAGAGCCACACGGGTGTCACCAAAAACCAGTGCGAGTCCCAGAAGGGCTACACGCATGCGTTGTGTTCTATAAGTGGCAGTCGGATGCACCGAGTAGCCAACTGCCATATCGTGAGGCCAGATAGATAGATCCACAAGGTGCCTCAATCAGCCATCCAGAACACGTAGATATGGAGAATAAGAACAACAAATGTCCTAGCAACTAGTCTAAATTAGCTCAATTCCAGCCGGAAAATGGCCCACCACAAGCCCACCACAGCCCCGACCTACCTCTTCGCAAATCCAGAAGTAACAATCCAGTCAATAAGAATAAACACAATGGAAATATAAGTTAATTTCCAACAGTTAAAATGGCCGCCGCTGGTAACCTTGAGATAATTGCCGGCCTGTAAAAACACACGACCTGCTCAGTCCATGGTCGCCGTTAAAGGGTCTGTGTCTGTGTATCAAGTGGTTGTTGTTTGTTGTACATGAATGCGTTGTGTTTGTTGTACACAACCCATTCATTACAAGTTCATTGAATGAGTCTAAGCATTGCCAGTTTAGATTTCTAACACTCCACCATAGCTCCAAATAAGGTGCGTATTGGCGTATTTTACACTCTTATTTTAGCAGAATATGCATTGATTATCAAACGTGGGAGTACAAAATACTCATAGAAATGTGAAAATACGCATTGATTTTCAAATTGAGTATTACTGTAATACAATTGAAATTTACTTAGTTGTGCTGCAAAAGACAAACACTGCTCAAATAAGTGACTTTTTATATTTGTTTAAACGTTTTATCATTTGATCCCTATTTAATAAGGACGAAACTCTATAATACATTTGTAAAAGTAAAATACGCATTGAATTTCAAATATGGGGGTATAATACTCATTAGACACAAAACTTACCTGGAGCTCTGCTCCACGCATTCATTACCCGGCGCTGGCGCTAATCTGACAAATGTCACTCGAGAAATGGGAATTATGGGATTTGTGACCAGTGTGGCGTCTGATCAAATAACACGCTCGAGTTGTTTGATTACGATCTATATTGTTTGTTATATTCATGACGGGTGTTTCTCTGACAGAATGGCGAACAGTGTATATCCTGATCAGACTGTGCGGATGCACTGGCTGATCTGGATCTACACTGTTCGCAAAAGCCATAAGCCCCATTTCTTCAGTCACAGCCACAAATGAGGCTCGGCGTATGTTTTCTTGTGGTTTATTGACAATGTAAGTCATATGTAGTGCACCAACCCGCACAGCACCAACTGAACGTCTGAGCGTTCACCGGATATTGTTTCACAGTGTCATATATTTAATAAACAAACTGAAATGAGAATAATAATTGCAATATTCAAGGTACATGCCCACTCAGTAGGCACACCATGTTCTTTATATCAGAGACATAATTTGAGACATTTTCTGGCAAAATAAACATTCATTCACCATTACCCCACGTATTGATTTGCATTATTGTACATTTTATATCAGACATAAATTTCCACACTGATACCGATAACCGTGTTTCCTTAAAATGTAACTGACATTACCATTCATTCTTTGTATTTATTTTTTGATATGCAATGATCACACTATGATCTGTCGAAAATATTATTTTTTCAGGTGGCGCATTTAATTAGTGTAAATAATTGAAATCTATCATGCCTCATTTGCATATGAAAATAGCCTGATACCACCGCGCGTCACTATCAGTAAAATAACTATTTCTAAATGGATATATCTGTATGGCGGGCACTCGTAATTGTTAGAACTGGTGGAATAGTGACACAATTACAAATTTATGTAATGCCTATAAAGAACATGTTGTGCCTAATGAGTGGACATGTACCTTTAACATCGGGGAAACTTTTCTAATTTCAGAAATAGTTAACCGATTTTCAAAATTAAACTTTTGTTTTCTTAGTTAGATCATTTACAAGCTATCTAGCTAGGTTTCGGAGTCACTTTCCCAATTTATTTTTCGCTTTTTGACTCCTCCCACAGCTCCTCTAACTCCTTTTCCCCATGTTAAATTCCCATAAACAAATCAATTATTTTAAATCATTTTTTATCCCGTCAACACAGTGCGTATATGCCGTGAAACACGGTGCCGTGAAACATTTTTGATATCCAGTCAATACAATTTTTGCATTTTACAGCCATTTGTAGGTGTTCA
The DNA here is from genome assembly GCA_029237695.1 of Conchocele bisecta. Taxonomy (NCBI): domain Eukaryota; kingdom Metazoa; phylum Mollusca; class Bivalvia; order Lucinida; family Thyasiridae; genus Conchocele; species Conchocele bisecta. Next base: position 96,899,094 of record CM055271.1, on the reverse strand, counting down.
CGGGATAAATAGAATAGTAGGTTAGTGCCGTGAATGGGAAAACATATCTGGCGCGGCACGGAAACGGGATGTGCTCGGCAGAGCCTCGCCCATCCCGTTTCCTGAGCCTTGCCAGATATTTTTTCCCATTCACGACACTAACCTACTATTCTCTATCTATTTTCCTTATTTCTGAACCAAAGTATATGTTGTGACCACTCATTTGAACCGTCTCGGCGAGACGGTTCAAATGAGTGGTCACAACATATACTTCTGATGAGAAATAAAGAAATTATCGAGCCTTGCCGGATGTTTTTTCCCATTCCCGGCACTAACCTATTATTCTCTATAAGATAGGTATTAGCAATGGCTACATAGTGTTAGTTTTAAGCGGTTAACAAGGGCTTACAATAATGTAATGCAATGTAATGTTATGGTATTTGATATAAGATGTTGACGTCAAGGTTGTTTTTGTTTTTTAACAAGGTTATTCACACATTGATATAAACTGTATGGAGGCGTCCTGGTGCCAAGGCTAAACTATTGTTTATCTCCTAATTAGGAGACACTAACTCCTAATTAGGAGTTAGTATCTCCTAATTAGGACTTAGTATATGTACCGATGCTAAACAATAATTTATCTCATAATTAGGAGATACTAACTCCTAACTAGGAGATACTGACTCCTAATTATGAGATAGTAAGTCATAATTAGGAGATACTAAGTCCTAATTAGGAGATAAATATATTTTAGCATTGGCACCAGGACGCTGCCATATGTACCAGTACAAACCGTGTAACGTAATTTTACTGTGAGGTAATATGTATGTAACTATTTGATCTATATTAGTCTCTTATAATTCTTACATAGAATAACAATGTACTATTTTAATGCACTTGTAAATGTAAAAAAAAGATATTATGTGTACATTGATGATACTTTAATAAACATCAAAATATCACGTTGACCCTTGATCACCCGTTGACCTTAATGCATTGAACGTAATAGGGACATTACGCCATACATGTATGAGCCACGCCATGGGATTTGTTACCTTCGGACATCTGCGTAATTTCATGAAATACGTTTACAAAAATTATAATATTTTCCGTAAATTGCGTCAAAAGTTGACACAATTTTCAGAGTACGTGCGGAATTATATTCCGCATGTACTCTGAAAATTGTGTCAACTTTTGGCTTCCTTTATGAAAGATATTGTAAATTCTGTAATTACGCAAAATGAAATGACGTGTCTCATGTATATGACCGATGTATCATCGGATTAGGTATGATTCAGGGAATATGATATCAGTTAAGTCACCAATATATTCCGCTAGAAACTTTGGGGACAATGTAGCTATAAGTAGTATCCATTGAGTGTGTGGGTACCCGGTATTATGACCGTACTAATAACGTCCTGATCAGACTGCGCAACGCACACGTTGATCAGGCGCTACACTGGTCTCAATTGTCATATGATGATTATGGTATCTATAGCCATAGTTCCAACATTGAATTAGGAATTACTACATAGTTTTAAGTCGCGTGATTAGAATGATTGCAGGGTGCTGTATGAGACACGACATTTGATTTTGTGTCTAAGGACTTGTACGATATCTCAAGAAAAATATTTACAAAATGTAGGTCTACTATATTTTCCTTAAATCGCATCGAAGGTTGGCGAAATGTCCTATTCCGCATTTACTTGCTATGCAGATTTCGTCATCTTTCGACGTTATTTACATTGTCGTCAATTCATATACATTTACTACAACACGTTACCTAACATTTGAAAGTGGCATATAGATCCATAAATAGTAGCCGATTTCACAACATTGCAAAGTATACTTTTCTAGCAAAGTAAACTTTGAGGGAGTAATCATTTATTTTTCCTGAAATGCATTATTTCATATAGAACATACAACTGCATATATTTGATGATTAGAAGTATGCAGAATTATTATACTGAATTTATTGCATTATCACAGCCAAATTGGCTGTGATAATGTAATAAATTCAGTATAATAAACATTAATAAATTTATCCTAAGATTGAACATTTCTCCTTCTATATATACTTTGCTAGATAAGTATACTTTGCAATGTTGGTGAAATCAGCTACTGGGTTTTCGCCATTATTATAGTGTACATATGTGTATGTCACGTTTTAAAGGCCCTGTGTCTCACATATGTCATGAAGGACTAGGAAACAACAGTTAGATTTTCTGGAGTATTTATAAACATCAAGCGATGGTTTCTAGTTTATTTTATTTAAATTAATTATAGTTGGGTCTGTAATCGGAAACTTTCCGCAATAATACAATATGTTCAACAATTCTGCACAAACCAGGAACCCACATTTCCGACGTTTCAGCACAAGGCCTTTTTTCAAGGAATTAGTTTCAAACTAATTCCTTGATAAAGGCCTTGTGCGGAAACGTCGGAAAAGTGGGTTCCTGGTTTATTACAGAATTGTTGAACATATAATCGGAACGTCTTTCTAAAAAGAAACTTAAATGTTTGTCCTTACTGGTGCATGTATAGAGGAAATGCCAAATTATGCCAAGTCAAATTATCTCCCCTGTTTATCACAATTTCTGATGGCATGTATTTGAATATAATGCATGTTTTGGGAACATTTTATTAAATAAAACGATGCGATTGATTGATATGATTTACTGTGCATGAAGCGAAAAAAACGCTTTTTGGATATCATCATCTGAGAAACAGTCACTTTAACACATGTCACTATAATAATATAAGTCTTATCTGTACTCATCTGAGTATACGACACCGGGCGTATGCCATCAGATCTGTATACACGTATACATATCTATTAACTAATAGAAACAAGTGATTGCATGCTAGCCGTGCGTGTCTAGGGCGTTTGACAAGCGACATAGTGGCATGTTTATTACATGTACATGTACAACAAATCAGTGTTATTTTCGAACACCTAACAAACACAAACACCTAACGACACTCGTGAAATATGGACATTTCACACCACTCGATGAACATATATGTCATATTCGTTGCATAAATATGAATATTCTATTTGTTATATACCGCTCCAAGGAAATTATCAGTTTTTTAGTCTGTATACGGTAATGAATGTGTATTTGCAGCCTATTTGCAGTCCGGCACTGCAGGTGCGCGTTATGAATATAGATAGCGGAAGTAGTCGTATTTTCACCGGAAGATGTTTATTTCATCGATGAGAACATATGACTTTTATTTACATCGTATAACTATGTATTTCATGGGTAGGTATATAATAAAATGTATTATGTTGCTACACATGTTTCATGTACTCTACTATTGGGGGAAATAACGATATACTGATTCACTTGTAAGTAAATAAGTAAGTAAGTATGTAAGTTAGTGAGTATGTGAGTGAGTGAATGAGCCAGGAAGGAAGGAAGGCAGGACGAAAGGGAAGGAAGGAAGGAAGGAAGGAAGAAGGAAGGAAAGGAAGGAAGAAGGAAGGAAGGAAGGAAGGAAGGAAGGAAGAGGAAAAGGAAGGAAGGAAGGAAGGAAGGAGTGAGGAAGGAAGGAAGGAAGGAAGGAAGGAAGGAAGGAAGGAAGGAAGGAAGGAAGGAAGCAAGCAAGCAAGCAAGCAAGCAAGGAAGGAAGGAAGCAAGCAAGCAAATAAGCAAGGAAGGAATCAAGCAAGCATGTATGAAAACAATATACAATAAGCCCTTTAGGCATATATGTAAACTATAGAATTCATGAACAATCATATGAAATGTATTTACATGAACATTACAGGTATTACTACTCGAATTCTGACAAAGCGATCCCTGTACATGTTTAACCATCCGTATGTGTGTATATCGATTGTATGTACTGGCTTTATAATGTCTTTCTATAATTATAATGATAATACCATAATACAGTGGAACCTCTCTAAACCGAACACCAAGAACATATACATGTATGTGATCTCATTGTGAGACGTTTCTCGGCAACGCATCTCAGATAATAATGCATCTTCATGATTGCGAAAGACGTGCATATGTCCCAGAATGGTCATATGCCAGATTTACAGCCGAACATCTCTAAACCGGACACCCTGGTGTCCGGTTTAGAGAGGTTCCACTGTAGTTGTTAAGCATAAAGCAATACAATGGTTCCAGCCAATAATCGGAACTGTGTAGTGTACAAGAAAAGGCAAGGTACATATTGGTACATTTGCACTTTGTCGAATCATTGTTAATACTTGTGCTTTAAAGGTACACTCAGTAGGCACAACATGTTCTTTGTAGGAATCAAATAAATGTATAATTGTGTCACTATTCCACCAGCTCTAAAACTTACCAGTGCCCGCTATACAGATATTATACAATAATCATTTAGTAAAAGTTATTTTACTGATAGTGACTCGCGGTGATATCAGGCTATTTTCATATGCAAATGAGGAATGATATTTTTTTAATTATTTATACTAATTAAATGCGTCACATGAACAAATAATATTTTCGATAGATTATAAAGTATGATAATTGCTCATAAGAAAATAAATACAGAGAATAAATATTAATATCCGTAACATTTTAAGGAAACACGGTTATCTCCCCTGATATCGGTGTGGAAATTTACGTCTAATATAAAATGTATAATAATGCCAATCAATACTTGGGGTAATGGTGAATTAATGTTTATTTTGCCAGAAAATGTCTTAGATGATGTCTCTAAGATAAAGAACATGTTGTGGTTGACTGAGTGGGCATGTACCTTTGCGCCTTGTACATGCACATGAATGTGCTAGTGATGTACATAATGTACTTGTAGCGTGATAGAAGTGGGTGAGCCGAACTCTCAGTAGCCTATTTCACCAACATTGCAAAGTATACTTTTCTACCAAAGTATACTTTAAGGGAGAAATTTTCAATTTTAGGATAAATGTATTAATTTCTATTATACTGAATTTATTACATTATCACAGCCAATTTGGCTGTGATAATGTAATAAATTCAGTACAATAATTCTGCATACTTTTAATCATCAAATATATGCAGTAGTTAGTTCTATATGAAATAATGCATTTCAGGAAAAGTAAATGATTGCTCCCTCAAAGTATACTGTGCTAGAAAAGTATACTTTGCAATGTTGGTGAAATGGGCTACTGATGTCTTCACATTGCAAGTATGAACTGACCGGCTACTCAACAGAACATCAACATAAAACGGACATTAAGCTGTTTGCGACCAGCGTACACCATGGGCGGTGGGCCAGGAAGGCTCACCATGCACCCCCCCCCCCCTTGGCAGAGCCAGAAGGGTATCAAAATGTCCGTAATGATGCCCTGAGTCAGAAAAAAACATTTCATTTGGAACTCACTATGCCTAATTTGCCTAAATCCAAGATGGCCGCCATTGAAAATATGGCTATTGGCAATATATTCTGTTATGCATGAGATTTTGTTGAGGTTTCCACATCTAAATAGTTATTTTAAGGCAGGATGACTCAGATGCTTCCAATGCCGTACTACTAAAATGCAAAAGAGGCAAGTATATATTCAAAATGGCCGCCAATTTTAAGAATTTGCTGTCTTTTTTAGTTTTTTAAATAACTTTTGTGGACGTTTTCGAGACTTTAGTTCAAAACTGAAGACACATGCTCTGTCATGTTCTAGCATACACTTGCATATTTAATAAACAGTTCGTCTGCTGTATAAACCGGAACTCAATATGCCTAATTTGCATAAAACAAGATGATATGGCTATTGGCAATATATTCTGTTCTAGCTGTGATTTTTATGCGGTTTCAACATCCAAATAGTTATTTTGATGCAGGATGACTCAGATGCTTCCAATGCTGTACTACTAAATGCAAAAGAGGCATGTATATATTCAAAATGGCCGTCAATTTAAGTGGTTTGCTGTCTTTTTTATTTTTTTAAATAACTTTTGTGGATGCTTTCGAGATTTTAGTTTACAAATCAAGACACATGCTCTGTCACGTTCTAGTATACACTTGGTTATTTAATAAACAATACATCTGTATTTACTGTTATAACTCGACATATGGTATCATGTTAGTAGTGTTTAATTATCACATTCCAATCAATCTAATTCTGCTTGACAGTACTAATGGACATAATCTGCATCTTCCTCATCTGAACTGTCGCCTTCTTCCATCGTTTCCTGAAGGATGTTAACCAACTCTGGCGGTATTATTTCCCCGCTGATCCATAAGGGTTATAATGTTCCTTCCTCCAATGTCCAGCCATGTCCATCTGTTGGTTCTGGTGTAGTAGGCAGTGGTATGTGCGACTGTTTCCAGATAGCCACCTGGTAGTTAACACGTCGTGTATGTTGATGCAAACAATCCTGACATAGTGGTAGTGAACCCATATCGACACTATTGGTAGGATCCAGTTTGTCATCACACTTTTCTTTCAGCTTGAACAGTCGGCACTGATTAATGTCTGAAAATCTGGGATTTCCGTACATAGAACATGTAAGTTCCTTTAGCTTTTGGTACACGGCATCTGGAACATCCCATGTATCACCTACACGCGCAATTGTCGGGATCAACTGTGGCTTCTTCGTCAATGACTTTATTGCGTTAACTTTCCCCTTGCCTTTAAAGGCACTTGTGGTGTCGCAGCCGGTGTACATGTGCAGAACCATGAGTGCCGTGCGATGTTCCTCCGAATACTGACTGGCGATGTCGCTAATATTCAGCAGTCTATTCTTATTTCCTGACCCAGTGTCAAATAAGATTGTTGTATCTTGTAGCTGTGACACGTAATGTAGTAGTACAAAGAAGACATCACTGATACCACTAATCTTACTGGCCATGAAGTCCATGCTCCATACTGTGTAGATTACACGTACTAGCTGTTCCTTATGTTCACTGTTCATGAGAAAGAGATGCCAGTCTGCTGGCTTCTTTGTACTGATTCCTTGGAGAAGCAGCTTTTCAGCAGAACCTCTATGTTGTCTTTCTTTGTTGTTTATTGACTGCTCGCAATACATATCTGTACTAAAGATGACATCTGCCTTCTTTGGCAACTATCAAACAACGCGACACTGCTATCTTTGAAGTTAGGAGGGATCGTTTTCATTGAATGAAATAGCGCATTTACATCTTTAATAACAAGTGTGTTCTCAGATGGTGGTAGGTCAACTGATGGGATGTCTTTTGTAAGGTAGTGTAGTCCTTTTGCTTAGTCAGTTTTAGCAAAGTAGCCATCAGCTGTGGCAATGCTGTATGGCGCGGGTGTAAGTGGGTACCTCATTAGATCGTTCAAGTCGAGTTGACCACCTTCAGTTTGAGATTTAACTAGTAGCTGGAAAGCAATGTTGCCCTGCTTTCTGTACTCAATTGACTTATTCTTTCCGGCTTTGATGCGCGTCGTTTTATTCATATCTGCCATCGTTTTCAAATTCTTTCTCATGATGGGCTCAAAGAAGTTTTCTTTCTTTTCAAGTCGACTATGAATAAACTCATCTTTTGATGTTTTCCCTATTGTCTCTGCGTTCATAATGTCCTTTTCAATGAGATCTGGAACATTGGCACCTGATGAAATGCAATATAGTGTGTGTGACCTGGAATGGGTTTATGAAACTGTTCACTGCATTTGTCACTCGTCTGACTGATTGTTCACTTTTTAGTATCTCGGATGGCCTCAAATCGCTGTGTCTACTACCAGCCTGAGATTATGTAAGCATATCTGCCATACTGAGTGTCGCTTCGACATATTTTGAATGCTTCTGTGTCGTACGCACCCAGCGCTCGTATGCGTCGTAATTAGTTAGTAATCCAGCCAATCCTGCTCCGCTTCCACCTGCCCCGCCATGAGACTTTGCATGCTTCATGAATGTTTCTTCCATTGTTTTGTCAACAACACAACGGTTTCCTGGTATGAATTATCTTGCAACACTGATTGCACCCCCTTGCACAGCTCAGTTGCTCCTGGACGCGATGTTTCTATGTTGGCAATGAAGACAGAATAGAATGTAAGGTACCAAGCATAATTGTGTCCGTCAAAACTGAAGAAGATATCAGGCATAATATGAAGACATATTGGGCATACTGTGGAAAGTTGTTTGTCTTAACTGCCTGTATAAGTTGAAGTACAAGCCATACGTGATCCATGTAACATATCCATAGTTGTGCAGTTTTACCTAACACGTCATGGCGAACGTTTTCTCTGTACTCAACCAGCTGTCTAATGTAATTTGCTACTTCATCATCGCTGAGAACAGTTTTCATATTATCTTCACTTGGAAACTGAACAAGGTCATCAATCTTCTTTCTGGAACTTTCACATACGCTTTCAAAAACGTTTTCCTCAATTGTACTTGAAAGAAACTGATTTAAGAGCAATCTCCCCCAGACCCTCCATGACATTTTATGACAGTACATAGCTCGTTCATAGTGTTTGCCGGACATTACACCTTGAAGTGATCCCGCACCTATCATGTCGGCTTCTAGAAACACATCTGAGAGTCCCGAACCGTTCATTTTATTTCATAACATTTTCAAGTAAGCACATGCCATGTGAAATGTTCCAATCATGGCTATATGTGAGTTGTACCTCTCTGGCCAGTTCAATATGATGGTGTATGCTTTCATACATACACCCAGATCAAACGTTGTGATTGTGTAGTCCTGTCCAACTTCCTTGGTCGCGTCGTCCGCATAACGTAGACACTCATGAACTGCTTTGTAGTCTTTAATTCTTAAAATTGGCGGCCATTTTGAATATATACATGCCTCTTTTGTATTTTAGTAGTACAGCATTGGACGCATCTGAGTCATCCTGCATCGAAATAACTATTTGGATGTTGAAACCGCATCAAAATCACAGCTAGAACAGAATATATTGCCAATAGCCATATCATCTTGTTTTATGCAAATTAGGCATATTGAGTTCCAGTTTTTGCAGTAGAAGAACTGTTTATTAAATATGCAAGTGTATGCTAGAACATGACAGAGCATGTGTCTTCAGCTATGAACTAAAGTCTCGAAAACGTCCACAAAAGTTATTTAAAAAACTAAAAAAGACAGCAAATTCTTAAAATTGGCGGCCATTTTGAATATATACATGCTTCTTTTGCATTTTAGTAGTACCGGATTGGAAGCATCTGAGTCATCCTGCCTTAAAATAATTATTTGGATGTGGAAACCAACAAAATCTCATGCATAACAGAATATATTGCCAATAGCCATATTTTCATTTTTCAATGGCGGCCATCTTGGATATATGCAAATAATTAGGCATAGTGCGTCCTAACTTTTGCAACTGAAATAATTTCTTTCTGACTCAGGGCATCTTTACAGACATTTTGATACCCATCTGGCTCTGCCAAGGGGGGGGGGGTGTGCATGGTGAGCCTTCCTGGCCCACCGCCTACCACCGCCTACCACAGCCTGCACTAATCTTGCCAATAGTGTTCAATTGTTTTATTTCACAATGCTCGAACATTATGAGCCTGAGCTGTGCTACATGACATTTAATATACATGTGTGAACTGATTCACGTGCCAATACAGTAGAACCTCTCTAAACCGGACGCCTATACAATATATGTCTGCTTAATTGTATTTAGTTATTGTCATCTCTCACCGTTGATAATGTATGTTCATAATCGCAAGCCACATATCCCTGTTTTACGGTGCCTGTATGCCTGATTTGCAGCGGAGCCTCTCTGAACCGGACACCCGTACAATCCGCTATGTCTGCTTATTTGTATGTGTTTATTACCATCTCTCATCGTTGATAGCGTATGTTCATGATCGTAAACCACATGTACTTGTCTTGCGGTGTCCATATGCCTGATTTAGCGTGGAGCCTCCCTAAACCGGACACCCTGGGACCTCCCAGGTGTCCGGTTTAGAGAGGTTCCACTGTACAACTTAGTATACATAATAATTATGCTACATGGAGATGGTGGATACATGTACATTACGGATCGAGGATGAGCAAAAATGCAAGAATGGTATTTAATATACATGTATAGTAACTTCATATACACATAAATGTTATTGAGAGGGCAGTGCGACAGGTAACAGTTTTATTATTTTAAATTTGCACGTGTAACAAATTTAATGTGTTTAAATGGACAAAATCCGCTGACACATATTTCACATAAATTATCGCCTGCGCTAATCTTGGCAATATTTGTCAACTATAAATCATTTCAAAATACTTGAATGGTGTACTTACAATCAAGCAGCTTGATTGACTAAGCTCGAGCTGTGCTACAGCTCATGCACAGCCAGTCAAACTGCTTGCTTGGGTACATATGTCATGGTACGTAACTCACTGTGGGGAGGAAGTGTGTATTCGTATCCGGCTAGAGCGATGTCGATGTCGGTTAAAGCGATGGTACGGTAAACCAGAGGACCCGGGTTCGAGCCCCGCGCCGGATCACATTGTTCTCACCCTGTGACAATACATGTTCAGAAACGTTGACAACTCGGCGATTATTCAACGCATGTCGTGCCGTTTGAACATCGTTTTCGTCTTTTTAATACAAACATATGTTTGTTTAAAAGAGACGGTCATGTTTCAGCCACGGCCTTATTGATAGAGGATAACTTCATTCGATAGGTCGCACCTTCGGCTTACATTATTTCCAGACATGTCTCAAGTAAATACGGAGAAACCTCTCTAAGCCGGACACCCTGGGAGGTCCCCATGGTGTCCGGCTTAGACAGGTTTCGCTGTAAATCAGGCATTTCATCATTCCGAGCCATGGGTGTTTGCTATGCGATCACGAATAGACATTATCACCCGAAACAAATGACGACGAAAGTCATCAAAAATAAGATCACTTGTGTTTTCTTGGTGTCCGGTTTAGAGAGGTTCCAGTGTATAACGGTCAGTCGTATTTAATTATCATGGGAAATGTAATATTGTAATGGTTCTCCCTGTAAATCGTCACCACCGTCCATTAACTGACATTAGAGTATAATATTTCAGTCTTGTTCGATGGCTGTATTCGCCCACTCCATAGAATTACAGCGACTATTTATTGAATGTTCCAAGACGATCGTTTTTTCTGCGTTTTCCATTCGTTTTCGTATGAAACATAAACGCAGAGAAAACGATCATTGTGTACAACGATATGCATCGAAATTAAACGATGTATCGTGTTCATGTATTGTGTTCATGTATCGTGTTATGTTCATTTATCGTGTTCATTTATCGTGTTATGTTCATTTATCGTGTTCATTTATCGTGTCATTTATCGTGTTCATGTATCGTGTTCATTTATCGTCTTATCTTCATTTATCATGTCATTTATCGTGTTCATTTATCGTGTTCATTTATCGTGTTCATTTATTTCATTTATCGTGTTCATTTATCGTACGTAAATACTATAATTTCGTTTATTGGGGCATATCCGGATTTTTGGAAAAAACATTATAGGAATGAATGGCCTTTTTGTGGAATTTATCGGGGTATAAACTTGGAAAAGTCGCGGGAATACTGGACGAAGGCCGGAAGGCCTCGTCCAGTATTCCCGCGACTTTTCCAAGTTTATATCCCCGATAAATTCAACAAAAAGGCCATTCATTCCTTAAACTTCCAGCATTAGAAATAATTTCATCAAGAAAATGTGTTTATTTTCCGTTTTCTTAAGAATTATTTTAACTGCGCCTCACGTGTTACGGAAAGTAGTTCGGCGTGGGAGTTTACTGGGATATACATTTTGGACAGAGACTTGCAACGGGCCAATCAAATGTTAGGGAATTGTGTAAATATTTTTGTGCTGGAATTATATTATAAAAAACAAAAACGCTTTTTCATCATGGCCCTGTGTAAAGTGGTTTATTTGAGAGATACAGTGGAACCTCTCTAAATCGGACATCAAGAAAACACATGTGATCTTATTTTTGATGAGTGTCATCACATATGATAATATCTGTTCGTGATCGCATATGACACAACTATGGTTAGCAATGATCAAATGCCTGATTTCCAGTGAAACCTGGGGACTATCGGAGTAGTGACCCTCGATTGATTCTATTCAACTCAGCAATTATGAAGTTTGGTGTTTTGTGTCGCGCATATCTCCAAATGTATTTGATCATGTACACCTACCATTTTGTTTTATTTTCGACTTGTGAAGGCGGAGTTATGACCGTTGCCTGTCGGTAATCGCTCGTTTGTGGTACCAGTAAAATAACAATTAGGCATATACGTGCGTGTATACTATGATCAGCGTGCGCACACATATGCGCATAATGATCAGTGTACACACTGTTCGCCATTAAGCCAGTAAAACATCCACTAGGCTTGTAACAAAAACAATAAACAATCATTATTATATATACTGAGCAAAAATAAAAACGTCCCACCATATTCAGGGAAAGATTGCTATAAGGATGATGGTACTAAAACCTGTACAGAAAATGAAGTTCAATCACTTGTGAATCCATATCACGGCGAATTCGGGAGGGGTCAAAATCAAAAATCTCATTTTATAATTTTTTTTTAAAAATGTTTAGGGCTTGATGATTTCTATCTAAAAAAACTTCCACTGTATTCTGTATGATTGTATCGTGTGTGGCCACCATTTGCACGAATACACGCCATAATTCTACGGCGCATGGACGTGACGTAACGCAGAATTAGTGGGTTAGGCAGATTCCTCCATCCGTGTCAGATCTCGAATGTTGTCAATTTGGTGGTTAGCCCTCGCCTTACGACCCACCTCATCCCAGACGTGCTCGATTGGGTTGAGATCAGGGGAAACCGCAGGCCATGGAAGGACGTCGACGTTGTTACGAGCCATGTATAGAGTTCCGATTCTGGCTGTGTGCGGGCAGGCATTGTCTTGCTGCCATGTTATACCATGGCTGTGGTGGCGAATGAAAGACATTGCATGAGGAGTTAGCACCTCAGCAATGTAGCGTTGTGCATTGAAATTGCCCTTTATGACCACGAGCTCAGTCTTACCCCATGATCCCACCCCACACCATTACACTCCCTCCCCCGAACCTGTCCCTCTCAACCACACAGCAATCAGCGAATCTCTCGTTTTTGCGTCTGTATACGCGTAGCCTACCATCTGCATGGCTGAGTGTGAACCGAGATTCGTCAGTAAAGAGAACTCGGTTCCATTCAGCCCGCCGCCAATTCAAATGACGTCGCGACCACAATAACCTAGCACCACGGTGACGTCGCGTCATTATTTGGCCGGTATATGAGCGTCGTGCTCTGATTGGCAGCGTGTTGCATCGCAATGGCCTACGGATGGTCTGCGCTGACACACCGTATCTCCTAGCCGTTACGGTGGCTGGCAAACGACGCTGACGTAAGTGGGTTAATGTGATGTAGCGGTCAGTCCTGGTGGTGGTGGCACGGGGGTGACCGGGGCGGGGACGATCGTCAACAGTCCCAGTATGTTGATACCGGGTCACAAGCCTCTGTATGGTCTTCCGACAGCAGCCGAACCTGCGGGCCACGGCACTGGCCGTCATTCCCGCATCCAGCATTCCAATTGCATGATTTCTTTCAACTTTAGACAAGCGTGGCATGATGAAAACAATGAAAAGTAAAACGTTTTTCAATTTTCGGATTAGCCTGTGTCGCAAGTATCGTACGACGTTGACTGAATTAATTTATCGAGTACAGGTATAGCGCGCACGTGCAATAAGTGGAAATAAACGTTCCGGTTGGTGACCGTTTTGAACCTCGTGTATTTGGTGGAAACTTAACACGGGTGTATTCACAAAATGACCAGTGTTTCGCATGTACATGCACAGAATGTGTAACATAAACATATCCAGAGATATATCGGTTAAAAAAGTGGAACATTTCTAGTGTTGCTGAGTATAGTTATCACGTACTTCCGTTTCACATTGAAACACAATGCAACGCAATCCGTCAATATTTTTGCATATTGACGTCTCGTGAGTTCATATTGGTCAGTGCCGGAACTATGCTTCACATCGCAAAATGCATGTAGTTCCTTCTAAATCACCACTAATTTGTTTATTTTGGTTATATTTTGTATATGTTTTTTAAACGAATGTATATTGCGAATGATGTACGTATATAATAAACAGATTATTTGAATGTATATGAATTTATCCCGCCAACACAGTGCGTATGTGCCGTGAAACACGGTGCCGTGAAACATTTTTGATATCCAGTCAATACTATTTTTGCATTTTACAGCAATTTATAGGTGTTGACGGGATAAATAGAATAGTAGGTTAGAGCCTCGCCCATCCCGTTTCCTGAGCCTTGCCAGATATTTTTTCCCATTCACGGCACTAACATACTATTCTCTATATATGCCACTCGTTCCGCCTCGCAACGATATTGCACGCTGCATATATCCACATACAAATCAAATCCTATAAATGCGAGGCGCCTATGAGTACGTTAGCCAATATATTGCTATCTACTGTCTGTTTCACGAAAGCTGCCCAAATTTTACAGCTATATAAACAATTCAAGAACAAGATTTCTTTTGCTAATATTAAATTACAGGAATAATTAAAAATGAGCCTTCTTTTTATTTCGTGAAATTTGGTCAAATATTGATTTTATTGCGAAACCAAAATTTCCCCATGTTAAATTCGCATAGACATCTTCACGGAGTGAAGATGACTATGGGGATTTAACATGGGGAATTTGTTTAGAATTTCAGAAATTCTGGACCGATTTTTAAAATTTAACTTTTGTTTTCTTAGTTAGATCATTTCCAAGCTATCTAGCCAGGTTTCGGAGTCAATTTCCAAAATAAATAGTTTTTTTGACTCCTCCCACCATCTACCTCTACTCTCCCCCCCCCCCGACCCCCCATGTTAAATTTCCATAGAGAAATCAATTTTTCGTTATAAAATCAATATTTGACCAAATTTCACGAAATAAAAAGAAGGCTCATTCTTAAATTTGCTTTAATTTAATATTGTCCAAAAAAATATTGTTTTTGCATTGTTTATATAGCCGAAACATTTGGGCAGCTTTCGTGAAACAGACAGTAGTTTGGCGACTATTGACAGAAGTGAAATATCTCTCGCCACCAACATTGCAAAGTACACTTATCAAGCAAAGTATACTTTGAGGGAGTAATCATTTATTTTTCCCGAAATGCATTATTTCATATAGAACTAACAACTGCATATATTTCATGATTAAAAGTATTCATACTTATTATACTGAATTTATTACATTATAAAAAGCGAATTTATATTAGTGAGACGCGTTTTCAGTGCAGTTTACACTCGAAATCTTTGAGATTTATGTTAATGTATTAGCGACTGTAAAATCTATGCCGAAAACCCACCCCAAGCAGCGGTTTCGACACGCTGTAATGCGTTGTATAGGCGAGTTCCAATTGTCTATATCGTGTGGGATTTTGTTACAATGGTGGCGAATGGGAGTTTTGTACCTTTCTAAGTACTATTATATTTACAACCGGGCACATTTGAATTGTTTTGTACATTGTTTAGAAAGGTGTTTTATGTATATGCAAACAATAATTGACCATCCAAGACACGCTAGAATCACCTGTGGATGCTTCTAGCAAGCATTATAGATCGTAGTATGCTACACTGGTCATAAGTCCCATAAGCCCCATTTCTCATGTGACAGCAACACACATGTATGTCTGTTGCGGTCGTCCATGATGTATGGTTGCCTTGGTTACCGTGGTAACGGGATAATGAACGTCATCAGTAGCCCATTTCATCAACATTGCAAAGTATACTTTACTAGCAAAGTATACTTTGAGGGAGTAATCATTTATTTTTCCTGAAATGCATTATTTCATATAGAACTAACAAATGCATATATTTCATGATTAAAAGTATGCAGAATTATTATACTGAATTTATTACATTATCACTGCCAAAATGGCTGTGATAATGTAATAAATTCAGTATAATAAAAATTAATAAATTTATCATAAAATTGAAAATTTCTCCCTCAAAGTATACTTTGCTACTAAAGTATGCTTTGCAATGTTGGTGAAATAGGCTACTGGCTGTGCATCGTTGCCGTTACATGTAAGTACATTGGAACCCTGTGGCTTCCAACGGTGTCAAATCGAGAGCGCTTGTTCTATTGTCTGTTTCACGAAACCTGCTACCATTTTACGGCCATATAAACAAGGCAAAAAACAATATATATTTTCGATAATATTACATTTTAGTAATTTAAGAAAGAGCCTTCTTTTTATTTTGTAAATTTGGTCAAATATTGATTTTATTAGGAAACAAATGATTTATCTATTGGAATTTAACATGGGGGAAAAGGAATTGGAGGAGCTGGAGGAGGAGTCAAAAAACTAAAGACAAATAGAAATTGACTCTGAAACCAAACAAAAAGTTAGATTTTTAAATCGGTGCACTATTTATAAAATTAGAAATATTTCCCTGTGTTAATAATTCCTCATAGACATCTTCACTCCATAGTTATGGGGATTTAACACGGGGACATTGTTTTTTCGCAATGAAATCAATATTGAATCAAAGTTCACAAAATAAAAAGAAAGCTCATTCTTAAATTTTGCTATAAGTTTATATTATCGAAAATAATATATTTTTGCAATACATGTTTAGTGGAATGTTTTCTAGCCATACAATTTGGGCAGGTTTCGTGAAACATACAGTAATTCGAATCTCTCTAAACCCGACATCCTAGTGTGATTTTTATATATCGCCTCGCATTATCTATTATATTTCCTTGTTCTAGCATTTGACCAATGTCGGCGTCTTCCCACATTTCACGCGATATATTAAACTACAGTCGAACCTCCCCGAACGGCCACCTCTCTACAACAGCCACCTCTCTGTAACAGCCGCTATTTTATATCCCAAATGGATGATTTCATCTATATCTAACCCTTACACTGCTGAGCATGAACATTGTCGTTTCATGTTGATTTTGCATTCTTTCTCAATAAAAACATGTTTTGACAGCATTTTAGAATCATTTCCATTGGAAATGATTCTAAAATGCTGTCAAAACATGTTTTTATTGAGAATTATTGAAGAAAATAAATAAACATCAGACGATCAAATTGTATTTAGCATTAACCTCCCTACAACAGCCACCTCTCTATAACAGCCAATTTTGCCTCTTCCCATGGGTGGCTGTTGTAGAGAGGTTGCACTGTATTTCAGATCGTAAAAAATAGTTTCTGCTCCAATTGAGTAAGTACCCCGGGCAGCGATTCATAGCCATAGTAACAACTTTCTTGTACATGGTTATAGCCCATGTCATTGAGAGACACTGAGGTTGTCCGGTTAACGATATATATAACGATATACAGTCGAACCTCTCTACAACGGCCAGCCATGGGAGACTGAAAACTGGCTGTTGAAGAGAGGTGGCTGTTGAAGAGAGGTATATCATATAGAAATCAGAGCTACATTTAAGGTGCATGTTTTTTTCATTTCTTCGCAAAAACTGGCAAGTTGGAAGTGCTTTAGAATCGTCTCAATGAGACGATTCTAAAGCACTCCCAACTTGCCAGTTCTGATGAAGAATTAACAAAATCCCCCACAAAGTTTATCAAATTACGTACACTAACTGTGATCGCAATTCATCACATTGCGTTTTGAAATTTTGGCCGTTGTAGAGAGGTGGCTGTTGTAGAGAGGTGGCAGTAGAGAGGTGTACTCTGAACTTTTGACTTCATTTATGGAAAATTTGTGACATTTTGTAAATGTATTTCATCAAATAACGCAGTTGTCAGAAGGTACAAAATCGCATAACATATGTGTAATACTGTCTGTTTCACGAAAGCTTCCCAAATGTTACGACTATATAAACAAGACAAAAACAATATATTTTTCGATAATATTAAATTAAAGCAAACTTTTCAGTAGAATGAGCCTTCTTTTTATTTCGTTCAATTTGGTCAAATATTGATTTTACTGCGAAAAGACAATTTCCACATGCTAAATACCCATAGACATATTCACTCTGTGAAGATGTCTTTGGGGATTTAAGATGGGGATTTATTTTTTGGAATTTCGGAAATACTGGACCAATTTTCCAAATTTAACTTCTTTTTTCTTAGTTAGATCATTTCAAAGCTATGTAGCCAGTTTTCTGAGTCAAATTCCAAAATGTTCAGTGTTTTTGACTCCTCCCACAACTCTTCCACCTCAATTTCACACATGTTAAATAAATTTTTCGCAATAAAATCAATATTTGACAAAATTTCACGAAATAAAAAGAAGTCTCACTATTAAATTTTGATACAATTTAATATTATTGAAAAAAAATATTTTTTTGCATTGTTTATATAGCCGTAAAAATTGGGCAGGTTTCGTGAAACAGACAGTAAGTAAGTTGTCACCTCTACAAACCGTACACCATGAGGATTCCGACAGTGTCAAATAGAGAGAGGTTGTTCTGATTCAACTACGGCGGGGTATGTCTAAGCCCGACATCCAATGTGATCTACTGTCTGTTTCACGAAAGCTGCCCAAATATTACGGCTATATAGACAATTCAAAAACAATATTTTTTTGATAATATTAAATTCAAGGAAAATTTAAGAATGAGCCTTCTTTTTATTTCTTGAAATTTTGTCAAATATTGATTTTATTACGAAAAATTGATTTCTCTATGGGAATTTAACATGGGGGAAAAAGAGATAAGGAAGTGTGGGAGGAGTCAAAAAACGAAAGATTTTGGAAATTGACTCCGAAACCTGACTAGGTAGCTTGGATATGATCTAACTAAGAAAACAAAAGTTAAATTTTAAAAATTGGTCCAGTATTTCTAAAATTCAAAAAATTTCCCCTTGTTAAATCCCCATAGACATCTCCGTGAAGATTTCTATGTGGATTTAACATGGGGAAATTGTTTTTTCGCAATGAAATCAATATTTTACCAAATATTTCGAAATAAAAAGAAGGCTCATTCTTAAATTTTCCTTTAATTTAATATTATCCAAAAAAATATTGCTTTTGAATTGTTTATATGGCCGTAACATTTGGGCAGCTTTCGTGAAACAGACAGTAGTGTGCTTTTAATTTGGGCCGTTTTCACCGAAATGTATTACCTACTGTCTGTTCCACGTTTTGCTGCCGACGAACATTTGGCTATTAAACACATTAAATCTAAAAAATATTTAAAAGTACTTTTTTATCAATAACAAAAAAGTAACCCTCCCCAAAAAAAATTATTTGATGAAATTCCATGAAATATTGATTTTATTGCGAAAAAACGAGTTTCCTATGGGAATTTAACATGGGGAGTCAATTTCCAAAACTTTTCTTTTTTTTTATCCTGAAACACCGAAAAAATTTGGAAATTGACTCTGAAACCTGGCAAGATACATGTAGCTTGAAAATGATGTAACTAAGAAAACAAAAGTTAGATTTTGAAAATCGGTCCACTGACAATTAAAAAAAATATTTAAAAAAACAACAATTTTTAGCCGGCAGCAAAACGTGGAACAGACAGTACGTACAATGGAACCACTACAAACCTGTGTCAAATAGAGAGTTTGTTCTAATTCATTTTCAGCGGAACCTCTGTAACCCCGACCGCCTGGGGGATTCAGTGTGTTTAATTTGAGTGTGTGTCACTGGCATTTATTATGAGCATGTCTGGAACAGTTTCACTAAACTTCCTACGACTAAAATGTTCGTAAGTGTAAATTTAGGATCGTCTGGAAAGTTCAATTGATGGATTTACATTTATTGAGCATAGGCTGCATGCAGCATATGCTCAATAAATGTAAATCCAATAATTGTTCACAAGACAACACTGTTAATGCGAAATGTACAGACTATGATTATTTTGCACTTACGAACAATTTAGTGATACGAAGTTTAGTGAAACGGCCCCCTGCTCGTTTCACGTGCTACACTTTCGTGTATTGAAGACAACAGTTTTCCGATATGATTGAGCGCACCGCCGAAAACTATTAATCACGGCAAGTTTAGCGTAGGCGGTAGTGTACGTGATTGGAAGTACACTTGACGAGCACCGACTATTTGTGTCCGTTTATGCAGTTGTATCCCCTCGCCTATAGCAAGGTGCACGTGGTTACAACAACAACGTCGCCCGCTCAAAAGTAAGTATTATTTTATATTTTCCTTAATATTCAACGGATTTTGATGAAATATGGCGCAGCAAACGCGTCTTCATTAGATGCATTTGGTGGTCCGGGGAGTTTAGCACAGTCTTATGTCGTTTTTGCAAAGGATCGATTTCCGTGTCGGAGACACGGAAATCGATTCTTCGCAAAAACGACAGAAGTTCAGGCGAACATACAGAGACCACCAAATGCAGCTTAACAAGACGCGTTTTATGCGCCATATATTTCATCAAAATCCGTTACGTAATAAGGACAATATAAAAGAATACGTACTTTCAATCGGATTGATTCTGGATGTTTCAGTACTTGATGTTGTTAGTACATGTACCACGTGATCATACACCTTGTATAGGCAGGAGGGGACATAGCCATAGTGCAGGTACATGAGCGTGCATACAAATGAATATACAAGAGAACGTCTATTTCCTGAATATATATTGCGATGTTATTATTAATAAAAGTGTCTAATTTGGACAATTGTTTCAAGAATGGCGAATTCATATTTCGTCCCATCATAATTTGCGACAGTGACTGGAGAAATGGGGTTTATGGAATTTGTGAGCAGTGCTCCTGATAAAATACCACACTCATGTAGCCTGATAACGAACTATTTCGCTTGCTAGCAGCATGACGGGCTTTCCATTCATATAATGGCGAGCTGTACAGATTCTGATCAGACACTGCGGATGCACAGGCTAATCTGAATCTACACTGGTTGTAAAGCCCATCAGCCCCATTTCTCCAGTCACGGCCACATAGCTTGACGAGGTAAATATAAATAATTATGCAGTACAACAGTAGCCTATTTCATCAACATTGCAAAGTATACTTTACTACCAAAGTATACTTTGAGGGAGTAATCATTTATTTTTCCTGAAATACATAATTTCACATAGAACTAACAAATGCATATATTTCATGATTAAAAGTATGCAGAATTATTATACTGAATTTATTACATTATCACAGCCATTAAATGGCTGTGATAATGTAATAAATTCCGTATAATAAAAATTAATAAATTTAAAAAAAAAATGAAAATTTCTCCCTCAAAGTATACATCGGTACGGAGCCACGCAGCGGACATGGATTTTTTTATAATTCGTTCCCACGAAATAAAAATTCGTTCCCTCAACTTAACAATTTGTTCCCTCGAATTCGAATTAACAATTCGTTTCCACGATATAACAATTAGTTCCCTCGAATTAATAATTCATTCCCTCGAATTAACAATTCGTTCCCACGAAATGAAAATTCGTTCCTTCCTAAATTTAATAATTCGTTCCCTCGAATTAACAATTCGTTCCCACTATATAGCAATTCATTCCCTCTAATTAACTATTCGTTCCCTTGAATTAACAATTCGTTCTCACGAAATGAAATTCGTTCCCTCAATTTAACAATTCGTTCGCTCGAGTTAACAGTTCGTTCCCACGAATTAAAAACTCGTTCCCGAACAGATTGTTAATTCCTGGGATTATTTTGTGAGAACGAATTAATAAAAAAAAGAATTCTACGTCCCCTGCTGTGCTTCGTACATCGATATCGTTTATACATATGCCGTATATTTAGAACGGGTTGATAGTCTAATGTCGGTTTCACGAAACTTGCCCAAATGTTCCGGCTATAAACAATGCAAACACAATATTTGTTTCGATAATATTAAATGTTATTAAAATTTAAATGGAGGAGGAGTCTAAAACGAAGAATTTTGAACATCGACTGTGAAAACTGATACAATAGCTTAGAAACGATGTAACTAAGAAAACAAAAGTTACATTTTGAAAATCTGTAAAGATGTATATATATATATATGGAGATTTATATGGGATCATTTTCGCATTAAAATCAATATTAGACCAAATTTCACGAAATAAAAAGAAGGCTTATTCTTAAATTTTGATAAAATATAATGTTATCGAAAAATAAAATTGTTTTTGCATTGTTTATATAGCCATAAAATTTGGACAGGTTTCATGAAACAGACAGTAGTGGGTAGAACATTCGACTTTAATGAAGAAGGTTGCCGGCTCAATCCCCGCCCAAGGTATGAACGAATACTTACGTGGAATTTCCATCCCACTTGTCATTCGATGTCCAGCCTCTATATGTCAGTACACCACCGCGGGCGCTCATCTTGAAAATATTTACCAATTCTCTTCTTCTTTTAAAATACTCGAATATTGTGCTTAAATCACGCAGATTGATTGACTGAGCCTGAGCTGTGCTACAGCTCAGGCTCAGTCAGTCAAACTGCTTTTAATGTGAGTTGAGATTGCCAATAGGTGTTCAGAAACATGTGGGAAATATTTACGTAGGCGGCGGTGTCTTTCAGCTATTGCTGGGTCGGTAAACCATTTCACCTTTATTATTGCCTACCAATAAGAACCCTTTCATCGTGACGGGGCAAAATTGTGAAACTCCCGGAGTATGATTATGTATATGACATAAAACTACCATAAGCACTGTCACCCTTCATGTCACGATGGCATATATATGACAGTGTTTATACGTTTTGTGTGATAAAATACGCGAGCAGGTGACGTAATGTATGTAGATCTTGCATTCTTCCGTATTCTGTAATTTTCACTGACATAAGCATATTATATCGCATATAATGTAGGTTACTTTGGTCATATTGCATATGCAACACATACTGTTAAAGCCAATAATGTTTGTTACACAATTTGTTTGCCGATCTATATGGAAGCGTCCTGGTGCCAATGCTAAACTATGTTATCTCCTAATTAGGAGATACTAAGTCCTAATTAGGAGATATTAACTCATAATTAGCATAGCCTAAGTAGGAGTTAGTAAAACCTAATTAGGACTTAGTATCTCCTAATTAGGACTTACTATCTGTGTCAATGCTAAAAAAAAGTCTCTGTAGAGAGGTGGCTGTTGTAGGGAGGTTAGCGCTGAATTAAATTTTGTCGTCTGTTTTATTTATTTTCTTCGATAATTCTCATCAAATACATGCTTTGACAGAATTTTAAAATCATTTCCATTGGCAATGATTCTAAAGTGCTGTCGAAACATGGTTTTATTGAGAATGAAGGAAAAAGCAACAGCAAACGACAGTTTTCGTGCTCAGCAGTCTAAGGGTTAGATATAGAGGAAACCATCCATTTGGGATATAAAATAACGGGTGTTACAGAGAGGGTGTTGTTGTAGAGAGGTGGCCGTTCGGGGAGGTTCAAATGTACATGTGTCATGAGTTTACATGGACGGCCATGTTTATTGACTTGACACCTTCCCAGCTTGCAAACTCGTGCAATTGCGAAAACACTCAGACAATACAAACTGTCTGGATTTGTTCATGGTTCCAGAAGCGAACGATTGTCTATCGTTTATACATCTTGTTGACATCGTTTGTCGCGCCCGCTTGCCGACAGCGCGATATAGTCAGCGTATTGGCGTACGCACGTACGTACGTCCGTCCGTGTCCGGGTTAACGTATTTCGTTAAACGTTATCGGTATGCTAACAAAGCCTCGGAGGGAGCGACATGCGGGTCGCGGCGATATATATTGTAATTAGAAAACGATGGTTTCGTTGGTTTAAACGTGTCACGACGTGTTTTCGAAGTAAAAATAACAAAAACGATCCGATATCTGATATGGATGTTACGTTTATCAGGTATCTCGCTTGGCATTGGCCGAATACATGCTCGTGTTAGCCGATTCTGCCCAATCATGAATATCAACGCACAGGTGATAGAACAGATGGTCAGTATATTGGTGTCATATAGGTATTTTGGTGATGGATTTGAATAGATTTGGGTGGTTTTAGTTTATTTTGGTAATTTATATAGTTGTGTGCAACTACTTATGCTCAAACATCACACACGACAGAAATCGACAATTATCTACACATTCACCATTCCGAACTTTCCGGCCCCTTTTATACTGTCAAAATATGTATGTAAATGTATTTCTTGTTATACGTGTAATTCGCGGGAGGTGACGTAGCTTGTATGTTGGTAACAATGCACACAAACCACCAGATATACAGAAATAACCCATACAACACCGAAATAAGAACCGTTGTTCAAGAACCTGTGAACAAAAGTACACCTTGGGGTCATTTCACTAAACTTCGTACGACTGAAATGTTCGTAAGCGCAAAATTATGATAGTCTGTAAATTTCACATTAGCAGTGTTTTCTGTAACCAATTATTGGATTTACATTTATTGAGCATAGGCTGCATATGCAGCCTATGCTCAATAAATGTAGATCCATCAATTGAAATTTTCAGACGATCCGGTACTTACGAACATTTTAGTCGTACGATGTTTAGTGAAACGGGCCCCGGGTGACTAAATGTACACTACCGCCTGTGTTAAACTTGTCCTGATGTCAACGGTTTTGAACATCTATTGGCAATCTCAACTCGCAATCGAACAGTTTGATTGACTGAGCATGATTTGCAGCACAGCTCAGGCTCAGCCAATCAATCTGTTTGATGTAAAGCACAATAACCAAGTAGATTATGTGTGTAAATAAAACAATTTGCAAATATTGGTCAGATTGTCGAAGGCTGTCGTGTACCGCTCTAAAGCACTCAGTCACGCGTCTTTATAATATCAGACACGCTATGTGACACAGGGTGAGAATACCCGAGGCTCGAACCGGGAACCTCTGGATTACCGTACCATCGCTCTAACCGACTGAGCTAGCCGGGCACGAATACACACTTCCTCCCCTCAGAGAGTTACGTACCGCGACATACTTCCCCGCCAAATTGGAATTCGTCCCCGAATTCCATATTTAATTCGTCTCTGAATTCCATATATTTGGTACATTTTGGGTAGTATATATATCAGTCACGGTCCCTCGTTGGGCGCCAAATGTCACAGGGTGAGAAAAATGTGCACCGACCCGGGGCTCGTACCCGGGACCTCTGGTTTACTGTACCATCGCTCTAACCGACTGAGCTAGCCGGGCACGAATACACATTTCTTCCCCACAGTGAGTTACGTACCGTGACACATATGTTTGCAAAATTTACAATATTTTTTGTGAATAAAGTCAAAAGTTGACAAAATCTTCAGAGTACATACGCTGTTGGGACTGTATTTCATAAAATTACGCAGATGTCCGAAGGTACAAAATCACATGGTGTGTCTCATATGTTTATACATGATAGATGAAATCAATGATTTGGCATTTAGGGATGCTATGGAAGCTATCCATTCTGTCTTTATATATCAATTTTGGTCTCACTGTAGATTGATGGGGGTCATTCCTTTCATGATATGTCGCTGTGACAGGAGAAACTGGGGGCCGTTTCACTAAACTTCGCACGACTAAAATGTTCGTAAGTGCAAATTTAGAATCGTCTGGAAATTTCAGTTGATGGATTTACATTTATTGAGCATATGCTGCATATGCAGCCTATGCTCAATAAATGTAAATCCAATAATTGTTTACAAGAAAACCTTGTTAATGTTAAATTTACAGACTTTCATAATTTTGCACTTACGAACATTTTAGTCGTACGAAGTTTAGTGAAACGGCCCCTGGTCTTATGGGGTTAGTGACCAGTGTAGCTCCTGACTAAATAGCACTCATGTAGCCTGGTAATGATCTGTACTGCTTGTTAGAAGCATGATGGGTGTCCCATTGATGTAATGGCGAACGGTGCAGATCCTGATCAGACTGTGCGGATCTGGATCTACACTGGTCGCAAATTCCATAAACCCAATTTCTCCAGTCATAGCCACATATGACCGGGCATTACCTTATTGCACTAATAATGAAACCACATCTGTCAAGTTAATTGAATTATTGTTATCATAAATTAAACTCGCGTTTATTTTGATCAAGCGGTCACAAACGAATTATTTTCGGATTGACCTAATTGTCTAGATATCTGTATTTGTCTGTGTATCTAGTAGACGTACAGTATATTGCTATAAAGCCACAGCAAGGCAGAATGTTTCATTATGCAATCACAAACAAGCAAAGATATGATAAGTGATACAAAACTTCTCTTTTTGATATTGCAAACTCTGTATAAACGTGTTCTCCACATAGATGTACATGTATTCATATACGGTAGTTATATGTTGTTCTAAATGTATGTATATATGCTAATGTATCACATGAAATCCTTGTTATGTCGTGTTTCAACCTATTTAATAAATTTGATATGACACACATGTAATAACACCTGGAGCGAATTTGATTGGCTGGCCGCATCACCCTAATTACGTATTCATATTGTGCGCCGACGTTATGTCAAATGAATAAAATAGAGACGTTACAAATGACGTCGGTAATGGCGCAACAAAGCAATGATGTGTGTAGTTGAAACGTCATTAGAAGCGTCAGTGACTCATTAAAATAACTGCAATTGTTATAATGAACTCCCGTATGGTAATATGAATTTTTTGGCGAAGAAGAGTAAAGAGCATAAAATGTTAAAATATAAAAATGAAACTTCGGCAAAATCTCGCGTAATAATTATTCAGCTAAAGGTTTGTAACGGTGATCTTGTGAAATTTTAATTATTATGGCAATATAAAAGTAATGAATATTCAACTAGGGATCGCCTACGCACATTTTAGACAAGTCATGTGATTCTGCGCTGATCTTAACAATCATTGTTTTTTGTTTTAAAATTATTTTATAATTGTGCTTGCAATCAAGTACAGTGGAACCTCTTTAAACCAAACACAGGGAAAAGTTAGTCGTTCTTATTTTGTTCATAGTTTCCAGTGCCCTGTATCTCCGATGATAACGTCTGTTCATGATCACAAAGAAAACACGTGTGTCTTGAAGTAGTCATATGCCTGTTTTACAGTGGAACCTCATTAAACCGGACACCCTGGGACCTCCCCAGGGTGTCGGGTTTAGAGAGGTTCCACTATAGTTTAATTGTTTGAGCCTCAGCCGTGCCACAGCTCAGGCTCAGACGATTAAATTGTTTGGGTGTGAGCTGACAATGACAATAGAAGGTAAAACAATTTCACATCTGGGCCAGATTAACGAAGGCGTATGTACATGAGAAGACGTGCGATTTTTCGTGAAGCGGTCTCCGCAAAAGTCGTCAGTCCGTCTGACATGTCCGTTAAAAATTGCCGCCGGTCCGACGGTAAACCGGAAGTCGCCGGACCGAATATCCGACTAAAATAAATGTATAGATATTTTTGTTTCTTTTTTTTTACTTTTCTATTCTAAGCTTCAATGAAATCACCTTCCTTTGGTATGCGACTGATATAGTTAAAAAAAGCTCTTAAATATCACACAAAATCTTATTTTTATAAATGTTTTTTTCGGTCTTGTAAAAATTTCACGTTACCAGACCAAATGTCCTTTAAAATGTTGGCAGTTTCGCGGAGACTGAGAGAATATGATATTTTCTGTAAATTACATCGAAAGTTGAAGCTTACAAAAAGCGAAACACTATGATTTCTATTTCATTTTGTCGGAAATTTGACGTTTTCATAGCAAATGCATAATTCTATTCCACATTTGCTCTGAAGATTTCGTAAGCATTCAACAAAATATGAAGTTTGTAAATATTTTCATAAGATATATCTTCGTACTCGGTACAAACTTGTTTTTCATTCTCCTATGACCTGATTGCAGAGTGATAAACAGTGAAAGGGTTTACCGTCCCAGCAACTGCTAAGGTCATATAGAGACACCATAAACACTAAGACTAGCCGTTTGTTTCTTACATACACACTGTACAGCCCGGATATGTTCCTGTCAGGAACATATCCGGACTGTACATTGTGTTTGTAAGAAAACCAGGAATACTGGTTCCACAAATAAACCGATACCCTATCGTTTGTTCATCGTTTTCACATCACTTTCGTTTTTATTATTAGAAACAATGTTTTCGTTGGTTTAACCGTGTTGCGTGTCACATGTCAACCAGAAATTATGCTATTCAAGCAGAGTCCCAAATACAGTACATTCAGGACGATGGGAAATATATCACAGCACTGGACAGCGATGACCTGCTAATTAGCATGCAGCTCCGTGTAAATGGACCGTAGATCATAGGACATGATTGGTGCACTATGTAAACCAGCAAGTCAAACTCACCCAGTTGAATACATTAACTCCGTTTGTCCTGAGTACATAACTCTAATTCTAATTACGTCTACAGTATATGAGAGTCAAAATGATACCACCTCCTCTGGACCCCCCCCCCCCCGGTTTCCAGAGGAGGTGGTATCATTTTAACTCTCATATACTACTACATTTCATTACACTGCCTTGCATAAGCGTTATATTTACACTGCACTTTCTGATAGATTAAAAATGTAAATAACCAAATATGGCGTTAAAATTAATATTAATCTTGTTTACGTCATTTTGTCGCAATACATGGAGCATTGAGGTGCCGGTCAATAGCGCAGTTTTTAACAACCTAATGGAAATTAATGACGTCAAACGAACTTTAACCAATCAACAAAATCGCGCGACGTCACGCGACGTCACGTGGCAATACAATATTGTATTGGGATGTAAGCGCAATACGTCGAATGGGCATTTCCATTATGAATTTATCATGTTTATGGAAGGTGTAAATATTGATGAATAATTCCAGCACAAAACTATTTACACAATTTACGTGTAAACTCCCACGCTTAACTACTTTCTACAGGTGCGCTGTCGGTGCTGTCAATGTAAACAAATGGCTGCCGTCTGTCAAAATAAACACATTTTCTTAATGAATTTGTTTCAATTGCTGGAACTATAAGGAATGAATGGCCTTTTTGTGGAATTTATCGGGGATATAAACTTGGAAAAGTCGCGGGAATACTGGACGAGGCCCTCCGGCCTTCGTCCAGTATTCCCGCGACATTTCCAAGTTTATACCCCGATAAATTCCACAAAAAGGCCATTCATTCCTATACTACACGATAGGCAATCGTTCGTTTGTGGCACCAGGCACATGTTGAGGTAACATACCAAGGCCTATAAATACTTTAAATATAGCTAAATAAGTGAGAGAAAAAGTAAGTTAAACTTATTTTGTACTCCCTGTTATAACACATTACACAACATTAAATTGTGTTTTCAACTGATTTGTCCCACTTATTTATACTTTTAGGTATAATTAATGTATTTATAGACCTTGGTCCGTTACTTCAACCAGTGGAACCAGGGACGAATTTGGACTGTATTAATTATTTTTTTCTATTTCATATAGTGATCTTTAGGTACATATTGTGATTCATGTGCAATATGTAATACTCGGCTGTCTAGCCTTCAAACATAACGTGACAACTGTTACGTGACGTTACATGCCGTGACGTACAGGACGTGTGATAACGGACATATTATTGACACCGTAAATCACGTTCAATCACGTAAATCACCGACCTGCGACAGACATTTGAGACAATATTACAGCAATTAAACGGTACACACAAATAGTAATTAATACCACTAGTATAAGAACTGCGTTTGGACCGTTGGCTGGCAGCTTAAAGCGTACATGTACACTGCTGCGTTAATCTTGTTCATATGTCAACGTTTCTGAGCATGTATTGGCAGTCTGAAACAGTTTAATTGGCTGAGCCTGAGCTGTGACACAGCTCAGGCTCAGACAATCAAGCTGTTTGATTTCAAGCAAAATGTTCAATTTTTTTTTTAATGAAATTGTCAAATATTGGCAACGTTAACGCCGGGCGTCGTGTATAACGGCCTGTGTTTGGACCATAGGCTGGTACACCACTGCCTGTGTTAATATTGTCCAGTAGCCTATTTCACCAACATTGCAAAGTATACTTTTCTAGCAAAGTATACTTTGAGAGAGAAATTTTTAATTTTAGGATAAATTTATTTATTTTTATTATACTGAATTTATTACATTATCACAGCCAATTTGGCTGTGATAATGTAATAAATTCAGTCTAATAATTCTGTATATTTTTAATCATCAAATATATACAGTCTTTAATTCTGTATGAAATAATGCGTTTCAGGAACAATAAATGATTGCTCCCTCAAAGTATACTTTGCTAGATAAGTATACTTTGCAATTTTGATGAAATCGGCTACAGGTGTCAACGTTTCTGAACATCTATTGGCAATCTCAACTCGCAATCAAACAGTCTAATTGGCTGAGCCTGTGCTGCAACACAGCAGCTCAGGCTCAGCCATTCAGTATACAGGCTGATCCAGGGCTATGCTGATCGCTTACGTAACCAGGTACTATTTCTCAGTGCGGACCATTTTTTCGGTTTGCTGAATTGTATAACCGAACTTGTCCAATTGATAGGAAATGGTACTATACGTAAAATATGCCACTTTGTATAATGCGCAGGGTGATTTTCGAATATTTAGGCCCAATTTCTACATCCATAGGCATTCAATGTTCGATTGTTTCTCGCCAGCGTTTATTTTATTTTTATAAATTATGATTTTTTTGTGGAATGAAGTATTTTCCGTATGTGTATTTCATCATCTGCAAATTGAAATTACAACAATATTAACGTCAAAGAATTGAGACGCGGCCATACAATATTTTGAGATAGCTTAAAATGTGGCAGTGACTGGAGAAATGGTGCATATATATGCAACCAGTGTAGACTCAGATCAGCCTGCTCATTCGTACAATCTGGTACAGTCGAACCTCCCCGAACGCCCACCTCTCTACAACAACACCCTTT
Source organism: Conchocele bisecta (assembly GCA_029237695.1). Lineage (NCBI taxonomy): Eukaryota > Metazoa > Mollusca > Bivalvia > Lucinida > Thyasiridae > Conchocele > Conchocele bisecta. Next base: position 96,868,428 of record CM055271.1, on the reverse strand, counting down.
CTCTAACAGCCGCTATTTTATATCCCAAATGGACGATTTCCTCTATATCTAACCCTTAGACTGCTGAGCACGAAAAGTGTCGTCTGCTGTTGCTTTGTCTTCTTTCTTAGTAAAAACATGTTTTGACAGCATTTTAGAATCATTTCCATTGGAAATGATTCTAAAATGTTGCCAAAGCATGTTTTTGGTGAGAATTATCGAAGAAAATAAATAAACATCAGACAACAAACTGTAATTCAGCATTAACTTCCCTACAACAGCCACCTCTCTACAACAGCCAGTTTTGCGTCTTCCCATGGGTGGCTGTTGTAGAGAGGTTGCACTGTATGTTCTGCACTGTTTGCAATTCAGTCAATTACACATCAGTTATCCTTGTGACAAATGGTGTATATTTATATGTTTATCAGACTGCGGGTGTGTGCTATCGGGTCACAAATGCCATAAGCACCATGTCTTCGGTCAACCCTGGTAAACTGGGGTCCGTTTCACTGAACTTCGTACGACTAAAATGTTCGTAAGTGCAAAATTATGATAGTCTGTAAATGTCGCATTTACAATGTTTTCTTGCAAACAATTATTGGATTTACATTTATTGAGCATAGGTTGCATATGCAGCCTATGTTCAATAAATGTAAATCCAATAATTTAAATTTCCAGACGATCATAAATTTGCACTTACGAATATTTTAGTCGTACGAAGTTTAGTGAAACGCGCCCCTGACGTGCATGTCTTTTCATTGGCTAAGATATCGCGAGCGCACGCAAATCCTATTGCGTGCGCACGCGAAAGTAAAAAGTATTTCCATGTCCCCCGTCTCTGCCACCGTATATATATATACATGTATACAGTGATGATGTTTTGAAGGTTCTCAAAGGAACCAAACTAAAACGAATGAAAAACGCAGTATACCGATCCTTTTGTACAACGATAGACATAGAAACTAATATTGTTTGGATTCTGCGTAGGTAAAAATATTCGTTTAAATACATCTTTCAGCTATTTAAAAGCCTTTCGTTTAAATATCGTTTTTTGTTGCTGTTTTTAATTAATCGACGAAAAAACTTATTTTGTAATTATAAAGACGAAAACTATGTCAAAACGACGTGTAAACAATAGGCGAACGTTCGTTTGTGGAGCCAGGAAGAAATCGGAGGGGGGGGGGGTGGAGGGGGGTGGCGGCTTTTCACTAAACTTTGTACGAGTAAAATGTTCATAACTGAAAAATTATGATAGTCTGTAATTTCACATTAACAATGTTTTCTTGTAAACAATTATTGGATTTACATTTATTGAGCATAGGCTGCATATCCAGCCTATGCTCAATAAATGTAAATCCATAAATTTAAATTTCCAGACGATCCTAAAGTAGTCGTACGAAGTTTAGTGAAACGGGCCCTGGGCTTTTGTATAAAATGGGGTTCGCCGTGGAATTACACAGTGGCGTTCAAGTCCATAGAGTCAGTGCGGCCGTTAAACGTAAGCATCAAGTCAAGTCAAGAATTACACAGCTAATTGAATAAATATGTAAATGTATGAAATCTCACATTAAATCATCACTCATGTAATATGCACTAACAATTGAATGACTGTGCAAGAAACAAACACGAGCCGACTCTTCAGGATCGTCTGTGTTTGTCATTATTCTCATATTTAAAAATAGTCCCTTTTCGAATCATTAGACAATACATTAGTTGACGATTTCGAACTTGTAATCATAGACTGGCGGTCGAAACTGGTAGATGGACAGGTGTGCCGAGAGCAAGCAGGGTCTGCAACAAATGTGGCGCTGGTGCTCTCGGTGACGAGTTTCATTTCCTTTTCGAGTGCCGCTTCTATGATGAAGTTCGAAAACGGTATATCAAGCCATTTTATTTTAGAAGACCAAATATTTTAAAATTCGCACAGCTATTTGAGAAAAAATCTGGAAAGCAATTAAGAAATTTAGCTATTTTTATAAGAAATGCTTTATGGTTATAATGACTAGTGAGCTTGTACATATGCATTTTGTATTTTTACCCTTCGTTGTATTATGTAATCTATTGTATACCTCGTGTGTCACGTATGTGGCTTAGAGTGAATAAAATGTATTGAAGTATTGAAGTCTAAACTCTACCAGGCACCATTACATTCCTACGGAGCGCCGCAGGGGACATGGATGTTTTTTTATTAATTCGTTCCCACGAAATAACATAACAATTCGTTTCCTCAATTTAACAATTAGTTCCCTCAAATTAACGATTCGTTCCCACGATATAACAATTCGTTCCCTTAATTTAACAATTCGTTCCCTCGAATTCCCACGATATAACAATTCGTTCCCTCGAATTAACAATTCGTTTCCACGAAATGACAATTCGTTCCCTCAATTTAACAATTCGTTCCATCGAATAAACAATTCGTTCCCACGATATAACAATTCGTTCTCACGAAATAACAATTCGTTCCCGTGGGAACGAATTGTTATTTCGTGGGAACGAATTGTTAAATTGAAGGAACGAGTTGTTAATTCGTATGAACGAATTGTTAAATTGAGGGAACGAATTGTTATTTCGTGGGAACGAATTAATAAAAAAGAAGAATTCTACGTCCCTGCGGGGCTCCGTACATTTCAGAGTATGCTATGGGGTCAAGTAGTCAATATACATCAATATACATATTCATGAACACAGAATATTGCAACAAATCCCATTTATTGTAATCAGACATGTATCATACTCGCTTGGTTATGTAACCCGACAGGTTATTATCATAAACGTCACGTTGTACGTCGCCGACAGAGCGTGACGAGACGCCAGGTATATAGGAAACTGACGGCCAAGGGGGAGCATTATTTCCTCTGGACTACTAGACTAACCGTCGAAGCTGAGTTTTACACAAATCACTGGAATCATGAAGTATATTATTGCAGTAAGTACATTTACGATATATATATATACAGTTGGAGGGTAGTTACGAACAGTAACGCTTGCAATCTACTCCCGTACCGCCCGGGCGGTACGGGAATAGATTGCCAGAGTTACTGTTCGCATCTATTAGAGGGTGGATAAAAGTGTATTTACAAACACGTTATTATTAAACGAACACAACATACAAATATATCATATTATTGTAGATAATAAATATTTATTGTATAAATATGCGTAACCCGAATTTTCTGGCTGTCACTCAAGGCGACTTAATAATAAGTTAATAATAAATATAATAAATATGTAAAGGGGACCGCTATAGAAAACGGTGCAGCTTCAGTGCATGGTGCTGTGCCTATGCGCTACATAGCATATAACATTTGTGAGTATTCAATATGATATTTATTAAATACGTTGACTAATTTCAACCATGTTAACATTAAGATTATGTAAATACGATGTAGTGTAATGGCAGGAACTGATATTATATAGTTAACATGTTTGGTGAGCAGTACTGCTTCAATGCATGTTGTCAATAATTTGAATAAAATAATAATTGTGATTACACAAGTGTCTGCGTTGAACATGCCCAGATTTCAACGTTTATTATAGGAATGAATGGCCTTTTTGTCGAATTTATCGGGGTATAAACTTGGAAAAGTCGCGGGAATACTGGACGAAGCGATAAAAAATTACAATTTTCGAAAAAAAAAGAAAAAAAAAAAAAGATTATTTTGTTTTGATTTTTTTTTCGAAAATTGTAATTGTTTAAGGCCTCGTCCAGTATTCCCGCGACTTTTCCAAGTTTATATCCCCGATAAATTCCACAAAAAGGCCATTCATTCCTTATAATTCCAGCATTTGAAATAAATTCATCAAGAAAATGTGTTTATTTTCCTTTTTCTTAAGAATTATTTTAACTGCGCCTCACGGTTACGGAAAGTATTTCGGCGTGGGAGTTTACTGGGATATAAATTTTGGACAGAGACTTGCTACGAGCCAATCAAATGTTAGGGAATTGTGTAAATATTTTTGTGCTGGAATTATGAACATATATTGGCGATATCAACTCGAAATAAAGCAGTTTCATTGGCTGAACCTGAGCTGTAGCACAGCTCAGGCTCAGCAGATCAAACTGCACATCATTCAAGTATTTTAAAATACAAGACTGGACAAATATTGACAATATTAGTGTAGGCGGTAGTGGATATATTATGATATTTATTATTAAACACGTTGACTGATTTCAACTAACACACATATAGATAAAGTAATGGTTTAATACAGTAGCACCAGTGAGTCGGCTAATGAACAATTTAACATGTAATGCATGAAAATGTAAAAACTCTGAAGTGATACTATGAAGACATTGCGATACATTCCACGAGTGTACACCCTGTTCTGCTCGAAAACGCAGTGGCAGTTACTAAATTAATTATGTTTATCCGAGTCGAAACTAAAAACGTCTGTCGTTTCTCTCATGGTTTTCGTTTGTTTTGCTTCGGAACCAATAAATCTTCACTGTACATGTAGCGCATTTGCCAAAAACAAAAACTCTCCCGAAATATAAAAAATCCTTAACTACTAGTAAGTTGTATATGCCTTGCTTCGTTACATTATCCTGTACTCGTGTGGAACGTAGTTACATGTAGCATATAGGCAATATTACTTTAAAACGACAATTGGATTACAACGTATGATCAAAGTATTCCTGTTTGAGGGAAAGAACGTTCATGTCATGCCACTACCACTACCACTGATGCATGTTTTATGTATTGCATGTACCCATGTGTATATGTGTCTATATGTATATGTGTCTATATGTATATGTGTCTATGTATATGTGTCTATATGTACGTATATAGACATGTAATACTATACCATAATTAGAAATAATATATATATTCTTTCTAAATGTGGTATATACAGGGTGGTTCAAAATATATGTCCCCACTTTAATTAGTCATAACTCGCATTCTAAGTAAGCTAATCTTTCAAAATAACTTTTAGTACAAAGTAGTCTTTAGTACATGTAACATATTACTCATATATATTCAAACTAATGACGTCATTACTTTTAGAATATGACTTCATAACATGGAATGTACGATATCATTGACTTTTCCAAATGAAGTTTTTGAAAATTGGTTCCAATTTGTAATATTAATGTTCAAATGTGCTAGATACCATATAGAAATGATAAATGATCTGCGATGAGTGAATGTTTAAATCATTAGCAGTATGTCTACAATACAAAACTATTTCAGAGTGAACTACATGTGCATGTGTTGCTAAGCAGTACTTTGTTACTTGTGCGATGTTTCTTGGAACATTTGGTGAGATGAAGCATTCAGTAATCCATCATTTAGTGGTGTCATTGTTAGTATGATATGTTATGAAGGTCACTTAACACAGGAGTTAAACAGATAAGAGACATCTTAGGTATTTTTTCTTTCATCAGAACCAAACGGTGTACATATCTAACAGCTACAGATGCATTTCACAAGCAGAGTGTTGATATTTTCGCTGAAACTGCCGTCTTCTTCCGAAGTCTCATCTAATAACACCCTTATTCATCAGAAGTTATTGTCTATGTATATGTGTATAATTTAGAACAGATAGAGAAAATGTAATTCCATCAGCAACTCAGAAACAATTGGGGGCATCCACCAGTTTGGAAATGAAGAATGTGATGTGTGCTTCAGTAGCCGATTTCACCAACATTGCAAAGTATACTTTTCTAGCAAAGTATATTTTGAGGGAGTAATCATTTATTTTTCCTGAAATACATTATTTCATTTAGAACTAACGACTGCATATATTTGATGATTAAAAGTAAGCAGAATTATTATACTGAATGTATTACATTATCACAGCCAAAATGGCTGTGATAATGTAATAAATATAAACAATTAAAAAACCATGTTTTTCGATAATATTAAATTAAAGGAAAATTTAAGAATGTGCCTTCTTTTTATTTCGTGAAATTTAGTCAAATATTGATTTTATTGCGAAAAATTGATTTGTCTATGGGAATTTAACATGGGGGAAAAAGTGGTAAGGAAGTGTGGGAGGAGTCAAAAAACGAAAACATTTGGAAATTGACTCCGAAACCTGGCTAGATAGCTTGGATATGATCTAACTAAGAAAACAATAGTTAAATTTTAAAAATCGGTCCAGTATTTCTAAAATTAAAAAAAAATTCCCCATGTTAAATTCTCATAGACATCTTCACTCCGTGAAGATGTCTATGGGGATTTAACATGGGGAAATTGTTTTTTCGCAATAAAATCAATATTTGACCAAATTTCACGAAATAAAAAGAAGGCTCATTCTTAATTTTTCCTTTAATTTAATATTATCAAAAGAAATCTTGTTTTTGAATTGTTTATATAGCCGTAAAATGTAGGCAGCTTTCGTGAAACAGACAGTAGTACACACTGTGATCAGTAAGCGGAGACTGTGCGATATAAATAAGTGTATGATACAAGCCTTGTATGGAAGGTGTTCGAGCCAATTCCCACCCTATATGAGCCGAATCGAATCGAATCGAAGTACAGATATATCATATGTATTAATGGCCGCGGCATGGTCTGAAATGTCTTTGCCTATTTGTCACGATTGTGGTGTTTCTGCATTTATTATATTTAGTAGATTTCCCATGCACGCCATCTTGCACTGTACGTATATTATACCATAGCCATGTACATGTATGAATTTCCAACTTCTGTAACCTATTTATAAAACTGGGCTATTAATTACTGCCACTGCAATGTGAAACACGCAGGTTGTGTATATTTAATTAACATTTACATTAATTAACAACGTGCGACACGTGTTCAGATGTCATATTGACATCACGTTGTGCCAGAAAGTGAAATAAACAGAGAAAACCGGCATATGTGAACTACAGTATGGCCCTGTCTGGAGAAATGGGGCTTATATAGAATAGTAGGTTAGTGCCGTGAATGGGAAAAAATATCCGGTAAGGCTCAATAATTTCTTTATTTCTCATCAGAAGTATATGTTGTGACCACTCATTTGAACCGTCTCGCCGAGACGGTTCAAATGAGTGGTCACAACATATACTTTGGTTCAGAAATAAGGAAAATACATAGAGAATAGTAGGTTAGTGCCGTGAATGGGAAAAATATCTGGCAAGGCTCAGGAAATGGGATGGGCGAGGCTCTGCCGAGCACATCCCGTTTCCGTGCCGCGCCAGATATTTTTCCCATTCACTGCACTAACCTACCATTCTATTTATCCCGTCAACACCTACATATGGCTGTAAAATGCAAAAATTGTATTGACTGGATATCAAAAATGTTTCACGGCACCGTGTTTCACGGCACATACGCACTGTGTTGACGGGATAAATGAGGCTTATGGCATTTCTGATCAGCATAGGTGAGGATCGTCTAGGACATTCCCGCAGTCTGGTATATATATACAGTGGAACCTCTCTAAACCGGACACCCTGGGAGGTCCCCAGGGTGTCCGGTTTAGAGATGTTCCGCTGTAAATCAGACATATGACTATGCCAAGGCATGCTTGGCGAACTTGAACAGGCATTATCATCAGAGGTGGATGGCATAATCAGACTGCGCGGATGATCTGGGGCTACACTGGTCGCATAACCCATAAGCATAATTTCTGCAGTCACATCCGCAAAACAGTGTAGGTGTGAATCAACCTCATCAATGACTAGGGTCAAGGTGTATGATCACGTGGTACTAACAACAACAACAAGTACCGATTCAAAGTACGTATTCTTTTATAGTGTCCTTATTACGTAACGCATTTTGATGAAATATGGCGCATGAAACGCGTCTTGTTAAGTTGCATTTGGTGGTCTCTGTATTTTCGCCCAAACTTTTGTCGTTTTTGCGAAGAATCGATTTCAGTGTCTCCGACACGGAAATCGATTCTTCGCAAAAACGACATACATGTAAGTCTGTTCCAAACTCCCTAGACCACCAAATGCAACTCATGAAGACGCGTTTGCTGCGCCATATGTCATCAAAATCCGTTGCATATTAAGGAAAATATCAAATAATACTTACTTTGGAGTGGGCGACGTTGTTGTTGTTGTAACCACGTGATCATGCACCTTGAGGGTAGTCCTTTCATATTTTGCAAATGTCTCGGTTTCTTGTTACCGTACACGACATCAACTCACGTCATACACGCACAACCTTGCTGCAGCGAAGATTTGTTGATGTTTCCCAAACGAAAACGAATGGCAAATGCATTGAAAAACTATCATGTTGTACAACGATATGCATAGAGACGAGTATCGTCTGTCTTCTTAGTACGTGACAACGATATATTCGTTTCAATACATGACTTTCAACTATTTAAACGCCTTTTCGTCTCTTTCAACGCACCGTTTCTGTTGTTTTTAATTAGCTAACCATATTTGCGTTGGTTTGACACGTTTAAACAAACGGAAACATCACTTTCCATTTATAAAAACGAAAACGATGCCAACACGATGTATACACGATAGGCAATCGTTCGTTTGTGGAACCAGGAACAAATCCAGACTGTACAACAGTCTGTCCTTTCATTTGATATGGACATAATTAATATGTGTGTGCGTGCAGTGCACTAGACTATACATACATTTAGTTTACATGTTAAGTTGTACTTAAGAATATGTGCGATATATCATGAAAACTACATGCATTAACACAATTTTCAATATTTTCTGAAATTACGTCTGAAGTGGACGAACTGTTCTTCATCTTGGTTAAAATAATCTGGGAAAACAGCCGCTGATAAATAGAGAATAGTAGGTTAGTGCCGTGAATGGGAAAACATATCCGGCAAGGCTCAAGAATTTCTTTATTTCTCATCAGAAGTATATGTTGTGACCTCTCATTTGAACCGTCTCGCCGAGACGGTTCAAATGAGTGGTCACAACATATACTTTGGTTCAGAAATAGGGAAAATAGATAGAGAATAGTAGGTTAGTGCCGTGAATGGGAAAAAATATCTGGCAAGGCTTAGGAAACGGGATGGGCGAGGCTCTGCCGAGCACATCCCGTTTCCGTGCCGCGCCAGATATTTTTTTCCATTCACGGCACTAACCTACTATTCTATTTATCCCGTCAACACCTACAAATGGCTGTAAAATGCAAAAATTGTATTGACTGGATATCAAAAATGTTTCACGGCACCGTGTTTCACGGCACATACGCACTGTGTTGACGGGATAATGTATGTTATTTTACAACAAACACTATTTACATATTAAATATAAATCCACGAAGCCATCGCTAATCCTTGTATTAAAACAATTTAAAAAATCAAATTTGTGTAGAAGGGCACTATCGCGCAAAAGTAAAAAAAAAAATAAGTATGTTTACGTTTAGAATATCAGGTTTCGCCACTACAACATGGGGGTTTGTTGGATTTTTCACAAATGTAGGCCCAGATCTGAACAATCTGATTACGTCTAACTCTGTTCACCTGGGGGCCGTTTCACTTCACTTCGTACGACTAAAATGTTCGTAAGTGAAAATTTAGGATCGTCTGAAAATGTCAATTGATGGATTTACATTTATTGAGGATAGGCTGCATGTAAATTCAATAATTGTTTACAAGAAAACATTGTTAATGTGAAATTTACACTTACGAACATTTTACGAAGTTTAATGAAACGGACCCCAGGCCTGAAAATAGTTCTGGTGCGGATAGATATGGTCGGCATTTTTATTGTTTTATTTCACATGTGTTACTAGTTACTACGCTTCAGCATGGCATAGTTCGTGCTTGCAAACTTGATTCGAGAAATATAACAAAATGCGAGCCAGTTTCAACATGAAGAGCGTGGCTAAAGTAACTGAAATTGAAACTATTTTGACTTTTTGCCATTAATGTCAACGACAGGTAGGTGAGGTTGTAAATCACTAGACAGGGTTGGGTTTTCATCACCGCAAACATTCGAGGGTCTAGTCATTGTGAAAGAATGCTTGGTAAATGTGATGGGATATGTATATGCGGAGCATGGATTGTTTTTAATTCGTTCTCACGAAATAACAATTTGTTGCATCAATTTAACAATTCGTTCCATTAACAATTCGTTCCGTCAATTTAACAATTCCCTCAAATTAACAATTCGTTCCTTCAAATTAACAATTCGTTCCCTCAATTCAACAATTCGTTCCCTCGAATAAACAATATATGATTACGTCCTCAAAGTATACTTTGCTACGTAAGTATACTTTGCAATTTTGATGAAATTGGCTACTGATTGTGGACACTGGTCAGGGGCTGTATTGTTTGTCATTCAGTCCTCGTGTTCTTGAAGAAAGGTTCATACATGTATTTCCGTGTTTTATGAGTTATTTCGGTATCTCTGGTGGTTCAGGTGCATTGTTTCCAACATACAATTGACGTCACTTCCCGTCACAATAAAACCGGATCCTGTAATGGACCAGGGGCCCGTTTCACTAAACTTCCTACGACTAAAATGTTCGTAAGTGCAAACTTATGATAGCCTGTACATTTCACATTAACAATGTTTTCTTGTAAACAATTGTTGGATTTACATTTATTGAGCATAGGCTGCATATGCAGCCTATGCTCAATAAATGTAAATCCATCAATTGAAATTTACAGACAATCCTAAATTTGCACTTACGAACATTGTAGTCGTACGAAGGTTAGTGAAACGGGCCCCTGAACCGCCAATGCACGTCAAATATTGATATATCGTCTGAAAAACGTCAAGTCTTCTCGGACAGATGATCCAGCTCTGAAACCGGAAAAGTTGACTACACATCCTTTCATAGACGTGTAAACTTCTTTTCATCACGACGCTTATTGGCTCACATATAGAGAATAGTAGTGCCGTGAATGGGAAAAATATCCGGCAAGGCTCAAGAATTTCTTTATTTCTCATCAGAAGTATATGTTGTGACCACTCATTTAAACCGTCTCGCCGAGACGGTTCAAATGAGTGGTCACAACATATACTTTGGTTCAAAAATAAGGAAAATAGATAGAGAATAGTAGGTTAGTGCCGTGAATGGGAAAAAATATCTGGCAAGGCTCAGGAAACGGGATGGGCGAGGCTCTGCCGAGCACATCCCGTTTCCGTGCCGCGCCAAATATGTTTTCCCATTCACGGCACTAACCAACTATTCTATTTATCCCGTCAACACCTTCAAATGGCTGTAAAATGCCAAAATTGTATTGACTGGATATCAAAAATGTTTCACGGCACCGTGTTTCACAGCACATACGCACTGTGTTGACAGGATAAATACTAATAGCGTTACGGGGGTATTTTGACAGTAAGAAAGAGGCCCAAACGTTCGGAACGGTAAATGTGTAGATAATTTACGGTTTCTGTCGTGTGTAATGATTGAGCATTAGTAGTTGAGGAAAACCATGTAAATTACCAAAATCCACCCAAATCTACGAAATACCCATATGACACCAACATACTGACCATCTGTTCAACCACCTGTGATTCAGTCAGTTCGACATTCGACGCAGTTCTAGCAAACAGTGTACTGCGGAACCTCTCTAAACCAGACACCATGTAAACCAATGTCTCGGTAACTTGAATGCGTTTCGCTGTCATTTATCTCCACTGGTGTTGTATGTTCGTGATCGCAAAGCACGAAATTTTGTCTTTGAGTGGTCATACGTGGTTTACAGTGTAACATCTCTATGCCGGACACCTTGGGGACCCCCAGGGTGTCCGGTATAGTGAAGTTGCACTGTATATCATTGTCGGCTAGTAGCAGACTGGTTAAAATGCCAAATGTTCATTGCGCCTGTCAGAGTCAACTACATTGTACAGATATAGAGAATTGTAGGTTAGTGCCGTGAATGGGAAAAAATATCTGGCAAGGCTCAGGAAATATTTATCCCGTCAACACCTACAAATGGCTGTAAAATGCAAAAATAGTATTAACTGGATATCAAAAATGTTTCACGGCACCGTGTTTCACGGCACATACGCACTGTGTTGACGGGATAAACTATATTATCCCGTGAACACAGTGCGTATGTGCCGTGAAACACGGTGCCGTGAAACATCTTTGATATCCTGTCAATATGATTTGGAGATGCGCCTGGGGTTATGTTTTTTGCATTTTAAAGCTATTTGTAATGTTGACAGGATAAATAGAATAGTAGGTTAGTGCCGTGAATGGAAAAAAATATCTTGCGCGGCACGGAAACGAGATGTGCTCGGCAGAGCCTCGCCCATCCCGTTTCCTAAGCCTTGCCAGATATTTTTTCCCATTCACGGCACTAACCTACTATTCTCTATATTATAACATTGAGACGTGGCACATGTGACCTATGTTCATCGGTATCAAATGTGCCGCATTATTTGTGTTTACGTTAAATTAAGGACGTTGATACATGTACTTTATTTCTTTATTTACGTGTCATCAACTGTACAACATAACATACATATCAGTTATACAATATACATGCACAGTTGCCATTCGATATAGAATTATAAGAGACGACTCACTTCCACTTATCACAGTACCGTTTAAAATATTATATGCCAATTCTAAAGCTCATAATCAACAAATGCACACGGTTTCTAAAACAATGGAAGAGGATATAAGACATTCTACATGTACATACGTATTACAAAACTTGTTGCGTAATATGAAGCTAAATGCATTGACACTGCGGACTATGTATATACATATATATGTCTATGCATGAACATTCATATGTACTGGTGTTATCGATAAACACAATCAACACATGATGTCACAGAAATGCTGCTTCATTTAAGGATATATGGCACAGAAAATCGGTCCTCCATTTCTGAAACTAAAATTAAATACTCAAGTTAAATCCCTAGACAAGATATCTATGGGGATTTAATATGGAAATATTGGACCACATTTCACGAAATAGAATGTAGGCTCACTCTTAAAAATATCATCGATAAAAATACTATATTTGCATTGTTTATATAGCCGTTAAATTTGGACAGGTTTCGTGAAACAGACTGTAGTTTGCTTTGTTTTATACGCAAACACGATTCAACAAATCTTCAGTGTACACTGATCTAAATATCGCGAGGCCCCGTTTCCACAAGCCGATAAGAATCCAGTAATATGATATATCCATCAAACGGTCATAAGGTGTCGAGATGTGTTATACACAATTGTCACCAAACTAGACAGTTACTGTGACAGGTGAGTTCCGTGTAAGTCATTGCATGTATTAAATGTATTATACTAGTACATGTGATGTGGTTATATCCTGATAAATGTACGTGGAGCTTACACATGTCACAGAGCGAGAACAATGTCACTGAAATAACCGGGCACGAATACACACATTCCGCCATTGTGAGTTTTTTACATACATACCTGCGGTTAGTAGTTTCACCTTACCTAACAATACTCTCGAGTTCCAAGCGGAAGAAATCATCTGGACTGCATGGTATCAAACAAATGAAACCCATCTGCGAAAGTATGGTTGCTCATTCCCTAGAAAATAACACAAGTAGTAATATACGTCTGTCGACCAGGGCCCGGTTAAAATCTCTGTTTAACAGAGATTTTAACCATTCAGTTAAGGATTTAACAGTTGTTCAAAACATCAGTTAGCTTAACGGACTGTTAAATCCTTAACTGAATGGTTAAAATCTCTGTTTAATTTTAACCATTCAGTTAAGGATTTAACAGTCCGTTAAGCTAACTGATGTTTTGAACAACCGGGCCCAGCTGAATAACACAAACTCAATAATTATTAACTGTCTAATGTCCAGTGCCCAACATGCACTGCATACGAACACATTCAAGACTTACACAAAGCTATACTGGATACCGGACGTAAAAGAGAAGCACAGACTTGAATGAAATTCCAGAATTAAATGAATCATGGCAGGAAGACCACGAAAGCTCACTGAACAGCACTATGAAACATTCACACACTACACATTAATGAAAAGGTGACTTCTCAAAGGCTTACGCAAAGCTAACCGAGCATATATCGATAAGTCAATTTCAGACTTAAACAAAACAGCCGAGTGTGAATTAAGGCTGTTCTGGTACCTCGTTAAAAAGAAAAGAAATACGCAAGTGAAACCCAGTATAGCAGAACTTGTTCACAACGGAAAAGTGCTAACATCATCGGATGATATTCAGTCTATATTTGCATCATACTTAATATATGAATATATGAAAATATATACCTTCCCAAACCAAATGACCAATATGATGAACATTTCAGACAACACATAGAATTGAACGATTAATGCAAAACAATGATAGTGAAGAGTGTGAACTAATGGATGCCCGAATAACACGTGATGTGCTGAAAACTAAGAAGGCACCTGGGGCCCGTTTCACTAAATTTCGTACGACTAAAATGTTCGTAAGTGCAAATTTAGGATCTTCTGGACATTTAAATTGATGGATTTACATTTATTGAGCATAGGCTGCATGTGCAGCCTATGCTCAATAAATGTAAGTCCAATAATTGTTTTCAATTGTTGGATATGGTACATAACGAACATATCCGTTACGGAGCTGAAACGCTGACGAAGCACATAACGGACATGTTCAATGCAGTCTAAAAACTGAGCTGAAAACTAAGAAGGCACCAGAGTGGGATATGGTACATAGAGAATAGTAGGTTAGTGCCGTGAATGGAAAAATATCTGGCAAGGCTTAGGAAACGGAATGGGCGAGGCTCTGCCGAGCATATCCCGTTTCCGTGCCGCGCCAGATATTTTTCCCATTCACGACACTGACCTACTATTATTTTATTTATCCCGTCAACACTACAAATACATGTAGCTTTAAAATGCAAAAAAGATAACCACCGCCGCATCCTCAAAATCGGAAAATCGACTAGCATTACAACCGCATATATTCATACGCAGTGATTAGGTCGTATTGACAGGATATCAAAAATGTTTCACGGCACCTTGTTTCACGGCACATACGTACTGTGTTGACGGGATAAAAAACGAACATATCCGTTACGGAGGTGAAACGCTGATGAAGCACATAACTGACATGTTCAATGCAGTCTAAATCTAGGGCAGATTCCGACAGCATGGAAACGTGGCCTACTGTCGGTTTCATGAAAGCTGCCCAACTGTTACTGCTATATAAACAATGCAAACACAATATTTGTTTCGATAAAAAAAATATTGACTGTAGTGGTAATATTTGCGCAGCCGATGGTGTAATTTACATAAAAAAACACTAGTCTGGTATATGTATTTGTCATACCAGGCTAGCGTTTATATGTCAAATGCATATAGCTCGCTATCGCTGACTCGAAATTAATTTATTAAAAATTCAATATGTGAACTATAACTATTAATATTTAGCCTTGCTTGATACATTTCACATATACAGTATTACACGCTAGCCTGGTATGACAAATACACATATCAGGCTAGTGATTTTTGTTTATGTCAATTACACAATCGGCTGCGCTAATCTTACCAATACTGTCAATACTTTTCTTTTAAAATGCTTGAATATTGTGCTCGAAATCAAGCAGATTGATTGACTGAGCCTGAGATGTTCTACAGCTCAGGCTCAGTCAATCAAACTGCTTGATTGCGAGTTGAGACTACCAATAGATGTTCAGAAACGTTGACATCTAGGCAAGATTAACGCAGGCGGCGGTGTATATCCGCAACTGGCTGATTTACGAATTACACAACAGCCTGCGTTAATCTTGCCCAGCTAATCAACGTTTCTGAACATCTATTGGTAATATCAAATCATAATCATGCAGTTTGATTGGCTGAGCCTAAGCTGCAGCACAGCTGAGGCTCAGCCAATCAAGCTGCTTGATTCCAGGCACAATACTCAAGTACAGGTGGGTCAGCGTGTAAGTGCACAGACAAACGAACACGACAGGTTGGAACCAACCTGTCGTGTTCGTTCGTGTGTACACTTACACGCTGACCCCACTGTACATGTATGTTGGAATAAATACATTTACAAATGCTTGTATTGGCAAGGTTAGCGCAGTCGGTAATGTAACCGAAACAGTAAAAAAAACCGTAGCTGTAAAACAACTGTAATATGTTAAAAGGAGGACTAGCATAATCATGTTGAATACATCCAAAAATAGCAAATTATTTAATGTATTTATAATAGTCGTCATAAAACACACAAAAAATGTCACAACTGACAAAATAAAATAGGTTACATAGGTAGTAGTAAAATGACATCCAGCGGGAAATTTTCCACGCACTATAAAAATTATGTGCGTCGTAGCTAGTTATCTCCCGTTGAATTTATTTATAAAAATCCGGACTAAAGTGTGTAGTTCGTGGCCTTATTGCTTGTAAAAAGAGATAATGTAGCACGTTTTGCTATGAAAAGGAGCAAGCATTGTGATTTCGACCAGTGTTGATCCGGATATCTACGCTATCTGATATCTACGCTACATATCTACGCTATCTGATCCGGGACTACATACTTTGTCAGATTCATATTTTCACATTTATTAATGTTATTGCAAACAGTGTGGACTCACATCAGACTGCACAGCTGTGCAGTCTGATCTGTGCCTACACTGTTTGCAAAACTCAATTGTTGTGCTATTCAGTAAGAATAATCGCTTGAACACAGCTTATGACCGGATCTCTATAAATAGATTTTCAAAGGGAAGTTACTGACTAAGATCTCTCAATACAACGAAGCCCCGCAGGGGGCGTTGAATTCTTTTTTATTAATTCGTTCCCAGCGAATTACAATTCATTCCCAGGAAATGACAATTCGTTCCTACGAAATAACAATTCATTCCCTCAATTTAACAATTCGTTCCTATGAATTAATAATTCGTTCCCACGAATTAACAATTCGTTCCCTCAATTTAACAATTCGTTCCCACGAAATAACATTGTTATATTGTGGGAACGAATTGTTAATTGTTAATTGTTAATTCGAGGGACCGAATTGTTAAATTGAGAGAACGAAATGTAAACCTAACCCTGAGGGGCTGCGTACTATGTTGCAATACTAATGACACAAAGGCACATATTCCATTCAATAAACGCCGTACTTGAAATGTACAGCTTGTAATTATGGAAGCGTCCTGTTGCCAATACTAAAATATATTTATCTCCTAATTAAGAGATACTATCTCCTAATTAGGACTTAATATCTCCTAATTAGGAGACACAACATTTTTTAGCATTGTCACAGATAGTAAGTCCTAATTATGAGATAATAAGTCCGAATTAGGAGATACTAATAAGTCCTAATTAGGAGTTACTTAGCCCTAATCAGGACGTACTATATCCTAATTAGGACTAGTAATCTCCTAATTAGGAGTTACTATCTCCTAATTGGAAGTTAGTATCTCCTAATTAGGAGATACACATATTTTAGCACTGGCACCAGGGCGCTTCCATATGTAATTGATAACAACCGGCTGCATTAACAGATTAAACTTGCCAGCATATCCACGTTTCTGAAAACCGATTGGCAATCTGAACTCACAAGCAAGTAGTTTGATTGGCCGGGCCTGAGCTGTAAAAATCAATCTGCTTGATTTCAAGCACGATATTCAATAAAAGGTATTTTGCATTGAACAAATTACAAATGTTGGCACAGCTCAGGCTGAGCCAGTCAAACTGCTTGATTTCATCACAAATTCAAGTTATTTTCAATAAAATATAATAAATAAAATTAAAAATACAAATGTTGTCAAGATAGTGCAGGTGGTATTGTAGCACGTATAAGGCGAGATATTTTGTGTGTTATATTGTGTGTACATCTATTTCAGGTCGTAGTTGTGTGCATAGCAGCTGTGCAGTGCCAGATCGTGCCCCGTCCCGCGCCCTCGGCAATGCCAGTCGCCCCCGCCCCGGCCGCCCGCCCGCGGGGATGTGTAAGTATATTATATAAAATTAACGTTCTTAACCCTTTGGACCCGAAAGCCCGCTATATCGGTTTATGCAAACAGTGCAGATCCAGATGAGCCGGCTCGTAACGAGCCGTCTCATCAGGATCTGCACTGTTTGAAAGTAATTTTCATATTTTTGAGAAAAACAAATACCCCCATTTTATAAATGGAATAGTCTGAAAATCATTTTGCGATGATTGGATTGGTTGCAAAATGAACATATCGCAGCCCATTCAGTTACTTAGGGGTGAAAGGGTTAATAAGGCGTAGCCACGAATAAACAAACTGTACCTAATACAGTGAAACCTCTCCAAACCAGACGCCCTGGGTGGTTGGTCCCCCGGGTGTCCAGTTCGGAAATGTTCCACTGTAAATCAGACATGTTAGCGCTTCATGGCACATTCAAGTGTTTTGCAATCATGAACTGCGATTATAATCAGAGATGCACAACAGGGAAACACATCTAAGTTAAACATCCATATTTCCCGAGTGTCCGGTTTAGAGGGTCCACTATATTGACCAGTCACAATACAAATGAGTGTTAAACATTCAAACAATTTGTCAGATATTCAGTATATTATAGAATGAATGGCATTTTTGTGGAATTTATCGGGGTATAAACTTGGAAAAATCGCGGGAATACTGGACGAAGGCCGGAAGGCCTCGTCCAGTATTCCCGCGACTTTTCCAAGTTTATATCCCGATAAATTCCACAAAAAGGCCATTCATTCCTTATAATTCCAGAATTTGAAATAAATTCATCAAGAAAATGTGTTTATTTTCCGTTTTCTTAAGAATTATTTTAACTGCACCTCACGGTTATGGAAAGTAGTTCGGCATATGGGAGTTTACTCACAGGCGATTCTAGCGTGTCTTCGATGGTCAATTATTGTTTGTATATACATAAAACACCTTTCTAAACAATGTACAAAACAATTCAAAAGTGCCCGGGTGTAAATATAATAATACTTAGAAAGGTACAAAACTCCCATTCGCCACCATTGTAACGAAAACTCACACAATGTAGACAATTGGAACTCGCCTATAAAACGCATTCAGCGTGTCGTAACTGCTGTTTGGGGTGAATTTTCGACATAAAGTTTACAGTTGCCAATACATTAACATAAATCTCAAAGATTGTGGGTGTAAACTGTACTAAAAACGCGTCTTACTAACCTAAATCCGCTTTTTAAAATCATACACCTTCGTTTCCTGATTAAAAATGAAGGTTAGCCGCCATCTTTGAAAATATCGAATCACATGACACGCTCTGATTTGGTTGGCTAATGGAAATGACTTGGTTGGCTAATGGAAATGACGTCAGTCTCCAGTAACCAACCAAACTACTGCGTGCACGTGATTGAAACATTTTCAAAGATGGCGGCTAATAGTCATTGAGAATGCGGAAGTGAACGTGTATAATTTTAAAAAGCGAATTTAGGTTAGTGGGACGCGTTTTTAGTACAGTTTACACTCGAAATCTTTGAGATTTATGTTAATGTATTAGCAACTGTAAAATCTATGCCGAAAACCCACCTCAAGCAGCGGTTTCGACACGCTGTAATGCGTTGTATAGGCGAGTTCCAATTGTCTACATTGTGTGGCTTTTCGTTACAATGGTGGCGAATGGGAGTTTTGTACCTTTCTAAGTATTATTATATTTACACCCGGGCACTTTTGAATTGTTTTGTACATTGTTTAAAAAGGTGTTTTATGTATATACAAACAATAATTGACCATCCAAGACACGCTAGAATCGCCTGTGAGTTTACTGGGATATACATTTTGGACAGAGACTTGCTACGGGCCAATCAAATGTTAGGGAATTGTGTAAATATTTTTGTGCTGGAATTATACTAATGTAATTTTGCTTTATTCATTGCAAATGTCATATCAATCAATCACACGACTTTATTTGATCAAATTCCAAAATGTTTGCTTTATATTCACGAACCTACCATCAGAATCTATGATAAAACAGGGTAGATTATTTGGATATGTAGCTCCGCTCTACACAAGTTATGAAGTAAATTTCATTTTGTTGTAAAATGATCAAACAATATCATGTTTAGATATGCTTTGCTTCATGTAGTTTCATCACGTTCTGTGCATATCTGAGCTCCAATACCTTTCTAGCCGTTGTTAGTCAAGGTGCATGAGCACGTGGTTACAACAATAACAACGTCCAAAGTAAGTATTATTTGATATTGTCCTTAATATGCAACGGATTTTGATGAAATATGGCCCAGCAAACGCGTCTTCATGAGATGCATTTGGTGGTCCAGGGAGTTTGGCACAGACTTATGTCGTTTTTGCAAAGAATCGATTTCCGTGTCTCCGACACGGAAATCGATTCTTCGCTGTTGGGCGAAAATACAGAGACCACCAAATGCAGCTTAATAAGACGCGTTTGATGCGCCATATTTCATCAAAATCCGCTAAGTAATAAGGACAATATGAAAAGTCATGCAGAGCATGATGTTATTAGCCGATCAAATCAGGGTTCAATATATGTCCACATTTTAGTAGTTACGGAATCTCAGGGAAAAGTGAGAGAAGTGTTGATTTCCTCCCCAACCAAATTCTCAAGAAAAAAAATTGAATTCTATTAGAAAAATTGGGGCCCCGAAAACAATATTAATAGGAAATAAAATTTGATGTAGAAAAAAAATTGATCAATTTTTATCAAAAATTGAAGAAAAAAAAATAAACATTTGGAAAAAAAATTAAAAAAAAAATTAAAAAAATTGAAAAATAATGCTCGCTAATAGTCCTATGTTCATCGACATATATCTGCACAGGTCCACATATTGCCACAATATTGTCAACACAATTTACGGAAATGTAATATAATAATAACACGGAGCTACGGTCATGATATTAGTTAGGCATGCAGAAACATATTTTTAGCAAAGGGATATCCCATTCACCAGTCCAGTCGAATACAAATCTTACTTAACAAAGTGACCATTAATTAACGTACTCAACAAAATGTACCAGTCGAATTGACGTCATGCGTATTCAGGCACATGCCCAGATTGGCCTTGATAACGTTGTCACTTGTTTATCTCTTGTTTATCGATTTAAATGGTTTAAATCGACTCGAAGCTTACGTTCAACGGCCGCACAAACTCGATTGAACTGCACGCCTTCCAATGATTTAAATACGCAGCGCGTTTAAATAGTCAATTACGTTTTTTTAATATGTGCACTGGTCATTTAAAAAGGGGCCCATCCGTGATTGTTTGCGCGATGTCGGGCGCAAGACAATCAATAATTTGCGGCATTGACAATAATTAAGGGGGATTGCCGCAATCGCGCGTGCTGGATGCATCCCTGCCATCCCTGCATGATACGTAAACAAATCGCAATGAAGGGCAATTCTTCGTTTTGATTGGTGAACAATTTTGTGAATATTAACTAGCGTCAAATGACGCGCATACGCGATCCAATGGGATAAACCCGAGATGCTGGGGTTGCTAGTCGGAGGAGATTTTGAGCAGAGGTCGATTATAAATTAGCCGAATAAACACATTTTACGCGATTATACGTGGCTGAAACTTGTTCTGTTTAATAAATAAAAGCTTTAAATTAGCCCAATAATCGGCGTATGTTGGCGTATATGGCCATTAGAGCCAACTATGGACTTCAACAACAACAACTTCCGGGTTCAATCTTGACCAATATATTAGCCGATCTATAAATAGATCGGCTAATAATAAAAGAATACGTACTTTCAATCAGATGGATTCTGGAAGTTTCAGTACTTGTTGTTGTTGTTAGTACCACGTGATCATACACCTTGTTAATGAAATGCTTCGGAAACATTGTCTAGCTGCACAGCCGCTTGCATTAATCTTGCGCAGATGTCAACGTTTCTGAACATCTCTTGGTAATCTCAACTCGCAATCAAACAGTTTGATTGACTGAGCCTGCGCTGTGACACAGCTCAGGCTCAGTCAATAAATCTGCTTAATTTATACAAAATGTTCAAGTGCAATCAAGTTTCAGGTTCTGCCATTCAATGTGCTTGATTTCAAGCGCAATATTAAAACATTTTGAAAGCAAACAATTGACAACTGTTGACAAGATTAGCGCAGGCGGCGGTGTAAAAGGTCTTTAAAATCTAGCTATAATGTTCTCTGACAGCTCTTGCT
The DNA here is from genome assembly GCA_029237695.1 of Conchocele bisecta. Classification (NCBI taxonomy): domain Eukaryota; kingdom Metazoa; phylum Mollusca; class Bivalvia; order Lucinida; family Thyasiridae; genus Conchocele; species Conchocele bisecta. The sequence goes on along the minus strand of CM055271.1, from coordinate 96,846,484 downwards.
TCCGTTTTCAGTCGCCAGGGTGTGGGCAGCAGGAAATCTGCGCTAAGCTCGGACAGACATACTGCCGACCCGGCCAGTCGTGTTTAGTCTGCGTCGGTATGTATCTCCAGTGTAAAATTTATATGTCAAATATAATGGCGGGCATTAGTTTTGGCGGTGATAATGTTTACCGCGAATAGCGCCAACATTAAACACCAGCACATATTTAGCACTATACATTATAAACAGACGTTGTATTGAGGGTGTGTCTTCATGGTCAGAGCGAATATGTTACCCCAGCCACCGCCTCCCTTAGTATATTGTCCGTAAATGACGTCGAAAGTTCCTCACCCCTGCTGAAGAAAAACGAAAAAAACTAACATGGCTTGCAACATTTGCTCCTGAATTAAATGATAATAATTATGGAAGCGTCCTGGTGCCAATGCTAAAATATATGTATCTCCTAATTAGGAGATACTAACTCCTAATTAGGAGATACTATCTCATAATTATGACTTAGTATCTCCTAATTATGACTTACTATCTCCTAATTATGACATACTCTCTCCTAATGAGGAGTTACTAACTCCTACTTAGGAAATAAAACATGTGTTAGCATTGACACAGAGAGTAAGTCCTAATTAGGAGATAATATCTGATAATTAGGAGATGATAAGATAGTATATCCTAATAAGGAATTACTATCTCATAATTAGGACTTATTATCGCCTAATTAGGAGTTAGTATATATCATTAGGAGATAGAAATAGCACTAGGACGCTTCCATAAATAATGACAATACTACTACCTACTACTACTACTACTACTACTACTACTACTAATAATAATAATAATAATAATAATAATGGAAACTTCTGTAAAATAAAGTTAGGTACATGTAAGGTAGAGATATTTTAGGTATTTCCTTTTATTCTGAATAATCGGAGTAGAATTCACAAAATATAGCGTATACGTTACGACATTTTGTATATATTTACATGGACTGTTTTCCATATGTTCATGGTGTTGTTATTTGACGCTTTGTCTTACTTTTAGTTTAAGTTAGAAATGCAAAATGACAGAAATGGAGATTTTCTTAGGATGACTGCCTAAAGATACTTGGTGGACCATGGCCACGTTACCGTAAACGAATGTATGCGTCAAGACTAATTGCTAGACATCCGTTTCACATTTAATAATGTCTCACTAGATGCTTAAATGCGCATACAGGTGCAGGTGCAGGTGCACGCATATAGAGAATAGTAGGCTAGTGCCGTGAATGGGAAAAAACATCCGGCAAGGCTCAATAATTTCTTTATTTCTCATCAGAAGTATATGTTGTGACCACTCATTTGAACCGTCTCGCCGAGACGGTTCAAATGAGTGGTCACAACATATACTTTGGTTCAGAAATAAGGAAAATAGATAGAGAATAGTAGGTTAGTGCCGTGAATGGGAAAAATATCTGGCAAGGCTCAAGAAACTGGATGGGCGAGGCTCTGCCGAGCACATCCCGTTTCCGTGCCGCGCCAGATATTTTTCCTATTCACGGCACTAACCTACTATTCTATTTATCCCGTCAACACCTTCAAATGGCTGTAAAATGCAAAAATTGTATTGACTGGATATCAAAAATGTTTCACGGCACCGTGTTTCACGGCACATACGCACTGTGTTAACGGGATAAATTGCAATACACTATGTTTCCTAAAAGTACATGGCCACTCAGTAGGCACAAAATGTTCTTTATAGGAATTAAATAAGTGTATAATTGTTTCACTATTACACCAGTTCTAAAAATGGCAAGTGCCCGCTATACATATATAATAATGTAGTAATAGTTGTTGTACTGATAGTGACGTGCGGTGATATCAGGCTATTTTCATATGCAAACGAGGCATGATATTTTTTAAATATCTAGACCGGTACTAATTAAATGCGTCACCTAAAAAACTAATAGTTTCGACAGATTATGAAGTATGATCATTGCACATCACATCAAAAAATAAATACCGAGAATAAATAGTAATGTCCGTTAACATTTTAATGAAACACGGTTATCGCCCCTGATATCAGTGTGGAAATCAGTGTCTGATATAAAATGTACAATAATGCCAATCAATACGTGGGGTAATGGTGAATGAATGATTAATCTGCCAGAAAATGTCTCAGATGATTTCTCTGATATAACGAACAGTTTGTGTCTACTGAGTGGGCATGTACCTTTAATGAAGGTACTTGCCAAAGTCCTATGGGGGGGGGGCATATCATCGTGCTACGCATAAATGGCGAGTACGACCAAGAAAATAGTGCCCTGTGCCAACTTATCATATGACGTTCTGGTCTATCTTGCTTTGTATCTAAAACTCTACATATACTATTCTCTATAGTTTTCACAGTTTTGGGCTGGGCTCAATGTATCAGTTAAATTGTGGAAAATACGAATCATGACATTTCATGCGTATCAATACAGCAGCTAGTATCTTTTGTTCTCACAGTTAGGTAGCAGTGACCAGTTAGTCGCCAGTTTCGTACACTTTTTTTCTGGGAGTTACAAACAATAACTTATTCTAGAGAAAACGTATGTAAGGGAATGGGTTTGCACCATCACAGTACATTTGCATCTGGTGATGATTGAGAAAATATGCAACTTTCAGTCTCTAGTTCCGCAAGTGATCAGTTTTTGTGGAGATAACATATTTCAGTACTTTCAGTACTTTGATTTTAATCGGTATACCACTCTCCAGTAGTTAAGCGCCAATAAACACAGGCCCGTTTTTTTTCACTAATTTTCGTACGACGCTCGTTAGACCAGGTTCAAAACATACAATAACATTTGCACTGCAAACCGATGCTGGCAATTCTGTTTTGAAAGTGTTCACATTTAATGGTGTCTACGTTGTTTGTGAATCCAGGAAAACATCCGGGCGGCTGTATGTGAAAAATAGTGTTTTATAGACCCAAGTTATTGTGAGAGGCAATCTCTTTTCACAAACTACTTCATATTTACAACAGTAAAACTAACATATAACGTATTGGTGGGGATTGCCATGTCATGTTGAATTCCGTCGGATGTCTATCATATTTGCACTTATCAACCCCACTATTCTGGTTTATGCTAACATGTGGATGTGACTGGGGAAACAGGGCTCATGGGTTTTGCGACCAGTGTAGATCCAGATCAGGATATACACTGTTCGCCATTGCGACCAGTGTAAATCCAGATCAGACTGTACATCCGCAATTTACACCTACGAACATTTTAGTCGTACGAAGTTTAGTGACACGGCCCGCTGGTGTGTGATATTTGATACGGGGCTGCTAGATGACTTACAAATCCCATAAGCCCCGTTTCTCCAGTCACAGCCGCAAATGTGCAAGCCTACAGGTAGGCAATGCATGATAATTAGGACGTAATATATCACACGTGTATGATACATCATGCATCGTCTGATGGGGTAAAGCACATATAGCTGTTACAGTAACGTCGCAAAGTTCTCTAGTAATAGTACATTTATTTCTAGAAACATTTTGCAACTAAATATGTCAAATAATGTTTGTTTTTTCTATGGGCATGGGGGTGGGGTGGGGTGTGGCGGTGGCGGGTGCACTCATAACGTATATAATAACTTGTTCATTTTGTATGTGTCTGTTACATATCATGACATTGGATTTCGCGTTTAAGGTTAATCGATAATCAAAGCTTTTCATAAAAATATTTGCTTCGGCGCATACATGTACAACAATCGTCTAGAGGTTTTTGAACGGAACACAAACAGAAGTATTATGACTACAAATACAACTATTCGACGTCATACATGTGTACTATATAGTTTCAAATTGTACATACGTTTGCCAAACACATGTGCATGCCTGACATATATATGTATTGCGAAACTGAGAGTTGACTGATCGCAAGACAAAATGTTATTTCAAAATGGGATATTGGAATTATTATGTAATCATATTTTAAACCTGGGCTCCCACATCCCAGGACCTGACGTGTTAATTGGCATTATTATATTTTCATAGCAAACGTGAAATGCCACTTATTATATCAGGGGTGATAACCGTGTGAACGGAAACAACTATTTATTATTTCCATATAGTTTTTGATGTGCAATAATCATACTTTATAATGTACTTTATAATATCATGTCCATAAAATCTTTATTCGGGTGATACATTTAATTGATATCAATATTATTAAAATGTCCTGTCTCATTTGCATGGGTAATACAAGCATGAAAATGGAATGAGACAATAAAGGAATGAATGGCCTTTTTGTAGAATTTATCTGGGTATAACCTTGGAAAAGTCGCGGGAATACTGGACAAAGGCCGGAATGCCTGGAATATGTAGTCCTGTCTAATAGATATGTATCGTGAATGACTGGTTCATATAAATATGCAGGTTATACATGTTTGCATTGCAGTTTCAATTAATTGTCAGCCTGGTAGACACATGGGACCACTGCTTTAATATAATCAGACGTGTTCCTCGTGTCAACAGGTGCAATCAGTAATATTAATTATTATTATTATGCATGTATTTGTATTCCCTTTCTGCAATAAACTAGTCATCTGTCATCGTGGTGTTATAAATTATCTGTACAATGTCTGCTTTTCTCAACCAAATATACAATTATGGTAATTTATCAAAATTTCGCAGCCGAATTACGTCAAGGCTTAAGAAATAGAGTATGTTTAGGGTAACACGGTCTGCTTAACATGTTTTGTCAACACTGCCTTTAAAACGTAACATGTTTGGTCAACACTGCCTTTAAAACGTAACATGTTTGGTCAACACTGCCTTTAAAACGCAACATGTTTGGTCAACACTGCCTTTAAAACGTAACATGTTTGGTCAACATTGTCTTTACAACGTAACGAGTGATTGGGTCCGTCCTTGCGCTAAATAAACGAGTGAGTTTATTAAGCGGTAGGACCCACTCACGAGGGCATTATTTCAAGATAATGAGCTCACCTGGTTAAATAAACATTTTCAAATATTGCACACATGATTCTTTATAAAAACAAAGCGAATGAAGAGTAAAATGTGGTAAAGATATATGCGAATTAATTTCTGGAGACGGGTCGTAGTCGGAAGACGACTGTGTCGCGATTCAGAGGGTGTGTCCGAGAACATGATTTGATTGGTCGAAGGAAACACGTCATTGCGACGATACTGACGTCATTTCTCCATATATGCAAACACGAGAGTGGTGTATACTATTGCTGGCGAGTAGTGTATAAGAAAATAATCACTCACATGATCCTCTTTCACAGTTATCCGCCGGCTGACTAAAAGACCGCAGATTATTCGCTACCTGCGTAGTACCTGCGCAGCATGATACTGCGCAACATGATACTGATCACATGATTAAATCACATCTACACAAATCATAAAAAACTCATTTGCGGCTGTGATTGGAGAAATGGGGCTTATGGGCTATGCGACCAGTGTAGATCCAGATCAGACTGTGCATCCGCACAGTCTGATCAGGATCTGCACTGTTCGCCATTCTATCAGTGAAAAATCCACAAGTTTTGTAACAAGCAATCTAAAGCATTATGAGGCTACATGAGTGTGCTATTTAATCAGGAGCTACGCTGGTCATGAATCCCATAAGCCCCATTTCTCCAGTCACAGCCATATTAATGACATATCAGTGTGACACATGCATTTTAACGTAGCATTCTTGCACCAAACCCAGTACCATGGTTGACGCAGTTGGTGCATGCATCGTGCATCATATGGCCAGCTATATACTGTCTGTTCCACGTTTTGCTGCCGACGAACTTGCATTGTTTAAATATAATTACTTTTTAATCAATAACAAAATAAGTAACCCTCCCCAATTTGTGTATTTGATGAAATTCCATAAAATATTTTATTACGAAAAAAACGATTTTCCTATGGGAATGTAACATGGGGGAAAAGGGAGGAGGATGACCAGGGGGGGTAAAAAAAACAACAAAATTATTCCGAAACCTGGCGAGATAGCTCGCTTCTGTCTATATGTTACTATTTATCAGCAACTTCTAGTGTGATTTTGATGCGGCAAAGCACAGATTACTTGGACAAAACTAGAACAGTATTATCTACATTGTACATACATTGTATGTCGTGGTCTGAACAACTGTCGCCATTTTGGAATTATTTCGTGAAAACGTCATCGGCAGGGGATATACAATTCTTCAGGGGCCCGTTTCACTAAACTTCGAAAATGTTCGTAAGTGCAAATTTAGGATCGTCTGGAAATTTTAATTGATAGATTTACATTTATTGAGCATAGGCTGCATATTAGTCGTACGACGTTTAGTGAAACAGTCCCCAGAAGTACATACAGTGCAACCTCTCTACAACGGCCACCCATGGGAAGAGGCAAAATTGGCTGTTATAGAGAGGTGGCTGTTGTAGGGAGGTTAATGCTGAATACAATTTTGTCGTCTGATGTTTATTTATCTTATTCAATAATTCTCAATAAAAACATGTTCTAAAATGCTGTACAAACATGTTTTTATTGAGAAAGAAGGCAACATCAACATCAAACGACAATGTTCATGCTCAGCAGTGTAAGGGTTAGATATAGATGAAATCATCCATTTGGGATATAAAATAGCGGCTGTTACAGAGAGGTGGCTGTTGTAGAGAGGTGGCCGTTCGGGGAGGTTCGACTGCATATCTACATCATATACATGTAGGTTTCATCATATGTGGCTGTGACTGGAAAAATGGGGCTTATGACATGTGTGACCAGTGTAGATCTGACCTTACAACACAGTACTGTTGTTTACTTTCAGAAATGAGCTCGATCCGTTTCCCGTCCGCCGCCTTAAGTAGCATACTGGGAGCGCAGAGGCCCCCAGTCGTCCAACCACAGATGGTTTACCCGCAACAACAACAACAACAACAGCAACAACAACAAGGTAAGATGACGTCATATTGTATTGGACGGTAGTGGGAATGGCTATAACCCATTCCGAGCAAGCATGCATTCGAGAGTTTAGCTCTAAATCGTGTGTACACGTTGCAGCACAAGTTCTGTGCGACTTTCAGAAGAAAGTCTGATTAGAAAAGATGGAGCACAGTTCACGTCCTTTACAATGTGCTTGCAACATATTGGAATGCATTCTATAAAAGGTACCATTTCCTTGTTTGCTTTTAATATCGTTTCACTTTGACGAGTGCTGTTGAAAAAGCAAAAACATACATTATATGAAATTGCTGTACATACATGTACCTATTAGTGAGTGAATATTTTACAGTTATTGTTAACAGATACATGTACACAGTATAAATGTTGAGCGTTATTCAGATTTAGTACTCCATTAATCTACAGTTATAAAACGTTGCGTATTATGATACGTATGAAGTAAAAATAAAATAGTACATGTGTTAACTTTCTCTTTTCAGGAGGAGACTTTTTGTAAGTACATGTAGACAGAATAAACATACGGGATAAGTATACGGATCAAACATATGTGTACGGTATAAGTATACTGGAATAAGAATATTGTAATGGTATCTTGTCTGTAGACATTCGCCTAGATACATGTATCACTACATGTACACCAGACCTCTAGCTAGCAGTAATTCGCCTCCGATATGTTATCCAGCCGCGTAACCAGGATCTGGCTGAGTGAGTGCGCATTGAGCGGCGATAGCGGCGAATTACCTAGGGGGTCCGGGGCATGCCCCTCTGAATTTGTTTGGATAAAGAACGCAAATCCTGGCTTCTAGAGCCCTCCAGACATCGATATATTATGAGAAATATTATTTATTTTAGCAGAGAAATTGTCATTTTACGAAATGTAGTTCTTATTTTATCTATGTGTACACACCTGACAAAATGTTAGGGGGTGCATTCGAACTCGTCGCACCCGTCGCCCCCCCCCCCCCCCACCCCCTGATTACGCGCCTGTTATCTACGGGAGGTAGGTATGGAGTGGGGTAACAATTTTGTTTCTAACTAGACCTCATGTCTCAGTGTTTATCGATGGAAAGTACCAGGATCTCAGTTGCACTGTTATTATAGGAATGAATGGCCTTTTTGTGGAATTTATCGTGGTATAAACTTGGAAAAGCCACTTTCGCAATTGGCGATAAAAATAAACAATTTTTTTTTTCGAAAATGTCATTTTTTATCGCCAATTGTTTATTTTTATCCTATTGGTTATTATAGGAATGCATGGCCTTTTTGTGGAATTTATCGGGATATAAACTTGGAAAAGTCGCGGGAATACTGGACGAAGGCCGGAAGGCCTCGTCCAGTATTCCCGCGACTTTTCCAAGTTTATATCCCCGATAAATTCAACAAAAAGGCCATTCATTCCTTATAATTCCAGCATTTCAAATAAATTCATTAAGAAAATGTGTTTATTTTCCGTGTTCTTTAGAATTATTTTAACTGCGCCTAACGGTTACGGAAATTAGTTCGGCGTGGGAGTTTACTGGGATATAAATTGTGGGCAGAAACTTGCTACGGGCCAATCAAATGTTAGGGAATTGTGTAAATATGTTTGTGCTGGAATTATTACTCGCTAATTGTGAATGTGGCTGCAGCAAAATGTACGGAGGATATTTTTGTATTAATTCGTTCCCACGAAATAATAATTCGTTCCCTCAATTTAGAAATTCGTTCCCTCGAATTAACAATTCGTTCCCACGATATAACAATTCGTTCCCTCGAATTAACAATTCGTTCCCACGAATCGGAAATTCGGGCTACAGTAAGCCATACCAGTATATGCCTTCATATATCATGATTATGGTCTTCACTTTCGTCAATGCATCAAACGCCCCTCATGATTCGGAGAAGCGTTAGCCTGGCCACAGTTAGACTGGGCGGAGTTAGATTGACCAGAGTTAGACCAGCCACACATTGCAAAAAATACAATAAACGAGCACCTTGAATTACTGCGGACATATGCGCTCGTGTGGACATATTCTCACCTTTCAAACGTTCTCTCTCCATCAGTCATTCTCTGACGGACTTCAACTGAGCTGACGGACCTCCGGTTGTGAGGTCATTAACCTGTCAAAACCACACCGCCTCCCAGGTGTCAACCGGAAGAGCTGGCTGATAGTTAGCATAACTCGTGTACAAAACAGCGCAGTCCACTCACATTGTGTTTCATGTTTTATGTATGTGGCAGCTTGACCCTCATTGTTAGCCTCGGTGACCTAGTAATTTATTATTGTATTTATAATTGAGATGGTCCGGTGTCCATCACCATGCTAAAGGTACATGCTCACTCAGTAGGCACAAAAAGTTCGTTATTGGAATTAAATACTTGTATAATTGTGTCACTATTCCGCCAGGTCTAAAAATTAAGAGTGCCCGCTATACACCATTACCCCACGTATTGATTGGCAGTATTATACATTTTATATCAGACGTAAATTTCCACACGGATATCAGGGGCGATAACCGTGTTTCATTAAAATGTTAACGGACATTACTATTTATTATCTGTATTTATTGTTTGGTGTGCAATGATCATACTTTATAATCTGTCTAAAATATTTGTTCAAGTGACGCTAAATGCGTATAAATAATTAAAAAGTAGCATGCCTCATTTGCATATGCAAATAGCCTGATACCACCGCGCGTCACTCAGAAATATGGCATATGGTATTTGTTACCAGTGTACATGTAGCAGCTGGTGAAATAGCACACTCATGTAGCCTGATAGCGATGTGTTTTGCCTGTTAGAAACATGACGGCTGTTTCATTGGTGAAATCGCATAACAGTGCATAATGATCAAACTGGGCGGATGGTGGCAAAAACCATAAGCTCCATCGCTCCAGTCACAGCAACATATGTGTCCACTAATATGCAGGTACATGTAAGTCGACCACTCACTGTGATACATGTCGCAATTCGATGGTCTAGTAACATATGGTCGTAAGTGCTATGCTTTAGCATAGCAGTTACGACCTTATGTTACTAGACCATCGAATTGTCATGTCAACGCGTGTGTTATGTTTATATTTGGGTAAATATTTAAATCTTTGATCAAATTCCACTTACTGTGTAACTTACATGTACATGTGCAATTTATATGAACTAATTTGGGTCCCAGTCAATATGTTAAGTATTGCATTCTTTTGACAAGCCATTGGTGCTCGAATGGCAACACTGATGGCGGAGCGTCACTTTGCCACCATGGTTACGTGTCAACTGCCATACATCTTGTGTTTTTATTTCTACTTGCAGCTCAAATATGTTTGGACGGAATTTGGGTTTCATGTAAGTATAGAAATGGCAGCAGTGATTATGAACGCAGCAGTAGTGGACATCACCAAACCCGATACACCACCGCCGGCGTTAATCTTGCCAAGATGGCAACGTTTCTCAATATCCATTTAGCAATAGCAACTCGCAATCAAGCAGTTTGATCGGCTGTGCCTAAGCTGTGACAAAGCTCAGGCTCAGCCAATCAAGCTGCTTGATATCAAGCACAAAACTCAAGCATTTTGAAAGAAAACAATTGACAATTGTCGGCCCGATTAGCGCAGGCGGTGGTGTATGTGCATTAAGCTAAGTGCGCTTTGGTTTAAACATACGTATTATAATTTATCTGTAAACAAACATGAACAGGACAGACATTTGAACTAGATTCATCGCTAACCCTGATATGTGATTGTCACTGGAGAAAAGGGGCTTATGGGTTGCATGTATGCGGCCAGTGTACATGTATGTCCGGATCGACATGCGCATCGTACAGTGTGATCAGGACCTTCATTGTTAAATATTCCATTAATTAAACACCAGTCATGCTTCTAACAAGCAATCTATATCGTTACCAGGCGACAGGAGTGTGCTATCCTCGGAATTCCTACGCGTTTCCTAGCCTTGCCTGATAAACTTGATATCAAAAGACACTAGCCTGGTATTCTCTATATTCTGAGCCATGAAAGTGTGATATGCGATCATGAACAGACATTATCACCATAATAAATGACCAAGAAACTCATCAAAAATAAGATCACATATGTGTTCTTGTGTCCGGTTTAGAGAGGTTCCACAGTATGTTCAATTTAATGGAATAAACTATATTTTAATCAAAGCCATGTAATGTGATAATGTATTTATCCCGTCAACACAGTGCGCATGTGCCGTGAAACACGGTGCCGTGAAACATTTTTGATATCCTGTCAATAAGACCTAATCACAGCGTATGAATATGTGCGGTGGCTGGGATTATTTGTTTGCATTTTAAAGCCATTAGTAGGCAGAGCATCGCCCATCCCGTTTCCTAAGCCTTGCCAGATATTTTTCCCATTCACGGCACTAACCTACTATTCTCTATATACACTGCATGAATGATAAGTAGTAAGTATAATCACAACAATATAAACATTCATTGTAATTTAGTGTTTATATTTTAAACGAGCCTCTCGACAATTAAGGCCCGAAGACAGCTTCGAAAATATGCAAACTGACAAATCATATCAAATAAACAAATAGTATTTGAATCCATGGAACAGTACAAAAACATATTAAACGTGTGTTTTTTTGCAATTTTTGAAAGTGAAAGTAGGATCTCTGTTTAATGTTACGGAAATCCACGTATACAAATGCACGGCTATGTGATCACCACGCACGCAATCGTGTTATTGTTTAAAGGGAAACGACAGGATTAAAAAAAAAAAAGCAATAATATAAAAAAGTAAAAAATGGGTTTTCATCAGCAGCACATCAAATCATGTGATGTGCTGCTGTTGTGACGATTGATCTGCCCGAAAATGCTTTGCGAATAATTGGCGCGAAAATATAAAAAAAACAACATCTGTCTTGTTGCGTTCAACAGGATAGAACTGGAGAATAGTAGGTTAGTGCCGTGAATGGGAAAAAATATCTGGCAAGGCTCAGGAAACGGGATGGGCGAGGCTCTGCCGAGCACATCCCGTTTCTGTGCCGCGCCAGATATTGTTCCCCATTCACGGCACTAACCTACTATTATATTTATCCCGTCAACATTACAAATAGCTTTAAAATGCAAAAAAATAACCCTAGCCACATCTCCAAATCGTATTGACAGGATATCAAAAATGTTTCACGGCACCATGTTTCACGGCACATGCGCACTGTGTTGACGGGATACAAGTCGATATTTATGCACCGATATCGGTGAAAATAGAAACAACCCAGCAATCCTAGTATCGTCATATATCTTCAATTAAACCACTTTACACAGGGTCATGATGAAAACACGTTTTTATTTTTTATATTATTTTTCCTTTAAATCAGGTCATGCCCTTTAAGTAAATCATATATTTCCCCTTTCAGGGCCCCGATGATGTTTATGGATGGATTTGGTTTCTAAGATGACGGACTGCGCATGTGTAACATCAACCAATGAAATTAAACGTTCAATGTCGGTTTATATGTATAACAATCTGTGAAGACACTGATCACCTTGTATGGGTATCTGTGTCTACACTGATTGCTACACAACCGCCAGCGTTAATCTTGCAGAAGCTATCATCGTATCCCACATATATTGGCATTGCCAACTACCAATCAAGCAGTTTGATTGTCTGAGCCTGAGCTGTGGCACAGGTCAGGCTCAGACAATCAAGCTGCTTGCATTCAAGCACACCTATTCAAGTATTTAGAAATAATCAAATTGACAAATATTGGCAAGATTAGCGCAGGCGGGAGTGTGCGAGTAGAAGGAAAGTTGGGTGGTTCCACAGAGGGACTCGGAACACCGTGAAAGTTGAGCGCCTGGACATTGATTGACCGCGGACTGGAGCAACGGACGAAACTCCGAGAGATGTAACAACGAGTACCATGTATCGGTTGTATATAATTTATTGAGTATTAACCCTTATGCGGGAAACGTAAATTGTCGTCTGCTGTTAGTTTATCTTTGTCTTCTTTCTAAATACAAACATGGTTTGACAGCACTTCAGAATCATTTCCGCTGGAAATGATTCTGAACTGTTCTCAAACCATGTCTTTGATGAGAAGAGTGGAAAATAAAGTATAAACAACAGACGACAACATTTAATTCAGCATTGTCAGGTTAAATAATCCCGGATCTGGCTAACCTCCCTTGTCACTTCAGCGTTTTTCAAGGATATTTATATCTATAAAATGCAATATTTTCCGTAAATGACGTCGAAAGTTGACATAACTATAACAGCTGATGGTGAATTTGAATTCCGTTGGTGCTCTGAACTGTTCGCCAGCTTTCGTTGTGATTTACGGAAACTATGCCTGATTTCCCGAATCAACATCGGCAAAATACGGCGACACGACAAGGGAGGTAATTGAAGTTGTCTGTGGACCATTGAAGGGAGCTAACCCATGAAACAGGTAGAACTAACACCTTTTGACATTGATACCTCCATGTTTCATCATGAAACTCGTACGCTTTTTCATTCTGGATACTATACATGTAAGTTGAATTAATAGAAAATAAAATACACATTGAAAGAGAAAAAAAATGGCATCGTTTCCCCTATCGTATCTTCATATTTGGAATATTAATAACTAGTCCGTAGATGATGCTGATAAATGGCCAATCACGGATACACATTACACTGTATGTGATACGGGATATACTGGACTGTATTGAGATTATGACAATTGCGGCCATTGTAGACCCAGACCAGACTGCGCATCCGCGCAGTCTGGTCTGGGTCTACAATGTTCGCCATTCAGTTTGTAGATCACTGGTTATAGTTATAAAAAACGGTGTATATCCTCAAAGCAATAGACGTGTGTGCTAGAAGATCAGAAACTAGATGGATACTATATAATATAAGTCATTTTCTCCAGAATCAGCAAAATAGAAAATAAATACGTTATACGATATTATATCCGGGTTCTCGTCATATGTATACATGTAATATTATGCACATCCATATACCTCTATGTTTATATTTAAATAAACTACAAAATATGAATCTTGTTTCTGTCATGCTCTTCATGCAATTGTCTTCCGTTGTTGGTCATATCTACAGTCGGATTTGTTCCTGGTTCCACAAACGAACGATTGACATCGTGTTAGTTTTTATAAGTAGAAACCGATGTGTTCGTTGGTTTAAACATACCAACGAAAACACCGTTTTCTAATTACAAACAACACAAACGATCTCCGTCAAAACGATGCGTTGAAAGAAACAGATGAAACCATGTATTTAAACGAACATATGGTTTTCACTTACGACACAGACAAACGATAATCGTGTCTATGTATATCGTTGTACAACACTGACGTTTGTTTGGGAATTTCAACAAATCGTCGCTGTACATGTACAAATGTACATGCAGAGCGGGATGTTCTAACACTAATAGGTATCAGGCTAGATATAATGAGTGTGCTATTTGATCAAGTAATACATCCGATAAGCCCCATTTCTCTTGCCACAGCCACATATCAGACACGCCATGAGATTGTGTACCCTAAGAACATGTCCGATATCTTATGAATAATATTTACAATATTTAAGATATTTTTCTTAAAGGACATCGAAAGTTGACGAACTTTTCGTATGAAAATTTCGTCATCTTTCAACGTCATTTACAGAAAACATCACAAGTGTCTGCACATGTATTTAAGGAATAAAACCATGGGCTGTTGCGTTTACTGGGGTAAACAATGCATTTGGTCTGATTAAAGTGCGTGGTGTCCGAATGACTCCTCGCAAACTTTAAACAGACCCAATGTATTGTTCACCCCAATAAACGGAACAGCCCATGTGTTTATTACTTATATTTACACTGCATTTTCTGATAGTTTCAAAAATGTAAATAACCAACTATTGCGTTAAAATTAACAATTATCTTGTTTTACGTCATTTTGTCGCAATTCCTGGGAACGGCGACGTTGCGAACTTTAACCAATCAACAACATCTCGCGACGTCACGTGTGTCTAATGTATTGTATTGGGATGTAAACGCAATACGTTGAAAGGGCGTTTGCATTATGAATTTATAGAAGGTGTACATATTTCATGGCCAATCGCACATGTTCTTAGGTCCAAAATCACTTGGCGTGTCTCATATTATACATGACCGTCCGATAGCTCATCCACAGACTGATACAGCGCCTGTTCCAGATCTATATATCGTTGGTCATCGGCGACCCCGTGTATGGATAGGTGGTTGGACAGGTATGATATCCCCAGTCTGTTGTCCACGTCGGCGTGACCCACTTGACCACCGTGGCCGGAATGACCAAACGTCGTACTGCCCTGTAAAAGGGGGTATATTAATTGGTTATTTGATTTGTATGTGGATATATGCACTAGTTCCGCAGGGTGAGATATTGCACGGATATATTGCGCGGCGGAACTCGTGCATATATCCACATATAAATCAAATAACTTTTTTATTATATACGTACATCACTGACAATTATGCGCCTGAAAACATTCGGAACCCCTCGCACCATTCCGTAAAATCTCGATTATCGATGGTGCGAGGGGTTCCGAGTGTTGTTGTTTTTTGCCATTTACGCGAAAAGATGACGCTGTGGACAGAATGTCCTGAACAATATACATCTCTACTCGGATACCTTCGGACTGTAAAGTAGCCTGGTTCCTGGTCCAACGCGCGCCCATAGTCCTGTTACCATGACGCTGTCGTAGCCACTCACGATCTCCGTCTTCAAAGTATCGATCGTCTTTTCACTCAAGAGTTGTCTCCCCTCGAACTCTCCGCCATTTGCCAGAATTCCATACAACTTAGCCAATCCTCTGGCCGTACCCGTGCCGCTGAGTGACGTAATAGTGACGTCACGCATCTCTGGGTCGTTGAAGCGATTGAAGTCCTGGTAGAGAAGGGTTGATTGATAGCACGCTGTATAAGTACGTTATTGTTCACATATTGGATCTGTAAGGAACTAAATACGAGGGAGAGTTAGAGACCGCATCATTTAGTTCCTTTAAAAATCCAATATGTGAACAATAGCATACGCATAGTTAGTCAGGTGTATAATTCAGCCTCCCATCCAGAATCTGCATTGTTTGTCATTACTTTTATTTCTAAATAAAACCCTTTATGGTTTAATGAAATAGTCCAAAAGTCAACACTGAACATTCCAGGTCCGATATTTAGGTGTGAAAGGGTTACAAATGATATTGCTCTATTATAATACTATGTATACATGGACTATATACAGTGAAACCCCTCTAAACCGAACATCCTAGGGACGCAATTGTGTCTAATTTAGATGGGTTTCAGTGTAATTTATGTAATTGTCCTGTCTATTCATAACAAAAATTGGCCATCGAGTGCTTAATTGCAGTAGAACCTCTCTAAACCGGACACCCTGGGCACCTCACAGTGTGTCCGGTTTAGAGGAGGTTGTTCCACTGTAATAAATATTACTTACCGGATATAAGTCCTTGAGTGGCGTCATACAGCCGGCCATCAGGGAGTCCGGGTACATGAGTATGTGGACGATGGGTGTCAGGTATCGACGACAGAAGAGGGCGTCGATAAAGAAGGTCAGCTTGGTTTTCGGGTAGAGTCGCGCCACCCGGTGAAATATTGAGTGAGGTACACGCGTGTAGAAGTCTACCCCTGGTCGAGATAAAACGACATACGTTGGAACCTATCTAAACCTGACACCAAGGCAACCTCTGTAATATTATGTTTGATGGGTTTCTCGATCGTTCGTCGCAAATGTTAATGTATGTTCATGATTGCAAAGTACGCCAGTACATTTCAGAATATTAATATGCTTGATTTATAGTGGAACCAAACCGGACACCCTGGGTACCTCCCAGGTGTCCGGTTTAGAGAGGTTTCACTGTACATTTCATGTCGTACCAAACTACCAGGTTACTTGTATGTCATCTTTGAACATTGTATCTATGTCCCGAAATGGTTATCAGGCTCGGCTCGGAAACGATATGAATTCCGAGGCCGCATCGGATTTCCTGAGCGTTTAATAGCATTGCCTGATAAATGTTATATTAAATCCGTAATATCTATGTGTTAACATCCAGACATGATGCGTAATCTAAATGAGTGTTCGTCCGGGAGAGGTAATCAAACACACAAAGGCGTGCGTGACTATTGCGACATTCGGTTCAAGCTAACGACATGTAACGCAAATGGACGTCGTTAATTAGCAAATAGCTACTTCGCGAACTGGAACACAACAACGGACTGTGAACGCGCGAATGCGAGTCCAGTTAGGTGATCTTCTTATCGTGGAAATGACTTACCGAAAGACTGGGCTATGGTCTCATGGAATGTGGTCTCTGTGTCACGAAAAGGTTCTCATACTTATCTGGGAAACGGTAGGAATTCCTCAGACTTATCTGGGAAACGGTAGGAATTCATCAGACTTGTCTGGGAAACCGCCAAAATTCTTCAGACTTGTCTGGAAAACGGTAGGAATTCCTAAGCTTAGCGAAGAATTCCTACCGTTTGCGAGCCGAGCCACAGACACTTGATATCTAATCGTGATATTCTCCTCATAATGAGAAATAGCTAACCGAACGGCTGGCTATATATAGAACAGTAGGTTAGTGCCGTGAATGGGGAAAATATCTGGCAAGGCGTAGGAAACGGGATGGGCGAGGCTCTGCCGAGCACATCCCGTTTCCGTGGCCGCGCCAGATATGTTTGTCCATTCACGGAACTAACCTACTATTCTATTTATCCCGTCAACACATAAAAATGGCTTTAGAATGCAAAAATAAATAACCCCAACCACCGCACATATTCATACGCAGTGATTAGGTGGTATTGACAGGACGTCAAAAATGTTTCACGGCATCGTGTTTCACGGCACATACGCACTGTGTTGACGGGATAAATCTTCGATATGCAATGTGGCCTTTATGGCCCGAAATGGTTATCAGGCTGGGTTGGGAAACGGTAGGAATTCCAAAGATCGTTTCCTAGCAGTACATGATAACTTGTTGTGAAAGAACATATTATAACTAGAGCAAATTCGATGGCCCGAGAGGTTGAAGTAAAATTCGAATATCACTGTGTGCATCTACACACCAGGGCTCCAGATAAGCTGCGTATTTGCGTAAATATCCAATTAAAATTGTCAAAAACCCAATTGACATCAGAAGTAGCGAGTATCAAAAAGCAATAACAAATTTGTCGTACCTTTATCATACTACAGAAAACAATAACCAGACCACACATATGGCATATTTTTCTTATTTTCCATGAAAACACATCTTGGAATTTCATTAGAATTGTCTCCAAGGAGACAATTCTAATGAAATGCCAAGACATGTTTTCATTTCGAATTAAACTATTCAATAATTGCTGTCTGTTGATGTGTAAACAGTAGTGTGATTTTATTTTACCCAATTAAAATATTGAAATAGCAAATTGCTTCAGATATGATGGAGTGAAAATACTCAATTACTAATTCCTTATCTGGAGCCCTGCACACACCATAAGAATGTTACGTACCAAGTTTCAAGTCTCTACCTATTACTGTTTTAAAGTTGTATGACAATTGCAAAGTTCTAAGTTGAAAAGGGGGAGATAATCGAAAAATCGAAATTTACTTTGCACATCTACACACCATAAGTTTGAAGTCGCTCACAAAGTTTGAAATATGTACATGCACGGTTATAACGTTTTACTTCTTACAAGACGAAATGGGCGAATTCTAAGTCGAAAACGGGGCGATAATCCATGACCAGGGATCGAATCAAAATATTAAATTCACTTTGCGCATCTACACACCATAAGTTTGAAGTCCCTACCTATTACGGTAAAATGTTTTACTTCTTATCGAAAACGTGACGGACGGACGTAAGGACATCCGTGACGAAAACAATATACCCATTTTTGTTAGCAAACAGTGGGTATAAAAATAGCTTACCGAACGGGCGGGCGATGTCCTCCTGGAATATGGTCTCCATGTCTCTGCCCCCGGGGTCTGCCTTCTGTACTAGGGTGTCCACGTAGAGCCCAAACGTCAGGGCGTGGTACCCGAACGTCGAGCCTGATGTAGACACACGATTTATCAGGTCATGACCTTCGTGTTGGTTGAAAATATACACCATCGCCTGCGCTAATCTTGCAAATAATTTACCAATTGTTGTATTTCACAATAATTCCGCCACGGGCATGTGCTAAAGTAAGCATCACAAAAACCGTCAGAGAAGTGCATGTTTAAAATAAGAAAAATGTCAAGGTTTAAGAAACCTTTTGACAAAAAAAAATGACTACGTGTTTCCACAACCATGTGAAGGTGAAACTGGTGATGGTCATGTTAATGGCGGCATGAGTGTGTTCCAAATGCTTGAATAAATCCATCAAGTTATATTTATGTTATACGATGATGAAGAAACTTGTACACGCTTTTTGACGCCAACAATGGCTATGTGGTTTCGCAAAAATGTGAAGGTGCAATAGGTCAAGGTCATGTTAATGGGGGCAGGAGTGTGTTCCAAATGCTCACATGTATCAAGTGTCCAACTTTTGAAGGAATATGTTAAGTAATATTAAAGTTATACCATGATGACGAAGCGTGTACAAACCTTTTGACGCAAAGAAAAAAATGGCTAAGTGTTTCTGCAAAATATGAAGGTGAAAAAAGGTCAAGGTCATGTTAATTGCTGCATGAGTGTGTTCCAAATGCTCACATGTATCAAGTGTCCAACTATTGTAGAAATCCGTCAAGTAATATAAAGTTATACCATGATGAAGAAGCTTGTACACACTTTTTGACATTTTGGACTACGACGATGACGACTAAGACGACGACGGCGGAAAAAGCGGTGGCTAAAGCAGGCGCGACACAAATAGTTGAATATTGTGTTTAAATCAAACAGATTGATTGGCTGAGGCTGAGCTGTGTTACAGCTCACACCCAGTCAATCAAACTGCTTGATTGCGAATTGAGATTGCCAATAGCTGTTCAGAAACGTTGACATCATGACAAGTTTAATGCAGGCGTAGCCAGACGGTACGGGAGTAAATTGGAAGAGTTACCGAAACATGAGTTTCCTCCATGTAGGGAAACAATGTCCTTATATCATAGTTTACTTGTATTGCTTACAAGTCTGAATGTTTATGTTTTACCAATTGAATAAGTGGGCTAACTCTAAGCCATAGAGCTATGGCAGTAACTGCCATAGAGCTATGGCAGTAACTCACCGGCGGGCCAAACGGTTCTCTGTCGGGCCAGGATACTCTCCACCTTGGCCCGGTCGGATTTCATCTCCTGTATGGACACCGGGTCATCTAGCAACACCAACCCCGCCTGGACAAGTACAGTCATAAATAAACTACAGATGAATCTCCTTAAACCGGACACCAAGAACACATCTTTTATCTTAGTTTGATGTGTTTCTCGATCACATATGTCAGGTTATAATGGCTCTACATGATCGCATAGCACACAGCTATGGCGAGGATTTATCAAATATCTGATTTACAGTGAAACGTCTCTAATCCGGACACTCCGGGGACCTCCCATGGTGTCCGGATTATAGAGGTTTCACGGTACCATTTGCGATTACGATTGACAGTTGTAGCCAAAACTAGGATTGGAGGGGCCTAAACTAGGGTTGAAGCTCCAAACCATGGTTTAGGTAGTGTTGTGCCTTTGACGTGTCATAGTCAACCATAGTTTTACCACAGGTTCTTGAAGAAAGGTTCACATCTCGGTGTTTTATGGGTTATTTCGGTATATCTTGGTGGTTTGAGTGCATTGTTACCAACATACAAGTTACGTCCCCTCCCGCGATTTACACGTATAAGATCGGTATTTTGACAGTATAAAAGGAATCCGAAAGTTCTGAGCGGTGAATGTGTAGATAATTGACGAGTTCTATCGTGTGTAATGATTCAGCATATTCAGCATTACAGCATTAGTAGTTGCACAAAATTATGTAAATTGCCCAAAACCAACGAAATCCAGCAAAATCTACCAAAAATTCACCAACATAACCATATGACACCAAACCATCTGTTCAAACACATGTGGCCTAAATTAAGGGTTGAAGCTCCAAACCATGGTTTAGGGAATTATTCCCCCTGAATCCGCCCATGCGTCGCCATTTTTGCGGACATGTTTATTCGCCGGAACTCGTGTACTTATTATGTGGTAAAAAAAAACGGAACTTTTATAAACTGTTATAACTCATAATACATATGTTGATGGTAAATGTATCAAAGTAAAGGTATGTCTCTATGCTTCAATTTGATTATATTATGTATGTCTACGACGCGTGTAATTAATGCACCCCACACGAGATCAATATTATTGTAAAGGCTGCCAATGGGTGAGGCATCATCAGTGTGGGGCAGGCACACTTTACTACTTTTTGTGTCTGGTAATACCATTTCAGTTCTTTTAGTACTTTCATTTATCTAAAGAATTTGATTTGTTAACACAAAAACATGTTTGGCAACTGATTTAGTACACAAAACTAACATATGCTGCCTAATAGATACAGCTGAAGTCTTGAGATTTACATCTTAATCGCAATGTGAAGACAACAAAAACTTGTTTTTTGTACCACTCAGTGCAAAATGTCAATATTGACAATTTCATTTCCGTAACCCAACGGCTTCGGCTCGGAAGCGAGTCGATAAACTCCGGCTATCAGAATTCATCGGCCGCGAATCGCGTAGTTGAGGAGTTGACCCGAGCTTCTCAG
Source organism: Conchocele bisecta (assembly GCA_029237695.1). Taxonomy (NCBI): domain Eukaryota; kingdom Metazoa; phylum Mollusca; class Bivalvia; order Lucinida; family Thyasiridae; genus Conchocele; species Conchocele bisecta. Next base: position 96,824,880 of record CM055271.1, on the reverse strand, counting down.
TATAGGAAAATCGATTGGGCTTTGAAACACGCACCTGCTGTTTGTTTATCAACACATACTAATATTTTCATTGACTACAAACTCATTTTTGTACCAAAATGAATGCAAACAGTTTCGAAGTGTGTGTAAACAGAAACGTGTTGGATTTATGTGTGGGAAAACCCAATAGGAGGCCAAATTCGGCAACTTGAGCAGTATAGGGGCTTTAAATGTTCAATATGTTAACTTTTATCCAATTACCTGATGACTGAGGAGCATCTTGACCGTTATGTTGTCCTTGTCATTATGTGCGAACTCCGGCCAGTATTGGCTGACCGGGGCCTCATAATCCAAGTGACCTCTGTAATGATAACATTGGAACATGTTGCAAACAAATGGTATTGACAATAATTGCATTTTTTGAACATTACGCATTTGAAAATATACAGTGGAACGTCTCCAAACCGGACACCCTGGGAGGTCTATGTTTTCAGGCGTGTCCCGTTTAGATGGGGTTCTACTGTAGTTAAATGTCATGATGTGGTCATGCACAATACAAAATAAGCTGCCAGCGAGTTTGCGAAACACAGGGGGCCGTTTCACTAAACTTCGTACGATTAAAATGTTCGTAAGTGCAAAATATATAGAATAGTAGGTTAGTGTCCCTAAAAAATATCTGGCAAGGCTCAGGAAACGGGATGGGCGAGGCTCTGCCGAGCACATCCCGTTTCCGTGCCGCGCCAGATACGTTTTCCCATTCACGGCACTAACCTACTATTCTATTTATCCTGTCAACACCTTCAAATGGCTGTAAAATACAAAAATTGTATTGACTGGATATCAAAAATGTTTCACGGCACCGTGTTTCACGGCACATACGCACTGTGTTGACGGGATAATATATTTTTCTGTAAATCTCAATTAACAATGTTTTATTGTAAACAATTATTTGATTTACAGTTATTGAGCATAGGCTGCATATGCAGCCTATGCTCAATAAATGTAAATCCATTAATTGAAATTAACAATGTTTTCCTGTGAACTATTGTCAATTGAAATATTTAATTTCCAGGCGATCATAATTTGTACTTACGAACAATTTATTCGTACGAAGTTTAGTGAGACGGCCCCGAGGATAATAATGACAATCAGCGATGGTGACAAACAAAAAGATACTGTGGGTGAGGAATAACATGCATATGAGACCCGCCATGTGATTTTATACCTTCGGACATCTGCGTAATTTTATGAAATACGTTTGCAAAATTTACAATATTTTCCGTAAATGGCGTCAAAATTTGACATAATTTTCGGAGTACATGCGGAATTATTTTGTCAACTTTTGACTTTATTTATGAAAACTAATGTAAATTTTGTAAACGTATTCGATGAAATTACGCAGATGTCCGAAGGACAAAAATCACATGGCGTGCCTCATATTTGTATGTTATTCCTCACCCTAAGACTTACTGTTCCGCCATCTTAGCGGCGACGATCGCGGCCACGCCCTTTGTGGCCGAGAACCCCTGGGTTATCGTGTCCCGTCGCCATGGTATCTGGCTCTCAAGGTCAGCGTAACCGCCCCAGATATCCACGACCTTTTGACCTTTGCGGTAGACGGCGAAGGCAGAACCCCTGTCTCTGCCTGTTTCTATGTTTTTCCTGTAATAGTCGATGGTCAATTTACAGTGGAAGCACAACAGGACACCATTAAAGTGTTTAAATTTGATTAGGTCCACTGTTATGTACTGTGGAGCCTCTCTAAAGCGGACACACGAGATCTTATTTTGATGAGTTTCTTGGTCATTTATCTAAGGTGATACTGTCTGTTCGTGATCGCAGAGCGCACGACTATGATTCAGAATGATCAAATACCTGATTTACAGTGAAACCTCTCGAAGCAGGACACACTGGGGACCTCACAGGGTGTCCGGTTTAGAGTGGTTTCACTATACATGTATAATTCATAAAACAGTTTTATCACTGAAGTATAATTAGATTGTAATTATAAAGTGCACAGGGCATTGTGTTGATAATTTATCGGGATATAAACTCTCAGGGTGTCCGGTTTAGAGAGGTTTCACTGGACATGTATCTTCATAGTGCAATTTTGATAATGTTGATAAAAACGGCACACTGGGGACTCAACATGCACTGCAGCGATCCCTTTAATAACGGTACACTGGGGACTCAACATGCACTGTAGCGATCCCTTTAATAACGGTACACTGGGGACTCAACATGCACTGCCGCGATCCCTTCAAAAACGGCACACTGGGGACTCAACATGCACTGCCGCGACCCCTTTAAAAACGGTACACTGGGGACTCAACATGCACTGCCGCGATCCCTTTAAAAACGGCACACTGGGACTCAACATGCACTGCCGCGACCCCTTTAAAAACGGCACACTGGGGACTCAACATGCACTGCCGCGATCCCTTTAAAAACGGCACACTGGGGACTCAACATGCACTGCCGCGACCCCTTTAAAAACGGTACACTGGGGACTCAACATGCACTGCCGCGATCCCTTTAAAAACGGTACACTGGGGACTCAACATGCACTGCCGCGATCCCTTTAATAACGGCACACTGGGGACTCAACATGCACTGCCGCGATCCTTTTAAAAACGGCACACTGGGGACTCAACATGCACTGCCGCGACCCCTTTAAAAACGGTACACTGGGGACTCAACATGCACTGCCGCGATCCCTTTAATAACGGCACACTGGGGACTCAACATGCACTGCCACGATCCCTTTAAAAACGGCACACTGGGGACTCAACATGCACTGCCGCGATCCCTTCAAAAACGGCACACTGGGCACTCAACATGCACTGCCGCGATCCCTTCAAAAACGGCACACTGGGCACTCAACATGCCCTGCCGCGATCCCTTTAAAAACGGCACACTGGGCACTCAACATGCCCTGCCGCGATCCATTAAAAACGGCACACTGTGGACTCAACATGCACTGCCATGCGATCCCTTTAAAAACGGTTCATGCCTGTTTCACGAAACCTGCCCTAATGTTGCAGGCATATAAACAATGCAAAGACAAAATGCAAATATTGATTTTATTGCGAAAATTTATTTGTCTATGGGAATTCTAACATTGGGGGAAAAGAGCTGATGCTGGTGCAGGAGGAGTCGAAAAACGGGAAAAAATGGATTAGTCAAAATAAGACAAAAGTCATATTTTGAAAATCGGCCCACTTTTTCTGAAATTAGAAAAATGTCTCCGTGAATATGTATAAAGGGATTTAACATAGGCAACGTGTGTTTTTCGCAATAAAATCAATATTGAACCACATTTCACGAACTAAAAAGAAGGCTCATTCATAAATGTTGATAACATTTAATATTATCGATAAAACTATTGTTTTTGCATTGTGTATATACATTATAGCTGTAATAATATTTGGGCAGATGTCGTGAAACAGACAGTTGTTAGAACTACTAATAATACGGGTACAAAACCTTGATGCGGCGGGATGAAATGCGACATTATCGAAATGCGTATACAGCGAAGATTGCAATGATTACAAGCACAATATTCCAACATTTTAAAAGAAAACAATTGACAGGTAAATGGCAAGATTAACGCATGTGGTGATGTAGTATGAATAAATTTACCTGAAGACATCGCAGACTTTCTGGAATCCCGGGTGACATTCCCCACCCACGTTGACGGGCGGTTTCTGTTTCCATAACTTCACAACTACCGCCACCAACACCACGTACAAGACTGACTTCGTCAATAGGCCCATAGTATTTGTATAGTGATGATATAGCCACCGTGGTTAACCCTTATACTGCTGAATTAAATTTTGTCGTCTGCTGATTATTTTATCTTCGATGTTTTCTCGTCAAAAACATGAGTTGACAGCAGTTAAGTGCTGACAAACCATGCTTTTATTGACAAAGAAGGCAAAATATACAGCAACAGCAGACGACAATTTTCGTGCTCAGCAGTCTAAGGGTTAATACATGGCTATAATAGGCCCATGTTGTTTGTATAATGATAATAGTCACTGTTGTTGATATACGGGTGTTATCTCCGGTTATATGTGTATATGCACACGTGTGTCGTTTTTGTTTGTTTAAATAGCGCAGGTGAATACACGGGGCAATGTCGGGCGATGAATGTGGTACAATATGAAACATGTATATGTACACCAGGTGACACTTAAATATTAAATGGGTCCTAAAGTGAGCTATTATATGTGGACAAACTTCGCAGGGATGGTGGTCATGGGCGGATTCAGTGGGGGGGGGGGGGAGGGGCGGAACCGGCGCGCGCCCCCCTAAAATTGGCCGAGTAAAGATTTTTTGCAAGTGTTACAAGGCACGTTTCATGCCAAGTGCCATGTATTCCATGCATTTTTCGGTCGTTTTCTTATTGTTTCAAAATGTAAACGCTTTTCAATCAAAAATCATGTCCAAACATACTGTGACAGTATCAATATGTTTGCTCCAAAATGTGCCGGAACGCAGGAAATGCGATGTAGATTCTGCTCGGACGACTATTTTGCAATACTTGACTATATTATCGAACGAGCATAGTTCGTTCGATATTATAGTCAAGTATTGCAAAATAGTTACGCCCCCCCCCCCCCTAACCCGAAATCCTAGACCCGCGCCTGGTGGTCTACGCGTTTAATCATTTTCAGATGTGTTGAAATGGATGTCGCCGAATAGATGTCCAAGATGGCCGCCGTAGGAAAGTATGTGAAATTCTTAACAAACTGATTTCGGCGAAACAAGAATGATCGATAGTCAATGCTCTTTCGGATTTGTTAAACTGATGACCCCGGGATCAACAAGAGTTGTCAGAAGACAACAAAGCTCGCCTGTTGGCAGTCTTCACTCAAGCTTGGCACAGTTGTATAAAAAAACATGAATATTATATAACTTGACCATGGGTTAAGGGGTGTGCGATGGACCTTGACATTGGGGTCAGTGGTGGAAGGTGGGTCGTGGATTTGCTATATAAGTTATACAATATTTAACCCAACGTTAAGTTTATGAACGCACTAAGTTGGTGATTTTCTACAGCATGATAGCTATTCACATGACGAATGCATGTATGAATGTGCTAAGTTTGTGACCTTGATTTAGCCGAATGCCATCCAATGTGACCTTGAGCTTGGGGAAAGCGGTGGGGGAGGTGTGGGTCATGGATTTGCTATAGGTTAGACACCACCAAATAGTTTTCCTATATAATTTAGCCGAATGCCATCCAATAAGGCCAGTCTCTCCTCCTTTCACTATTCGTATGGATGCTGTGTGACCCACTTGTACATGACCTGCAGCCAGTCTGTACTGGTTCTGCATGAACTAAACAATAGGTTCACTTACTACTAAGAAATAAAAATCCAATCTTGTCATATCCTCCAATATTGTGTACATTTTTTGGCCACGGAAACTCCGTTTACATCAAGTGACCAACAGGTTCAGTGTTTTCTTTTCAATACTACACATATGCTGAAAACTGGTGTTAAAGGCACCCAAAAATGTACCTCAAATGAAACTGGGTAGTAATGGATCAAGATTTGCAAGCAAACGGTGTCTGTGACCTCAAAACACCCGCACTATTTTTTTATACCGTACTACTTTTGCATACACCCTGGGCGATTTCGCACCATTTGGTATCTTCTAACCTATAGCACGATATAGTATCATCATATGAATGCATGTATGAAATATGAAGGCGTTACCCCAACGTTAAGTTATGAACATGCAAAGTTTGTGACCTTGACCTTGGGGTAAGGGTTGGGTGGTGGGTGGGTCATGGATTTGCTACAGCATGATAGATGGTCATCTGAGGAATACATATATGAAATATAGTAGTATAGAGGGATTCAAAATGATACCACCTAACGAGGGTATCATTTCTCCACCCTATATACTACTCCACCACCCCCCGAAAAATCAAAAATTGGTTAACGAGGAAATTGTCTCCCACTAAAAATTGGACGTGAAAAAAAAAAACATAATGTTTTTCAGACAGTAAATTTAAGTATAGAGGGATTCAAAATGATACCACCTAACGATGGTATCATTTATAACCCTCTATACTATTCCCACCACCCCCAAAAAATCAAAAAAATTAGTTAACGAGGAAATTGTCCCACCAACCACGAAATATTCAAAATTGGTGTCATAAATACATCATGTTTTTTTCACGTCCAATTGAACATATAAATTTAATAGGTTATAATAAAATATTATAACAAAATGGATAATAAAATACACAACGAATTGGACGTTTATAATGATTTGGATGAAGGATTTTACGCTGTTGTTTCTACAGTATTAAAAAACACGGTAAAATGACAATACTATGTGATATCGAATACATGAAATATCAGCGTAATTTATTACGCTGCGATAAAAACGTTGCATTTACAATATTAAACCGGCAATTATGTCGCCGGTATAAGTATCAAATTTATATAATGAAGCGACTAAATAGGATCGGAGAAACACTACCGAAACATTATCAAACTAATTTTATAAAACAGTTTAAAATCAAAGATTCGTTTACGGATATGCGTTTCTACATATCGCTTTTAACGAAGAAATTGGAAAATTATTAGAAGAAATTGAAAATTATTGAACAGAACTAATTTATGTTATAATCACACCAAGCAGACGACAATGTTCCAATTACACGTGTTATGAACATGTAAATTAGGTGTCCATTTTATAGAGAGATTACACGATTACGTCTTCCAGGATGAAACATAAACACACTGTAATAGTGGTATCATTTTGAATCCCTCTATACTACTGTAATATATACTATAAATTTTTTAATAACTGTGTTGAAGAACTTTACGAAGAATACGGGGGTTATAGTCCTATATATAAATTTTCTATAAAATGAGAACACATGGCGATATCGAATACATGAAATATCAGCGTAATTTATTACGCTCCGATAAAAACGTTGCATTTACAATATTATACCGGCAATTATGTCAACCATACAAGAGGCAAATACAAACATTAAGACGGATAATGCGTATCGGATATGAAACTAAGGTGTATTATATAAAATTGTTAAAACCCAACGATTCGTTTACGAATATACATTTCTACGATATCGCTTATAAAGATATTAATAATTTGTAAAAATTAAAAAAAAAAATAGCAAAAGCCTCCACTCGTGCACAACACCCCCAGCGACTGGGCAGATTTCTAGCCGGCACCCAGCCACTGGGGTGTTGGGACCTTTCTTAAACCCACGCATCTGTTGGCTCACATTCTGGGTCGCCTTGAACCCCATTGCCAATTCCTCTATTAAGAGAAACCAGCGAAGTAAGACGAGCCTATGTGTGAATTTGGTTTCCGAAATTGCAAAGCTCTTAGGCAGAAATCTTTAGGCCGGCACCTTTGAGCTACACAATTACATCGCCAAATACACACATATGCATAGACTGCTACCATTAAACAGACGAGACGGACGTCATACCGGATCAACAACATAGCACACACGAGATGAGACCAATTGTTGTAAGGTCAACACACATATATATACTCATCAGTTTCCTATACAACATACAAATGGTGTGCATATTATAATTATTTATTAATACCTATTGGCGAAAGAAAACATGTGATGGTTCGTTATTTTGTTAATTTTATAATTAATTTTATATTTTTTTTTAATAATTTAAAGATGAACACTCCCTATTATTACATAGTAATTAATTTATGTTGTAACGACAATGTTTCAATTACACGGGTTATGGCCCATGCGTAAATTGATAGCCGAGGTAAACAGAGCCGATAATTCTCAGTGAAAAACACATGTTGTATAGGTATGTAAATTTGTTTACTGCACCAATATAATTTTGAAAAAATTAGGAAAATTATAAAATTAAGAATTTTTTTTTTTTTTTAAATTATTATTTTTATTTTTTTTTATTTTATTTTTTTTTTAATTATTTTTTTAAATTTTTTTTTTTTTTTTTTTAATTATTTTATAATGGTGCTGTAACATTTCCTCCGACTTTATTTCCAAGTTTTACCCTAAATTTATCCCAATCAGTACACTCAATTTTTGGCATGGTGGCGCGCGCCTTGATCCTTATATCATTTTTTAATTCTTCATATCTCCCCATTTCTTCCACCACGGATTCAAACTCTAAATTTGATATTTTCTTATCGGCCAACGCTTTGGACACCATAACGTCGATGCTATTTTTCTTAGACCTAGCGAGAACGGATATTCTATCATGTTTTCTACTTTTTTTCTCGAGTTTTCCACCCGCCGCCCTAATTACCATACAAAGTGTTCCAGATAAAACGGTAATTCCACTCAAAACCCCTGCAAGTGGAATCATTACAATTGTAGATAGCGTTGCAGCAGTCCCCGCCCCACACAACACAGAAACACTTGCCAGAACCGTACTAGATGCTTCAGCTATGTTTGCCGCGCGCCTATATTTATTAGAGTGTCTTTTTCTATTTGCACATTCTCTAACTAAAATATCCTGCATAGCGACGATATTATTCAACCTAAAATCTGAACTTCTTTCGTTAATTGGATACAGTGTTGGTGGAGTGGTATTGAGAGTTGAATACAGTGTTGGTGGAGTGGTATTGAGAGTTGAATACAGTGTTGGTGGATCGGTATTGACAATTGGAAGCGGTGATTCGTTCATAGCTAAATTTATTTCAATATATTAGTATTTACACAATAAGTTCAATTAACAATGAGACAATAGTGGAAGAATCTCTGAGTCACCGATTTTCGTAACAAAGTTAATAACACTACCTTGGGAAAGTCTAATTCGATCATCACCGGAGAACGAAACCACCGTCGAACTATCTCCAGAGATTTTAGTGACTCCAACCCCCCGTTCTTCCCCATCTACTACAATATTTATCGCGACCGCGCCCACAGGTTTACCATTAGCATTAACCGAGCAGACCGCCATTTGGATAACTTCACCTGCAGCTGTCATAGTGTATCCCCCATATTTATTACTCGCTTTGGCACCGAACGAATATTCATAGTGCCCCACAACCAATGGGCCCCGCTTCTCAGCCCTAAACTGTTATGACACGTTTTGGTGTTTTCATTGTTTTCACTATTCCGGCAAGCGCATTGTTTGCGTTATATGCCTCAGTACGAATCTCATAAGAGGCCTCCTCAAGAGCTTTGGTCGCGGCTATACGATCATGTTTCAGTTTATCGGTTATTTTTTCATCTAGTTCAGTAAGTGTCGCTTCTCTGTTGATAGAGTCCTCTGAGCGCAACGCATCATAAGCCTCCGTAATGGTTGCCTGGTGGTCTTCTAAGGCTTTATCAATACCCGACCGGGTCTCTTTTTGAAATTCGGTTATTTTTTTTTATTTTTTCATCTAGTTTAGTAAGTGTCGCTTCTCTGTTGATAGAGTCCTCTAAGAGCAACACCCTATAAGCCTCCTTAATATCCGCCTGGTGGTCTTCTAGGGCTTTATCAATACCGTTCGGACTCCATCAAGATCAAACCGGGTCTCTTTTTTAAATTCGGTTATTTTTTCATATAGGTCAGTAAGTGCCGCTTCTCTGTTGAGAGAGTCCTCTGAGCGTAACGCCCCATAAGCCTCCGCAATGGCCTCTTTGTGATCTTCTCGGACCCCCTCCCCCCCCGACCTGGTCTCTTTCATAAATTCGGCTATTTTTTCATCTAGTTCGGCAAGTGTCGCTTCTTTACTGTGAGATTTCTCTAAGCGCAACGCATCATAAGCCGTCCGCAATGGCCTCTGCAAGGTTAGACTGGTGGTCTTCTCGGACTTTATCAATACCCGACCGGGTCTCTTTTCGAAATTTGGTTATTTTTTTATCTAGTTCAGTAAGTGCCGCTTCTCTGATGAGAGAGTCCTCTGAGCGCAACACCTCATAAGCCTTCATAAGGTCCGCCTGGTGGTCTTCTCGTGCTTTCTCAATACCCGACGTGGCCTCATTTCGAAAATCGATTATTTTCCCGTCTAATTCAGCAAGTGTAGCTTCTTTGCTGAGAGAGTCTTCTAAGCGCAACGCATCATAAACCTCCGTAATGTCAGCCTTACGGTCTTCTCGGGCTTTATCAATCCCCAACCGGGCCTCTTTTCTAAATTTGGTTATTTTTTTACCTAGTTCGTTTAGTTTTGTTCCCTATGCGTTTCTTCACGACTTTGTGTATTCACAGCCAGGGCATATTCTCTAAGTTGTGATAGTAGACTCTTGTGAATCTCGTCCGTGGCCCTCGATATAGTTCTATTAATCAAGGCCTTTGTTTTTTGGGTAGTAAAAAAGTCCGCCCTCTGTCGGGATGAATCCCCCTTCTGCAGGTTCCAAATTATTTGAATTTGTCACCCAATCGGAAGAACTACCTGGTCCGTATATACTCATAATGTTGATAATATATTACGAACATGCGTTTAATTCTAATTTTCTTAAAATTAATTAATTTGAAATTTCTAGGACGACCGAAATCGGGTAATCGTTCTTCAACTCTCGCCCTTTATCATCAAGAATATAAATCTTCAACTCGTGGATGTGTCCCGATTCCAAAACTTTCATCTCTGGGTGTGGGAAGTCTAACGTTACAGTCTCGCCATAGAAACAATCGCTGGCGGGCACAGTTTTCAGTAATGTGCTGGGGATCCGTCTATCGTGTTGTACGATGTGTTCACCCGATCCAGGTGCACCCTGAGAGTTTTCGTGAAGGTGAAGTCCACCGGTTATCACCGACGTACTCACCCACCGGGGTAAAACACTCTTTGTTTGAGGAGTATGTCTCTCTAAAACCGAGTTGAATACCCAACCCCGGGGAGACCACTACCTTATTATCACTGCTGATGGTCATTGTTGCGAGCCCGGTAGCATTCGATACTGTGAGGTTGATTATACCGTCAAGCTCTGAGTTGACAAAATCTTTGAGCTGTCTTATTCCCCACAGTCCGTGAGGCAGCTTTACTTCTAATTGTAGTCCATCCTTCACATAGTAAAACCATTCGCTCTTCCCCACATTCTGCCATCCAACCGTGAAGGTGATTGATCTAAGGCCTACCCGGCGTTTTCCGCAGCAGTTGTCTATTAATTTTTGAAGTTCACAACTCCCTTTTTGAACATTAGTTATAGTAGCAAACATAATAATATCTTTCAATGGATACCAAAGCATTTAGCTTTAACTCTAATGTAAAGTACGCGGTCGGAGGTAAACACACACAAAAAGACGTTGTTAACCGCCTTGTACACCCAACCGTAACGGTTAGACCGGACAGTGGCTTTGCCACCAACTTCCCTAACATCTTTGAACAATATAGGTTGCCCAAGATTACTACGATGGAGGTGGTAAACGGCTGGAAAGCAACACCGATGCAGTTTTGGCAGAACCAAATAAATTTCGCTGTATGGTGCGCAACAGCCGGGTGTGGAGTTTCATATAAAGACATCTGACATCCAAGAATGTCATGCTCCGAAGTGTCTACAACTTTCACGTGTATTATACTATTAGGAGGATTCTCAAAGAACTAGGTATTTCACTACCTCAAGACGACGCCTGGGATCCCATTTCCAACACATATAACCGTATGGCCTTTGAAAGACTGTGTAACGGAATTTTACGTTTCAAAAGACGCGGACTGGAGACAGAAAGCATTTCCTACCAGCACCGGCCTCGGGGACGTTCTCATTCACGGCCAGTCCGGGAATTGGACACAGACTGATTTTAGACACGATCACTCCGGTGACCACATCGTCAGTCGGAACGCCGGGAATTTTGACCCCGCGACTATGACTTTCGGGACGGAAGTGTCTGGAGGTCGGCACTGTGGCGTGTTTTCTTGTAAAATGTTACCTCCGAAACGGGCTCACGTCGATTACATACAGCAGGCTGCTGAGGTTCAGGACGCGTGGGGTACATTTATGTTAGATAAGGGTCTAGGGTTCACGCAGGCCGGGGTTACTCGCGTCAACGACTCCATTCGCACGTACGTCTGGGCCATTCTCGGCGCACAAAAACAAACTCGCAGTTCTATACTGGGCATGGGAACAGCGTTTGATGCACAAAAACAATTTTTGGCACTTGTAGAGGACGCCATCACAGCTAGGGTGGACCTGGAGAAGGCGATCCAGAATTATCAAGACGTTTTACAGAATGCCAGCACCCCAGTAGACTATGTATTTGGAATAGGTCTTTATATGGCGCCGAGCAATATGGATACTACGAGACGACCCGGTTGACGGTTACATAATCATATCGTAATCGCCACCGCCAATCAAAAAATCGGCCACAACGGTAACGTGAACACGGATATCATCAAGCGCACCCCCAACAGTGGAACCGATTTCATAAAACACAAAATGGATACACCTCCCCCAATTCGTAAATCGAACCCAGTACCCCCAATTCGTAAATTGGATGCACCATCGAGTTCCATCAACAGACCAATCGCGATTGGAGAAACACCAATCATCAACAATGTTGAAATTGGAAGCACAACACACGAGGAGGAGAAATTGGGGCTCGTCATCGCCCTCGTGGCGATCGGATTATTTACGCTTTGGTTGTAGGAACTCTCTGGCGAAGAATAGTAGGAGACCGGCGATTGCCACGATTAAAGCCCAGGTATTTTTGGCTAGCCATCCGGCCGTTTTTGATAATATAGATAGCAAGTAAGAAACGATACTTCCGATCAGTCCAGGTAGTGCGGCAGCCGCCTTTCCAGCTAATTTAGCTAGAAGACTGGCGAGGGCTTTTAGTTGTTTTTTTACCCACTCCTTGGCTCCACCGGATGGAGCGGGTGCTGGTGCTGGTGCTGGTGCTGGAGCGGGTGGTGGCGCCGCACCACCAGTGAAAGCTAGAACTATGGTCGATATAGTCATGCCGATAGCAACGAGGATGCTTGCTATCGTGACGCCCTGCTCTCTGAACAGAGTGCGAAGACGCTCACCGAGTGTCGTCTCCTCGTGCAGGACCCTCGAGATTGATTCGCGGATCCGACTTATTTGTGTGCGGAGAGCCTCACGGTTAGCCGAGGCGGCCTCCAAGCGAGCTTCTCTTTCATCCCGCAAAGACCGCAGGAGTTTGTTGATCCGCTCGGTAGATTCTCTATCGTCACCGGCTTCCTCCAGTTTTCTTTCTTCTAGCGCGATATGTTCATCCAGCGCGTGAGTTTGGAGAGGTTAAGGACCAGTTCGCCCGGACCGTTTGTAGAGCCTTATCGAGTCCACGGAGTTCTCGAAGAGGTAACGGTGGGTCATCGTTGAGTATTTTTCCCAATTGTGATTGGACGCTGAACGTGGTATCCATAGTGTTAATAACGTCGGTGGCTATTTGAGGGACCTCGCTGAGCTCGACCGTTTCTATCGCGGTGGCCGTCTTCGCTATAGTTTCGTCGGTAGACTTTAGGGCCTCTACAGCGCGGGCCGGCACAATTGTTTTACCACGCGTCCAATCTGGAAATCCTAGTTCGTTCTTTATGATTTCGCCACCGCCCCGGTTTCCGGCAATGGTGTTTAGCGATAGGGGTTTACCGGTATTCGTGTTGATTATTGGGAGATTTGATGATTTTAGTCGCAACCTACCATGCATATCCAATTCGAACTTGGAGTAGTCGCGACCGACAGACGGGACCAGACCGATTTCTGACAAATTGTTGTAGTAGTCGTTTACAGCTCCCTCAAGTAATTCCTGACTTTGACCAACGCTGCTGGTAGCGCCACCTATTTCCCCCAATTGCGATTGGATTGGAACTGGAGTCTCTATGAAGGGCGTTTCGTTATCATCATCATCCCCATCGTCTCTACCGATTGCATCCATTTCAACATCGTAATCAGCCATATTTATAATTTTCTTAAAATTAATTATGTATTAAAGACAAAACCATACGGGTTTAATAGTTTCAATAATTTTGAAAAAATTAATTATGTCTTCGAGTCAATACGGTCGCAAACTCAATCCATACCGCAGACTGCGTGAGCCCCTCGGGGCAAAAGGCGTGAGACAGAGTGTCGTTATTACGAACAACCCATCGACGATCGACCAGAACCAGCAGCTCTTAGTCCGCTTCCCCAACCTCGGAGCTAACGACGTCATTGTTCCGGTACTGTTCGCCTCGCTTTCACTATTTCGCTAACGTCGACGGACGCGGACCGAACCGTAGTTCAGAACTTGGGTCGCGCCATAGTCAAGAAGACTATGATAAAGATTTCTGGTAATGAGGTGATGTCGATCGATGACAGCGACGTCTACCATTGCTATCAGGACCTGTGGAAGACGTCACACGAGCTTGAAAAACGCTGTCTATCAAGGTATTGACACCAGCAAAAATAAGAACGTAACCAAACTTAGAATCGGGGCTGCTAACAAGGCAGATAACAACGCGAGTGACAACGCGGTCGCGGGCGCTTACGGCAACCGCTTCTACATCCCGCTCGACTTTGAGTTGCTGGAGAGTCACATGCCCTACTATCAGAGCGCTTTGGCTGACCGCCTCGAATACGAACTAACGTTCAACGACTACGGCCGAGTTATCATAGCCACCGACCAGTTATCGACGTATACGATCGATAATGTTTCGCTGGAGTACGACATGGTCACGATGCCCGAACTAGCGCGATTGATCAGAACCCAGTACGCCGGGCGCGTTGCCATACTTTACGACCGAGTTCTTCGCCATCGCAAGATGCCGAAAAACAAAAGCGACACATTGTGGAATATTAACGTCAACGTACCCGCCCGCTCGATGAAAGGTATACTGATGTTGTTCGAGGATGCTCGGTTCGCGTTCGGTGCTAGAAAAACCGACAGATTCTATAACCCCAAAATCACGAAGGTAGAGGTGACGATCGAGGGAGTCCCCAATCAACTCTACAGCGCGGGTCTTCGCGCGCACCAGCAGTGGGATGAAGTAAGAAAGCAGTTTGCTGCCGGATCTAAGCGCTCTCCGGAGGTTGCAGCAGTTGCTAAAGACCTGCATCTCTCGGCCGTCTCCCTCGCGGAGTTCCTGAATACCAAATACGCGTTATGGCTAGACATGCGAGCCAGCGACGATGACCAAATACACGGTAGCGGACGCCAAGTTGAGAACGCTAGTGAGGGTGTGACGATCCAGATAACCAAAGAGGCGGACGGAGCCGGGCCATTGAACGTGTACTTATATATAATTACAGACGCACAACTCAACATCGAAGATGGTCGATACGTATCAGCGATCTACTGATTTAATAAAAAAATCATCTAACGATTTATTAATACATAATTTTGAAAAAATTAAGAAATCTAGCAATCAATACCAATTCACGATTGGAGATGCTCACTCCGCCATAATATGTGGGCAGACAGGATGTGGAAAAACGGTTTTCATCCTCAACTTACTCGAGGGATCCTACCGCGATGCCTTTCGTCACATTGTGATCCTATGTCCCACTGTGCGACACAACGATACTTATCAGCGGTGCCCGTGGATATGGACCGACCCTGAGGTATACGTTATTGACCCCGGTGATAGGCTTCACGATTGGTTGCGTGGTTTATACCAAATATTTCAGGGCGAGCCCACCCTATACGTGATTGACGATTGCTCAGCCAAGGCGGCGATGACCAAAAAGAAGGACATGCTCTCCCGAGCTTGCATTTTCTGGCCGCCATGCGAGGCAAAGCGTATGGATATCCACTCAAAAATACAACGCCGTCCTCAAGGATCTGCGCGAGCAAACGAAATGGGTCGCCCTCTTTCACTGCAAGGACCGAGACTCATTCGATGACTGTCTTCGAGAGAATGACGTTATCCCAACGCGCGAGGAGCGCCTGGAGGTTCGACAGATACTTTCGAAAACTAAGCACGCCAAGCTTCTGCTAAAGACTGATCAACCAACTGCTTATAAAGTTATCAACTAAATCTAACGATTTATTTATTTAATAATTAATAATTTTGAAAAAATTAGGAAAATTGCAAAGTAATAAGCTATTGCAATGCTTAGCAATTGCTGAACAATGCTTAGCAATTGCTGAACAAATGCTGAATAATGCTGAACAATGCTTAGCAATTGCTTAACAATGCTGAATAATGCTGAATAATGCTGAACAAATGCTGAATAATGCTGAACAAATGCTGAACAATGGTTAACAATGTTAACAATTTGGTGCTCCGCTGCGAGCTTTGTTGCGAGCATAATGGTGATCATAAGTATCGGGTGGTGCGCATTTATTATTTTAATAATTTTGAAAAAATTAAATAAATATGTTAAAGTGATGAGACTTGTTAGAATAGTTAAATTACTAATTTTGAAAAAATTAAGAAAAATGAACTGCGACGAACTTCTCGATCAGCTAATAGAAGAAACCTCAACTCCGACTGCCAACAATAATGATCCGACAGAGCAATCGGGATCTGGGTTGAGTGCAACGACTCCGAATGAAAATGAAAATGCGGCGCGACGAGAGCGGCTAGCTGCGCTGGTTGCTGGGGGACAATCGGAGCATTATCTCGGTAGGCGTCTCTCAGTTTTTCAGGTGGATAAGATGTCAGATGCGGAGATCGATAAAATGTATGCGCGATCGAATCCAAATTGGGAGCAGAGATGACAAAAACTCTTGGATCGGCGGCTATTCATTTGTACGCTACCGCCGTTAGTAGACTTCTCCCTATACCAAACACTGCGGGGTTGATTGATGATCTAGAGACTGACCCTTTTATAGGACACACTCTTAGAACGGCATGCTGCTCAATTTATCACAAGTTTGGAATGTACTTAGCTCCACTAACAACCGCGTTGACCACGGGTAAACACTGTCAATTTGGACATATATGCCCACGAACTATAAGCTCTAATATTAATATTATAAATGATGACACAAGACACACGAGAGTGACGAGTTGAACCAGATTGCTCCAACACAATCGAACCAGAGTGTTACTCCGCCACTGGATGACATACCGCATATAAAAAATCCCAAAAGACAGGCAGCTGGGCGGGCGGCGGCTGCCACCCGAAAAGTTAAACAAGATAAAATACTCGCCGAGCTTCGAGAGGCTAAACTCCAATCGAGATTGGGGTTGCAATCGGGGACGGAGACAGCAAAACATCTGAATACAGAGTTGAGTACAACAACACCCCCAATTCACGAATTGGAAGCACACTCAAATTCAAAGAATTTGTCACCCAATACCAACTACCGTTGGAGTTGGGCGAATCCGATTGAACCCAAATTCGTGAATTGGAGTTGGGTTGTTGGTGGTGGTCTGGCAGTTGTTGGTGCCCTGTGCGTGTGGAAATACCAGAAAAAACAACCAGCCAGTGTTCAGAAGAAAGTTACTAAACACCAATCATCAACAATGTTGAATTTGGATGCGCCCCATTTAAACATTGATCGCGACCCATTTTATATGCAATAATTATAACAATGGCTGAACAAGATGGTAAAATGTTAGTGAATGCGCTTTATCACGCCGTGGTGATATCGGGTTTCAGTATCGGGTATGCTCGACTATCAAAGATGGCCCTAGGAGGAACCGCTCCCAAATTGGACTTTACTGTGAGAGACGTAGGGCTCGCGACCTTAGATGTAGCGGCCGCAGTTTGGACCCGAGAGTTATCTAGTTAAAGCTG
This sequence comes from Conchocele bisecta, assembly GCA_029237695.1. Taxonomy (NCBI): domain Eukaryota; kingdom Metazoa; phylum Mollusca; class Bivalvia; order Lucinida; family Thyasiridae; genus Conchocele; species Conchocele bisecta. Next base: position 96,807,299 of record CM055271.1, on the reverse strand, counting down.
GAATTCTACCAGTTAATATATGGAAATAAATGGCTTCAATCGCAGTAATAGTAGGTGGTGCGCTTGTAAACGCATTGGCGTTCAGCGGTAGCAACTTTATATTCTCTAAAATGAAAAGCTCGAACGTGGATGAGGAGCGTAAGCGTCATGATTTAGCTGTAGAACAACTCAATAGCGCAAAGGAAGCATGGTCGAAAAAACGAACCGCCCATCTGGACTGGGTCAATGAAGAGCTTCGCCGCGAAAATCACGCCGCGCAAACTTTTCAGAACGTTGAAGAAGCCAACCGCGAGTACGCGCTGGCATATCCGCACAAAAGTCTCGATCCAATGGATCCCGAGCCCCAACTTTCAGATTTCTATGTACCGTCAGAGCCCCAAAAGGACCGCGAGATCGCGTTCATCATCGTGGGAATGGGTGTGGTGGGTCTCGCCGGCTATTATATTCAATCGAGATTTTAAATTAATTAATTAAAACATTTTTTTTTTATAAATATATATATATAGAACGATGTTAGTTGACGAACTTTATAACGCTAATGATTGATGTAGGCTACACTGCCCAAAAAACATCGTTTACCTGGTGCAAAGAGTATGATTCGTCTGGCCCGAGATTGTCTCGAGGACGAAAAGCGGCCACCCTTTTCGCAAAGCGGATGTTAGATTCCTCCCAATCGAGATTGGATGAATTAGATTTCCCTCTCCTGTTCCAACCCAAACGCGATTGGGGCTGCAGCGAAACTTCCAACAAAGGTTTATTATTAACGACGCAGTTACCGGACGAACTGGCGAGGGCATGTTGGAGATTGTCCGATATATTAGAATACTTCGCATACGATGAACACGCGCAAACTTGATACCAAACTAACGCGCAAGCTGTCGAATACATACTATAGTCCACGCGGCTACTGGAAGGGACTCGCGGCCATCAAGAACCTCGCGGCGGCGACCAAGGTTTCAGAAAACGCTGTCAAGGAATGGCTCAAGAAGCAGGCCTCTGGCAGATCTATTTACCCGCGCCTCACAATATTCCGCGCCCGAAATTCGACGTGCCGGTGCCGAACCAAGTTCACCAAGCGGATCTCCTGTTTCTCCCTCACGATCGCGTCGGTCGCAAAACGTACAAGTACGCACTGACAATCGTTGACGTAGCGAGTCGTTACAAGGGGCTGAGCCGTTGGCCACTAAAGAGTCTAAGGAAGTGGCCGAGGCTCTTTCCCGAATATATAAGAGGAGTCCTCTCAAATGGCCGAATCTTCTCCAGGTCGATCCCGGCCGCGAGTTCATGGGCGCGGTCTCTCATCTATTGTCTAAGCATAAAGTTTCTATCAGACGCGGCCGCGTCAACATCCACCGGGACCAGGGGATCGTGGAACGCTTCAATCGAACCCTGGCTGAGAGACTGTTCGGACACCAATACGCCAAAGAACTTGTAGACCCCCATTCACGGTCGACCGAGTGGGTGGCCAGACTGCCCGCCGTGGTCTCCGCACTGAACGGAGAGGTGACCAGATTGATAGGTAAGAAGCCTGTAGATGCTATCAAGTTTAAAAGGGTGACGAGCAAGCCCTCTGCCGTCTCGCGCGGGCGACCCGTTGGTTTAGAGGAGCACGCGGCTTCCATCAGATATTGACGTCCGGTACCTCTATCAACCGGGAGAGCTCGAAGGTGGCAGCCGCCGCGCGACTGATCCAGTGTGGTCTCTCAATGTATATCATCTAGATCGATCTATTACCAAACCCGATGAGCCCGTGCTCTACTATTTGGATGATGGGCCATCTCGAGGGTTTGTTCGCGAAGAACTTCTTATAGTGTCTTCTGACACCCAGCTACCCCCGATTACTTAAATCAATAGAGGTTCTGTATGTATTCCGTCTGGTAACACGCGTCTTTTATCGTAGTAATGCCGAGAGTCCTAATTTTTGTTGACAGTACGTTTTCATAACGCGTCTTTCATTTTAAATCCTCTATTTTGTGCTACATCTATAATGTGTTTTCCATCTTCTGTAGTTTCACTTAGTACTCGTTTATATCTATCCCAATTTAAATTGTTAGTTCTCTTGGACATTCCTTTCGCAGAGTTTTTATTAATTTTAATTTGTTCCAAATTATCTTTAGTGAAATTAATTTTTTTCTACAAAATAACACTTACTAGATAACGCTATCGCCCCTATCCCCGCTAAATTCCATTTTGAAAAGTCCGGGCTCTCTTTCGCTCCATTTATCCCAAGCCAACCATTTATTTTTTTCTTTTTCAAACTCGTCTAGTAAGTTAGGTCTAATCAATTCCTCTATCGTTTTTCCACTAACTCCTATATACATACTATCTGTATCCATCTGTATTAATTCAAAGTCTTCTCTTTTTATGTATTTATCTAGAAATTCGTAGTAAAATTCCAACATTCTCAATTTAGCTAGTTGATAAACCGCTATTCCACAATGGAATGGTCTCTTTAGCGCACACCTGGGTTTTCTTGAAGATATTTCGTACGCATATCCTATCTCTTCCAAATCATCAAAATACGCGGATCTTAATGCTTTGTCAACACAGGTTTCGTCTCGCGTATATGTCGTATTTAAATGTCTCTCCGTTGCCTCTATCATTTTTCCACAACACGAGTTTCTAATAATTTCATTATGTCGGCTACTGGTTTCTTATTTGGTTCTACATCGCCTGTTCGTCTTGCGGCTGTAACTTCTTTTGCGAACCATTCGAAGGGTTTACCACTAATATAATCTATAACACGATGAACTCCGTTATTTCTAGGCCGTGTTTTAAATACCATTTCAACAGTGGCGCGTACAGCAATACTTTAGTGGCGGTCATAGATCCCACCAATTTTCTTCCATTTCCTCTAGTTCTTCCAGTATCTTCCAAATATTTTAACATGTGTGTGGGAACTTCATCAACCTCTACTTCTCTGTTTTATAAATATTGGGGACATTTCAGAAAACTTATGTTTTAAGTTGTGTGGAACTTCTATATCCACCTCCGCAAACCCAAACCAGTCTCCAGATAAAACTCTTTTACAAAACTTTTTAAATAAATTTAGGGTTATGTGGGGTATCTATATGGTGTATAGTTTCTCTCCCACACGGCATCTCTTTATTTAACGTAGATAAATATAACGCGTTTGCATCGTACCCCAAAACAGCCTTGCAAGGTTTGTTAATTTCATTTGATCCAAATGATCTAATATTTGAAACACCAGCTTCTGCATATCGTGTAAATACTATTGATGGACCACCAACTAGAGCGTCCTTCATCATTTCGTATGTTTCTTCTTTTGGTGCATATAGAGCATCCTCCGGTATAATCGTCTTTGAAGATTTTTGTTCTTTAATGGTTCCTCTCAATAAATATTGTATAGCCACACTCGGTAGTGTTACCGCATCTTTGAAAATATCCACACCTCTGTGTTTATAAAATTCACACATTTTTTCCACCGCTTCTAGGAACGGTGCTACATCTAAATCGTTATAATATTTCAACCAATCTCTGAAAGTTTTCATATTATTTTCTTCGAAAATTCTACGACATTTACTTAATTCTGTTTCATCTATTAACATTTTCCCAGATAGTTTGGAATACCAATTCTCTATATCGGGTAGTCCTGGGTAATCCAGTTTGTCTGGAGAATCGAACCACTCATAAGGAAAGAAAGATTTCTGTCCTTTGCAGTCGTAGGCTTTTATCCAACTATCGTAACTTACACCAGGTCCTAGATAAAGTATTACATCAAGAAATCTAAATTCTGGAGTAAATAGAAATATTGTTGCGTTTGCACGTTTTCCGACCATTACTTTCTTTGTTGTTGCAGATAGTTCACCTACTAAATATTTCTTTATTAGGTTTATATCGTACTTACTGCTGTTAAAACCCATAACCGGTACTTGCTCTATCCACTGTTCGATCTTAGCGATTTGGTTTTTACTTAAATGTTCTGTATTAAACCCATATCTTGACCACACTTCTTCTCTTATAGCTTTTCCCCTGACTTTCAAATCTTCTACAAATTTTTCTATAAGTTTTGCAGGATCTTTATCACAAATATGAGTTACTGTTCCTGAGAAATTATCTCCTATACTAACACTTACCGGAACGTGCTCAGCTTCGTACTCTAAACTATTACCGGTAGTTTCAACTTCTGACTGGAGATATGCCTCAAAATCGTATACTATCTGATATGGATAAAGAGTAGTGTCGCAACCGATCTTTATATCTTTTACCCGTTCTTTGGAATTCACATTCCCACATAACTACTAGGTTGAATTCTTTGCTTTTTCTAATAAATGTATCTCTTCTCATAGTGGATGCGCGTTCTTCTTTTCTATGCTTTGCATGAATCTCACACCCGTGCCAGTAACAGCCGTGATATTGATATACGGTATTGGTTTCTGGACAGTATCCATCTACCGGAGCTCCTAAAATCCATCTTTCACCTCCGTGTCCGCACTGTTCGTGGTGAATGTGAATTCCCTCCCCCCGCTTTTCCACAGAATACATCCAATCGATCGCCCCATAACTGTTAGAACCTTTTGGGTAAAACGCTTTCTCGAACGACGAACGCGGGCGCTCTAAATAATTACCATCACATATTACTTTTGTCTCACCTCTCATACATGTTGGTCCGTGTCTCTTCATATTACTCGCTGTCGTGAATTTCTGTTTGCAATTATCGCAGGCGTAAATTTTAGATAGGTTTTAAGGTTTTTTATCAGAAATGCGTGATTATTAAACAGTCCTATTGTCATTGGTTTATTACCTATTTCATTATAGTGCGCTGGTACCTTTTTCAACCACCATACATTACATTCGGTGGGTTGATATACTTCTATACCGATTTTAAAAAACTCTTCAACCTTTTTCAGATCTGAAAAAGGAATTGGTGAAACCACATTACTACCAAAATATTGCTTACTAAGTTCTTTCGCCTTTTCTGTACATCTGTCGGGTCTTTTATCTGTCATTTGCATAGCTAGACACCTGAACAGACAAAGGTCGTCATTATACTTATCTAAAGAATACATACCTTTTTTATTCTTCAGCCATTTTGGAAGTTCTCCTCCTGCCGCTTCTTTGGATTGTAGTCCCAAATCTATTCCCCTACTACCCTGTATTAGCTTTACGAAAACCTCTACCCATCTTACAAACTTCCACTTTGTATTCGGTCTGTCTATTTTATCGGACATTATTCGTGTTTGCTCCTTATCTGACAGCCATTTTTTTAACGGTTTTCATTGATGATAGTGGTTCGCTACCACCGAGATTTTTGTGAAATATTATAGTTTTAGGTTTTCCATTTTTAATTTCCTCCATATGTTCTAGCTTGTAAGAATATGAATATCTCAAATAAAAATTGGTTGTTAGATACGGAGCTAGTTTATCGGACATGCGTTCAGACTCGTTAATGTTTATGTTTTTACGAAAGGATAATGTAACTACCCGTCTTCCATTTTCTACCTTTTCCAATGTTTCATCGTGAGCCCCCAATATTTCTTCACCTTTTTCCACTATCGCGCGAACTATAGATTTTTTCTTATTATTTTGTATTGGGCGTCTCAAATTATTGGTGCTTGAAGGTAATTCTTTAGAATTAATTACACTAGCCCTTAGCTCCGCAATACTTTCTTTTTGAATTCTGTTACCAACTTCTCCGCTAGTGAGAGGTCTTTAAATGCCCCTCTTTTATAGGCGCGGGTAAACCGCTTCATAAACGCCTCATTCTTTGTGGCATTTATCAGCTTTGTCAACCCCCTAACTCTCAACCGTGTACTATAAGTAATCCCTAGAGATTCGGCTTCTCTTCTCAAACTTTCTATTTCTGCTCTAGTTTCTGACGTTATCATATTTTCTGTAAACGCCTCATTCTTTGTGGCATTTATCAACTGTTTGTCAACCCCCTAACTCTCACCGTTTACTATAAGTAATCCCTAGAGATTCGGCTTCTCTTCTCAAACTTTCTATTTCTGCTCTAGTTTCTGACGTTATCATATTTTCTGTAAACGCCTCATTCTTTGTGGCATTTATCAACTTTGTCAACCCCCTAACTCTCAACCGTTTACTATAAGTAATCCCTAGAGATTCGGCTTTTCTTCTCAAACTTTCTATTTCTGCTCTAGTTTCTGACGTTATCATATTTTCTGTAATATACTTTTGTATAACCTATAAAATTTATATGTTCAATTGGTCTTGAAAACATTATGTTTTTTTCACTTCTAATTGAATATAAACATAAACATATACATATATAATGGAGTGTGAGACTTGTTGTAAGACGTTTACGCGTAAAGAATATCTACGAAGGCATCTAGCGAGACGTAGAAAAATTCCTTGTGTCCCCCCGCAATTTCAATGCCCCAGATGCCCTTGTAAAAAATTCATTAGTGCCCAAACTCTTTGTAGACATAAGCAACTACACTGTCAGGTGGCTACAGGTGAACGTGGTAGACTAGAGCTGGTAGAATTAGTTGCTGATCTGCGAAATAAATTATCTATATTGGAGGATAAAAATGGGGTGTTGGAATATAAACTATCACTCGTGGGCACATTTAAATCAGAAACTTATTAGAATAAATTCATAAATTGGTGTCAAAAATAAATCCTTTTTAAGACTATTGTTTTATATGTTCAATTGGACGTGAAAAAAACATGATGTATTTATGACACCAATTTTGAATATTTCGTGGTTGGTGGGACAATTTCCTCGTTAACTATTTTTTTGATTTTTTGGGGGTGGTGGGAGTAGTATAGAGGGTTATAAATGATACCATCGTTAGGTGGTATCATTTTGAATCCCTCTATACTTAAATTTACTGTCTGAAAAACATTATGTTTTTTTTTTTCACGTCCAATTTTTAGTGGGAGACAATTTCCTCGTTAACCAATTTTTGATTTTTCGGGGGGTGGTGGAGTAGTATATAGGGTGGAGAAATGATACCCTCGTTAGGTGGTATCATTTTGAATCCCTCTATACTACTAATATCAAGGCGTTCCATGAAAGGAAACAGAAGTTACACGACATGTATCCCAACGTTAAGTTAATGAATGTGCTAAGTTTGTGACCTTGAGCTTGGGGAAAGCGGTGGGGGAGGTGTGGGTCATGGATTTGCTATAGGTTAGACACCACCAAATAGTTTTCCTATATAATTTAGCCGAATGCCATCCAATAAGGCCAGTCTCTCCTACTTTCACTATTCGTATGGATGCTGTGTGACCCACTTGTACATGACCTGCAGCCAGTCTGTACTGGTTCTGCATGAACTAAACAATAGGTTCACTTACTACTAAGAAATAAAAATCCAATCTTGTCATATCCTCCAATATTGTGTACATTTTTTGGCCACGGAAACTCCGTTTACATCAAGTGACCAACAGGTTCAGTGTTTTCTTTTCAATGCTACACATATGCTGAAAACTGGTGTTAAAGGCACCCAAAAATGTACCTCAAGTGAAACTGGGTAGTAATGGATCAAGATTTGCAAGCAAACGGTGTCTGTGACCTCAAAACACCCGCACTATTTTTTTATACCGTACTACTTTTGCATACACCCTGTGCGATTTCGCACCATTTGGTATCTTCTAACCTATAGCACGATATAGTATCATCATATGAATGCATGTATGAAATATGAAGGCGTTACCCCAACGTTAAGTTATGAACATGCAAAGTTTGTAACCTTGACCTTGGGGTAAGGGTTGGGTGGTGGGTGGGTCATGGATTCGCTACAGCATGATAGATGGTCATCTGAGGAATACATATATGAAATATCAAGGCGTTCCATGAAAGGAAACAGATGTTATACGACATTTACCCCAATGTTAAGTTTATGAATGTGCTAAGTTTGTGACATTGACCTTGGGGTAAGGGTTGTGTGTTGGGTTATGGATTTGCTACAGCATGATAGAGGGTCATCTGAGGAACGCATGTATGAAATAACGAGGTGTTCCATGAAAGGAAACAGAAGGTATAAGACATTTACCCCAACGTTAAGTTTGTGGACGCCGACGCCGACGACGCCGGCAGTATGCCATAAGCTCTTCTGCACTTCGTGCAGGCGAGCTAAAAATGGACGGGGCCCGCGGAGTCAAGTAGGGGTCAAATTTCACATTTGACAAAATATGGTCATAGCATAATAAAATATGGTCATGTCAAATCGAATATATCGTGGAGACGATCGCTCCGGGGCAATTATTTTTTATCGAAATCGGAGACCCGTTTTACTAAACTTCTTACGACTAAAATGTTCGTAAGTGCAAATTTATGATCGTCTGGAAATTTCAATTGATTGTTTTACATTTGTTTAGCATATGCAACTCCAATAATTGTTTACAAGAAAACATTGTTAATGTGCAATTTGCAGACTATCATAATTTTGCACTTACGAACATTTTAGTCGTATGAAGTTCAGTGTTTGTTTGTTTGTTTGTTTGTTGGGGTTTAACGGCCTATCAAAAGCTACGGTCATTTAAGGCCGGGTCAAAGGGTTTAGTACTAAATCCCATATATATTACCTGTACAAGTACATGTACAAATGGGGGGAAATCCAAAAATCAGAAATTAATATTTACAATAACAAAACTATATATTCAACCCTGAAATCAGAATAATCCTGATCTGATGCCAGGTCCTCACCATACCAGAATCACTTGGCCCCTCCCAAAAGCAGTAGGATCAGTAATAATCTTACTACTTTTATAATGGTCAATAACCCAATTCAACTCCCAGGTAACTAAAGAGCCAAAGATATAAACGTGCCTGAGGGCCAAACCAGGCAAATCGTGATTCCTATAAGGAGGACGCCATACAGTTAATTTACGCCGTCTCATTCGCCCGACCACCACCCACACGAAGCTTAATGAAACGGCCCCCTGATGATTACACCATCCATGGTCGAAAGGTAATAATTTTATCATAGATTTCAAACGTCTTCGTCTTGTGATACGCTTGACCGATGCTAGTCAAACTTAACAGCTATGGTCCGTACGTGAAGCCTTTTTATATTTCTTAAATGGAGGTCATCGCCCAATGGACTGAACATATTTGTAGACAAACATTATGAGACAAGTCATGTGATTTGTGATATCTCATGAAAAATATGTACAAGCCTTACGATAGTTTCCATAAATGACGTCGGAATGTTCATGAATTCCACATTTGCTACATGTATGAAAATCTCGTCCATTTCGACGTCATTTACAGAAGCTGTCACAGTTTCTGTAAATATTTTTCATGAACATTCGCATTTTGTCTATGGTGCAAATCACATGGTTTGTCCCTTACTGAATATCGGAGACAACATCTGAGACAGAGTCACTTTAACCCTTTCAACACCACAGGCCTGTATAGTGGTATTGGCAAACAGTGTAGATCCAGATGAGCCGGCTGGTGACGAGCCGGCTGGTGACGAGCCGTCTCATCCGGATCTGAACTTTTTGCAAGTAATTTTAATATTTTTCAGAACAAAAACACCCCCTTTTCATAAATGGACAGGTCTGAAAATAATTTTGTGAGGATTGGATTGGTTGCAAAATTAACATATCAAAATCAATTCCAGTTACTTAGGGGTGAAAGGGTTAATACTAGCCTCAGTAGTGGTGTTGGAACAAATACAAAAGCAAAGCATAAACATATCATACAATATACTATATCTACGATTATATTTGACACATGCCATGCGATTTTGTACCTTCGAACATCTGCGTAATTTCATGAAATACGTTTACAAACTTTACAATATTTTCCGCAAATGGCATCAAAAGTTGACAACACTTTCAGAGTACATGCGGAATTATATTCCGCATGCACTCTGAAAGGTTTGTCCACTTTTGACTTTAGTTATGAAAACTATTATAAATTGTGTAAACGTATTTCATGAAATTACGCAGATGTCCGAAGGTACAAACTCGGATGGCGTGTCTCATATGTGTTTATATTCGATTTTTGGACGTAATATCTGAGACAGCATCTGAAACACAGTTACCTTAATACTAGCCTCAGTAGTTGTGTTGGAGCAAAGACAAAGAATAAAGCATAAAACTACAGTTCAATTTATTATATCTACGATTACATTTATATCCTAAACTATTTTTTCATTTCATCCAGTGACTCGTATACGGCCTTTTCCAGGTCGAGGAATCGCTGATCATCGTCCATACCGTGGATGGACAGGTGGTTGGAGATGTAGGACATGCCCAGTTTATCGTCAACGTCCGCCCGGCCAACTTGACCACCGTGACCAGGGTGACCAAAGGTCGAACCACCCTGCAAAATATCAACCCATTCCGTTAGGTTATTAAAGTGGTTGTAATTAGCCGAGAAACGCATGTTTATGACCAAGAACAAGCTGCGACTGTATTCATACAATATACATTGATATATCTCAATTGTTTTTGTGAAATGCTTCTCCGGAGGTACCATCTGAGACACTTGCCGCTTTAACCAATTTACCCCTAAGTAAACTGGAATAGATTTTGATACCTTAATTTTCCAACCCATTTAATCCTAGCAAAATGATTTTTAGACTAGTCCATTTATGAAAATGTGATGTTTCTGTTCAAAAGAATACACACTTATTTTCTGAAAGTGCAGTTCATAATGAGACGGCTCGTCACGAGCCGGCTCATCTGAATCTACATTGTTTGCAACTATTATGATCTTTAGTGTTGAACGGTCAAAAAGGTCATGGTCATATTAAGGGCATCACGGATGTGTGGCATTTCTCCACATGTATGCTGTGTTGAAATATGTAAGCAATCCTTCAAGACTATAGAAGTTATGACAGAAATGAGAAACCCCGGCGAACTTCTTAATGTGCCGGACACACCGACGGACGGACACATGCACACACAGTCCAAACAATATATGCATCCGGCTCTACCGAGACCGGGAGCATGAGAACGCACCGGTTTCATGACCAGATGCTACTCATCCATACTTATAGCTATCGCATGAACACATTTCTCGAAATGTTTCACGAAAGCTGCCCAAATTTTACGGCTATATAAACAATTCAAAAACAAGATTTCTTTTGATAATATTAAATTAAATGAAAAATTAAGAATGAGCCTTCTTTTTATTTCGTGAAATTTGGTCAAATATTGATTTTATTGCGAAAAAACAATTTCCCCATGTTAAATCCCCATCGACATCTTCACGGAGTGAAGATGTCTATGGGGATTTAACATGGGGACATTTTTTTGAATTTTAGAAATACTGGACCGATTTTTAAAATTTAACTTTTGTTTTCTTAGTTAGATCATATCCAAGCTATCTAGTCAGGTTTCGGAGTCAATTTCCAAAAAAATTCGTTTTTTGACTCCTCCCACACTTCCTTACCACTTTTTCCCCCCATGTTAAATTCCCATAGACAAATCAAATTTTCGCAATAAAATCAATATTTGACCAAATTTCACGAAATAAAAAGAAGGCTCTTTCTTAAATTTTCCTTTAATTTAATATTATGGAAAAAAATATGGTTTTTGAATTGTTTATATGGCCGTAAAATTTGGGCAGCTTTCGTGAAACAGACTATAGACGAACATCGATGGGTTTGTGTAGTATCTTCTATAAATCATTTAATGTCGTATCTCAGTGCAGTACCGGTATGTCCTGTAGCCGATTTCACCAACATTGCAAAGCATACTTATCTAGCATAATGCACTTTGGGAGAGTAAATCATTTATTATTCCAGAAATCATTATTTCATATAGAACTAACGACTGCATGTGTTTAATGATTAAACGTATGCAGAATTATTATACTGAATTTATTACATTATAACAGCCAAAATTGCTGATAATGTAATAAATTCAGTATAGTAAAAAATAATAAATGTATCCTTAACTTGAATATTTCTCCCTCAACGTGTACTTAGCAAGATAAGTATACTTTGCAATGTTAGTGAAGTAGGCTGGTACATGTACTACCACCCAATGTCGTATTACAGTATTTTGCCGCTACAGTGGAACCTCTCTAGGGTCCCCAGGGTGTCCGGTTTAGAGAGGCTACACTGTAATTAAACACTCCTTAAAGCGTTTTTGTCATTTTCAATCACGAATTGACACGCCATTGACATAACATGACAGTGAAACCCATCTAAATTAAACATAATCGGGTCGCCAGGGTGTCCGGTGTAGACAGGTTCTACTGTATAGATTACTAAAACTAGTCATATTCCGCAAATAGCTATTTAAACGACTGTCGTGTAGTTTTGTTCACGCATGTAGTGTCGTTTCCTGTTTTATTAATTAGTAAACAATATGTTCGTCGGTTTTACGTTTAAACAAACGAAAATATCGTTTTCTAATTTAAAATAAAAATGAAAACGTGATGAAAACGATGTGTAAACGACAGACTATCGTTCGTTTGTGGACTCAACAATAAATCCAATATGTACCTTTATACATTGTTTTAAAGTCACTATTTTTATTATTTTCGACCACATGGTCTTTATCAAAATAGTATGAAAATGTATCGGCAGTCCTATGTGACGTCCATAGTGTAGCAGTAAACCGGATGTTATGAGTCGGACGTCATGACGTCGCGTGAGCACAGGCCTTACGTCAAACTACAAAACCACGATGCACCACATGTGCACCCGAGTTATATTCGCGATACAACAGACTTCATAAATAAACTCAAAGACATTAATGAGCCAATACCGGCGAACGTAATCTTGTTTTGCTTCGATGTCTGCAAGCTATATACCAAAGAAAGAAGGAATCGACGCATGTAAGGAGGCATTGGATACCAGATCTAACCCGTTGGTGTCGACAGGTTATATGCTCAAGATGATAGAAACGGTGCTGGAAAAGAAAAACAACTTCAACCTGGGAGATCGCCATTATAAACAACAAGAAGGAATAGCTATTGGCTCAAGACTGGGTAAGAATTTTGCATGCAGCATCATGATAAAGTGGGATGAAAAACTTATGGGTTTCCATACTACACCATTATTCTACAAGCGGTTCACAGATGACGGATTTGGTATTTGGATTGGCAGCCTTGAATCACTACAGAAATTCTCCGAGTACGCCAATGCTATTCATGCAAATATACAGATTGAGCTCAGATGGAGTTTTGACAAGATATAATTCCTAGATACATGGGTTAAGCTAGAAAATGGACGTATCTATACGGATTTATACAAGAAAGACACAGACAAGTAGCTTCATATACAGCAAGATTCATGCCATCCGGCACATACGAAGAAGGCGTTGGCTTATGGATTGGGTATCCGGCTTAAACGGATATGTGAAAAAGAGTCGGACTATAAGATACTTGAAAAGGCAGCTAAGAAAGAGGGGATATAGTGCATCATTAATCAAGAGACAATTACAACGCGTAGATGTAATGGATAGGGCGAACGTACTAGTGCCAACACAGAGACAGTGCAAGACTAAGAGAGTTCCCATGGTTCTTACATACCCAAGATTGCTCCCAGACATCAGACATATATTGGCCAAACACCAGAATGTACTACATACATCTGGCCATATGAAAGCAATATTCCCGGATCCACCTCTACTTGCGTTCATGCGAGACAAAATATAAGTGACATACTGGTACATGGTGAAACGAACAGATTAGTGAGGTCAACCGCTGCACCTTGTTCATGTAGAACATGTTGCTCCATGCATAAGGACACTATAATGGATACCAGCGGTCTGCGGAGCTACAATCCCGTAAGCAATATTACGTGAGAAGACAGAAACGTAGTGTATGTGCTGACGTGCAAGCCGTGCAACAAGACTGTATACGTGGGGGAGACAGAACCTTCATTGCGCGAACGCACGGACGAACATCTCCGCGATGTGCGTTTGCAAAATGAAAACAAGCCCATTATGCGACACGTCCTGTGCCACGGTGATCATGACGTGGGTGTCGCTGTCCTCCAGAAGCTGTACAGCGAAGGACGCATATTTCGTCTTCTCACGTAAGAAAATTGGATAAAAAGACTGGGAACGCACTTCCCACATGGGTGTAATGTGAAGTGTAACATGTGAATTGGTGTTTTGATCCGGACGTATTCAACCTGTTCAACATGATACTAGAAACGCGAACAATCCCGTTACTGGTGTCAGGTGGAAAGGGTTTAATTTATTTATTTATATATTTTTGTTTTTGTAGTACATAAGGTAGCGGCGTCAATCGCATTCTTGGTTTACCACATGCTGGAAACGCTAATATTTTCGATATTCGTGTTTCCGGTATCGGGTGTCATGGGATGATTTTGACGTCGTACGGGCCTGGACTGTGTGTCGGATCGCGGGATCATGATGCACAAATGGTGCATCGTGGTTTTGTGGTTTGACGTAAGGCCTGGGCTCACGCGACGTCATGACGTCCGGCTCATAACATCCGGTTTAATGCTACACTATGGACGTCACATAGGACTGCCGATACATTTTCATACTATTTTGATAAAGACCATGTGGTCGAAAATTTAATAAAAAGAGTGACTTTAAAGCAATGTGTATTAAATGTGCTTCAAATCGGATGTTATTGGAAATTACTAGATGTACCTTTATATTTTTCCTCAACGACATTCCTGGTCCAACTTGAACCTCCTGGCCAGACACCATAACCTGGTCATGTCCGGTAACTCGTGCCGTCTTCAGGCTATCTATCAGTTCCTGTGTCAGGAGTTGCTTCCCGTCCATTTTCCCGCCGTTCGCCAGGATTCCGTACAACTTCGCTACACTCCTCGCCGTACCCGTTCCAGATAATGACGTCACTGTTACGTCACGTAGTTGGTGGTCATTAAGAAGGTTAAAGTCCTGGAAAATATGCATATTGCTGAGAGTATAGCTACAATAATTCGCCTCCAATATGTTGGCTACGGCTACAATTTGACCCATTCAAAACATGTGAGCAACCGAAGTGCATACCCAAATATGTTAAACATATAATCTTTGATGTAGAACTAGTAAATTGCCAAAAATAATAGAACAGGAACATGAATTTCCCATGGAAGCCATCTTTTCTCTTGTTGTTGTTCAACATTCAACATAACGAAATGAAGCTTTTAAATTTATAAGATATACATGTAATTTCTGCATGTGTATTTTCTTTATTAATACTTTATTGATACAGCTTTGACAGTTTTATATCGCTAACATATCAAGCACACCAGATAACCGGTTGCAACAATCTCTCTTCCATGTGTTACATTACAGATGTTAAATTGCTACCCTCGTGAGAGGTATGAAGCGGAGTAGCAATTTCGTTTCTAATATTTCCGGTGTCAATGAACAGTACTAGTTAATCAATGTTTTCGAACTGCCGTAATTGCGTATTGTTACATGGTTTCCGTTGATTGCACATATATAGCGCGTGCTATTTGCATATGCAGTGGCGGATTCAGGGGGGGCTGGGGGCCTGCCCCCCCCCCCCCCCGCTTCAGAAATCCCGATTTTTTTTTTTTTTATTTTTTTTTTTTTACGAAATATTGAGCGTAGAATGCAGGAAATGGCTTCCTCAAATCAAAATTTTCCCGGACCCCCCTACCCAACTCCCTCGCACCGCTCAGCCGACAAATTAGCATATCCTGATTTTTTATTTTTGTTTAAGAAATATTGAGCGTAGAATGCAGGAAATGGCTTCCTTAATTCCAAAAATTTCCGGGGGGGGGGGGGGCAACTAGCCCTAGCCAACTCCCTCGCACCGTTCAGTCGACGAACGAGCATATCTCGTTCAAGTTCCATGTGGGCCCCCCCCCCCCTTGGTGAAATCCTGGATCCGCCACTGATATGGCTTTAGGCAATGCTCATTCCGGGGCCGCGCGTATACCAAGTGCCTTCATGTCGTCACTACGCGGAAGTGCCTTCATGACGTCACTACTTCGTGACGTTCATGACGCGACCCCGGAATATGAATAACGAAAATTAGCTACGTCAATGGGACGATTTATAAAAGTACTGAAAATACTGAAAATACTGAAAGTACTGAAAATACCTCGGGAACTGTTTGAACCGCGGTCTGCGGCCTTGGGTTCAAACAGTTCCCTCGGGCCACAGCAAACGTTTGCACACGGCTGGACATGATCAAACCTTATAGTGACCCACGTATGAAATACAAGATAATAACAAATAAAAATCATGTTCAATCAAGTTCATCTCTGAATGAATACATTCAAGTCCACGTAATAGAAAAAAGGAAAATATGTGTATTTTTAAAACGCCTGTTTTCGAATTGTATTATACGGAGCATGGATTATTTTTATTAATTCGTTCCCACGAAATGACAATTCGTTCCCTCAATTTAACAATTCGTTCGCACGATATAGGAACGAATTGTTATTTCGTGGGAACGAATTGTTAAATTGAGGGAACGAACTATTATTTAGTGTTACTACGTATGATTTGACAGTCAGCAGGGCTCCAGATAAGGAACTAGTAATTGAGTATTGTCACTCCATCATTTCTGAAGCAATTGGGTATTTCAAAATTGTAATTGTGTAAAATAGAATAACACTAGTGTTTACACATCAACAGACCGCACTCATTGAATACTTTGCTTCTAACTGAAAACACATCTTGGTATTTCATTAGAATTGTCTCCTTGGAGACAATTCTAATGAAATACCAATATGTGTTTTCATGGGAAAAGAAGAAAATATGCTATATGTGTGGTCTGTTTATTGTTTTCTGTAGCATGATAAAGATTCCACAAATTTTTTCATTGCTTTTTGATACTCGCTACTTCTGATTTCAATTGGGTTTTTGGCAATTTTAATTGGGTATTTACGCAAATACGCACCTTATCTGGAGCTCTGAGTCAGTCTATGTAAAACATCCGCAATGGTGTCCGCAAATAAGGGGAATGTCGCATTATATTAGTTGGTACTTTGTACTAACTTTGTGACGCCCTGAATAGGTGGTCGCATCTAGCGAAATGCCTTAATTGATTAACCCTTTGAACCCGGCAACCCGCTAAACACAGCAAAATGTGCCACATATGCAATTCATATGAAAAAATCATATGATGTTCATATGTAAAACATATGAAAAACATATGCATTGCATATGCAATTCATTAGAAAAGAGCCGATATGAAAGTCATATGAAATGTTACATATGTAATTCATATGAAAAATATTCATATGAAATTCATATGAATTTTCATGTGAACTTCATATGTTACATATGTAATTCATATGAAAAGTTTGCATATGAATTGCATATGAAATTTTAATATGCAATTCATATGTTACATTTGCAATTCATATGAAAGGTTTTCATATAAATTGCATATGAAATGTTCATATGCAATTCATATACCACACATTTTGATTGTAGCCGGGTTTGCAAACAGTGCAGATCCAGATAAGCCGGTTCGTAACGAGCCGTCTCATCAGGATATGCACTTTTTGCAAGTATTTGTTTATTTGTTCACATCCCATTTATATAAATGAACTAGTCTTAACATCAGTTTGTGACAGTTGGATTGGTTGCAAAATTAACATATCAAAATCCATTCCAGCTACTTGGAGGTGAAAGGGTTAAAGGCATTTCCCCCATAGCCAAACTATTCGGCCAAGCATAACTTCGTAAAGTCATACGAGATTATGTTTATTTGGTACTACCCCTTTGGAAATTGTTCCAACATATACATTGCACAGTATAACCTCTATAAACCGGACACCCTGGGGACGCCATTGTGTTCAATTAAGATGCGTTTCACTGTCATGTATTTCATTTTCATGACTGTTCGTGATTGAAAATGACAAAACTTGTTCGCGGAATGCCTAATTATAATGGAACCTCTCTAAACCGGACACCCTGGGACCTCCCGGTTTAGAGAGGTCCCACTATTTATGTTGTCACGTACCAAGGCGTATTCCTTTATCGGCGTCATGCATCTTGCCATCAGGGACTGTGGGTAGAAAATGATGTCTCGGATGGGCCGGAGGTACGCCGTACAGAAGAGAGCGTCGAGGAGGAAGGTGAGCTTATCCTTCGGGTACAGCCTCGCCACCCGGTAAAACTTGTCGGCCGACATCCGAGTGTAGAAATCCAGATCTGGGGAATACAGGTAACTCTACAATCAATATTAAAATGCACGAAACGCATGTGAGACGGGCCATGTGATTGTGTACCTTCGGACATCTGCGCAATTTCATGAAATACGTTTACAAAATTTACAATGTTTTCCGTGAATGGCGTCAAAAGTTGACAAAATGTTCACAGTACATGGGGTACTCTGAACATTTTGTCAACTTTACGTATTGGGTTGTTTGATTTCGTGAAAACCCAGCGGATGAAAAACAACGAACATGGTCATGACGCATATCAAACTGACTGTGTGTTAGATGGTACCTCTGTAGACGTATTACACAAAATCTGTTGAAATATGTCAATGACGTTGACTCGGTCAGTATTGTTATTTTTTTTAAAAGTTTAAATCCCCGATAAATTCTGAAAAATAATAATTGTATCCTTATAATTCCAATCAAATTCATATTTTATTATATTTTCATATTTTCACATCCCGTTTTCATAAATCAACTAGTCTTAACATCAGTTTGTGACGGTTGGATTTGTTGCAAAGTTAACATATCAAAATATTTTCCAGAAATGTTTATAAATTCTAAATGTGTTGGCTCTATTCTAATCAACATACATATATAAAGTAGCATTTATTCCACACCATGCTACATACATGCAGTAAGTAAAAGCGAAGAGCTGTAACAAATGGTCTTAAACATGTAGCGAAAGATTTGCAAAAAGCAATCAACATTACGGCAGCTTAAAAGGGACATGCGCAATTCTTTTTCTATGTCGTTCCCACGACATAGCATCTCGTTACCACGACTTAGCTGTGTCGTTCCCACGACATAGCATCTCGTTCCCTCGAGATAGCATCTCGCTCCCACGAGTTAGCTATGTCGTTCCCACGAGATAGGATCTCGTTACCATGAGTTAGCTATGTCGTTCCCACGACATAGCATCTCGTTCCCTCGAGATAGCATCTCGCTCCCACGAGTTAGCTATGTCGTTCCCACGAGACAGGATCTCGTTACCATGAGTTAGCTATGTCGTTCCCACGAGATAGCATCTCGTTACCACGACATAGCATCTCGTTCCCACGACATAGGTAGCCAATGAAAATGCAACATAAGTACCACCATATTTTCTTTCAGCCATATTTGAATATAGTCCGGCAGCCAAAGGCCGATTTGGGGCTTTACCTTATTTTGAATAACATGCTTTTTTTTATTACTGAATTTGCATGTCCAGACCTTCTATTTTTGAAATCCAACTGATGACAAGCTGTCACCATTGATCGTTTTAATAAATTTGCACAAATTCAAGATGGCTGTCAAATAGATAGTGTGCCATATACATATAGGAGGAAATTCAGCAATTTAAGAGCGTAAACTGGGTGTATTTGACATAGTGATGAAAATTGGCAACGTTAACATTCAATTCCTTAACTGCACTATGGGAAAAATCCAAGATGGCCGCAAAATGTGACCATTTGACGTAATTTCGTAGTTCGTCACAACAAAGAGTATGCTTTTTTATATATTGGGTTTATTGAAACAATGAATGTTTATTTTTGTAGCTTTTCTGTGAAATTGAATAATAATCTAAATAGCAGAACTCCAAAAATGGCCGCCAATTATAAATATATTACATTATACATGCAATCGTATCTCTACATAAGAAAACATATATAAATGCACTCAGACCCTATATCAGAGCCTACTCAGACTCTATATTAGATACACAATGATTTTAGTACCTTAGGTACGCAATTAGATCATTGTTTCAACAGCATTAGTCCAAAATGGCCGCCAACTATTTTGATATTATTGTAGCATTATTGTAGTATTTATTTTATGAACTTAATATACACCATTAGACAACGTTCAATAGCAGAAGTCTAAAAATGGGCGCCGGATAATAATATAGTACATTCTACTAGTAATCAAATCATATACGTATAAACAGTACACTTGGTTATATACGGTGGCTTATTCACTTTATTTTGGAAAGCCTTCTTGTCTTGCATTTCCACATCAAAATTAATGCTGACAATATTCTGACACCAAATTATGTAATTATAACTTATATAGTGGGCGTTGGCAAGAATATGTAGGGTGGAACTTTACAGTAAATATTAATGACTTCCTAATTTGAATGAATGCAAGAGGTTTTCTTTCATACCATTGGTTCCAAACGCTTCAATGCTCAACAAGTTCACTGTGAAATCACGTATTGGCTAACCTGGCTAGTACAAATGGAGAACATATATATATATATATATATATATGCCCACGGTCCAATTAGCATTATTCCCATAGCAACTAAGGACTCCCACTGATATTATTACATTCTGGCAAGTTATTTTTTCTGCGAAAGGTACATACTTTCCACTAAACGACGGACTGTACAAGGTGATTTATGTACACCCTTTTAATGTCACTTATCATTTGGTAAACTGCAATCAATTGATGTATATTCAGATTGTTATTGAGTATGTAGAGCAAATTATAGTTGTATGATGAGATAATGTAATATTTCTATAACATTCTTGTTTTCAATGACAAGTCGGAATTCAACGTCTGACATGTATGTGCAGTTGATTTTATTACATACACCTTAATATGGAGCGCAAGCATATGACATGTTAACATGCGTAAATGCTGAACAAAGAAATCAAATTTAATCAATAATTCTGATAAAAACCCAGACATAATGTAGAATAAATATTATAGTGTGGAAACAACTAATACACATTGGAATGATATATACGACAGTCATTCCAGTTGAGCCACGACTAAATCACGGTAACAATAACTGTTATAGTCATTGCAGACTACAATACACATAGTACACACCAATATATACAACATGACAGCACTCAAGGTATAATGCAATGGATATAAGAAATGCGGTAATCACGAAATTCAATATACTAATATTACAATGATAAACAACGTAACTGTCATCTCTTGCGGCTAGAGTATTTGTGCCATCATATCTTCTTCTTTTCTTATAGTCATATCGAGGTAAGTGGGAGGTTTGCTAAACAGTTCAGTTTCAACCTTCCAAGTGTTCTGTTTTATGCACTGTCCAAGGTGGCATCCTTCTTGTCAAGTGTCCGTGTACTGTCCTTCATTGGGATTAGATTTACCTGTTACTTTACCAGTAGTTCATTGGGGAATAGTTGTTGTTGTGCTTGCTCTTCATTTGTTATGCTGTTTATGTGTATGTACTGTTGCTTTAGTTTTGGGACCGTACACTGCTGATCGCGGATTGCATGTTTGTGCCGCGTTAAAGGTTCTGCGACCACCGATGTGCGCCTGTCATTTGCTTATTAGAAAGTATGTATTGCGTTGGTTTCTTATGGGTCTCAGTTTTCTACTGTGTTCTCTATTTTAATAATCATGTCATTATTATGCGATCGTCATTTACATACATTTGTAAAATATTGATATAACAGTGTGCTCCCTATGGAGCTGGACTGACCTTAATTATATAACTTAATTATTAAACGATGATTGCTATAATTTATATTTGGCAGCCGTCTTGGACTTCTGCTATTGGAACACGTGTCTAATTACATAACAAGGTTTCAAAAGAACACAAGATTGACATAAATATGTGTGTTTTATTTGTAACAGGTCAACGTGACATTTAATATTTTAATCATTACACATTATGATTGCCATTGCCAGGTAATTTATATCTGGCTGTCATCTAAGGCTTTTTCTATTGACACAATTGTCTAATATTGGATTTGAAAGTTACATACAACGTTCAATGTGTCCATAAACCTGAGATATGTATACTAATATGCTTCAATTGATCAATAGCCCCAGTAATTTTTATGCAATTTGCGCTGTATAAGGCAACGTGACTTTTTTGTTAAATATTTGTCGGCCATTTTTACTTCTGCTATTGGCACAGTTATTTAATTATGTGGCTAAGTTGCTGAAAACGTTCAGAGTATGCCTAAATCCAATACGTCTATACCAATTTAAAATGATATGGCGCTAATATGCAGTTATATATTTAGTTATCAGTCGTTTACATTAATGTTATATGATACTATATTTATATGTGGCGGCCATCTTGAATTCCCCTGTTCAACAACTTGTCTACGAACATATCGAACGTACTGAAAGCGTTTATTGTGTCAATGTATCCAATATCAGTACCATGTTTCCTTTGATATAGAGTGTGAGAGTAGTTATCAGTAAAATATTTTACATTTGGCGGCCATTTTGGATTATTGCCATGTGACAGTCAATTGAATTGAATATTAGGCAAGTAAATCGACTTTACGCTCTTAAATTACTTCAATACCTCACACGGCACACTATGACTGTTTGGCGGCCATTTTGAATTTATGCAAATTTCTCAAAACGCTCAAAGATGACAGAGTGTCATTAGCCGGATTCTGGATGTGGACGGCATGGACAAGCAAAATCGCCAATAACAAAACTATGTTAATCAAAAAAATGTTAAGCTCCCGGCTGTCAGACTAAAATGGCGGTAATTATGCTTCATTTTCATTGGCTACCTATCTCGAGGGAACGAGATGCTATGTCGTGCGAACGACATAGATAACTCGTGGAATTAATAAACAAATATCCATGTTCCCTGCGGGGCTCCGTACAAGCCTAACCTATATGTCTGCACAAAAGAAACGGTACATGTATATAATATTATATTATATAGATCCTTTTCAGACTACATGACTCTGCTAGCCTATTTTCCATAATATTTCCCAATAATTCCAGCACAAAAATATTTACACAATTCCCTAACATTTGATTGGTCCGTAGCAAGTCTCTGTCCAAAATTGATATCCCAGTAAACTCCCATGCCAAACGAACTACTTTCCGTAACCATCAGGCGCAGTTAAAATAATTCTTAAGAAAACGGAAAATAAACACATTTTCTTGATGAATTTATTTCAAATGCTGGAATTATAAGGAATGAATGGCCTTTTTGTGGAATTTATCGGGGATATAAACTTGGAAAAGTCGCGGGAATACTGGACGAGACCTTCCGGCCTTCGTCCAGTATTCCCGCGACTTTTCCAAGTTTATACCCCGATAAATTCCACAAAAAGGCCATTCATTCCTACAGTGAACACTCATGCAGTGTACCGTGTGCTCATGATGTGCATTCGTGCATGAATTATTGACTAAGTCCGGGGTTGTCAATCGCGGAATCTGGGGACCGTTTCACTAAACTTCGTACGACTAAAATGTTCGTAAGTGCAAAATTATGATAGTCTTTAAAGTTTACATTGACAATGTTTTCTTGTAAACAAGTATTGGATTTACATTTATTGAGCATAGGCTGCATATGCAGCCTATGCTCAATAAATGTAAATCCGTCAATTGAAATTTCCAGACGATCCTAAATTTGCACTTACGAACATTTTAGTTGTACGAAGTTTAGTGAAACGGGCCCCTGGGGGCAGATTCACTAAACTCCGTACGATTAAAATGCTCAATACATGTAAATCCGTGCATTGAAATTTCCAGACGATCATAAATATGCACTTACGAACATTTGAGTCATAGGAAGTTTAGTGAAACGGGCCCCAGGATAGGATAGTATTTAAAGCATTGGCAGTTATAATTGTGGCAGAATTATCAACCCCTCCACCCCACCCGATTTACCGAAAGGTCGCGCTATTTCCTCCTGGAATATGGTCTCCAGGTCCCGACCCTGAGGATCCGCCTTCTTTATCAGTAGGTCCACGTACAAGCCGAATGTCAGGGCGTGGTAGCCGAACTGACCGTTACCTGGTGGAAGATGAACTACATTTTATTTATCTAACGGGCTACATTTTCGGGAGATGAACAATATGTTGTTACATGTATCAGTAGACCAACGTACATTTTATTGCATACAATGACGTTTCGTAGTATATTACCTCAGTGTATTAAACAGCATAAATGCACATATAATACACTCATGTAAATATATGCAAATGAGACCGTTATGAAAATGTATAGTGCTGTGCTGATGTAATAAATAAAATATAACAACTTTGTGATCTATTATGATATCTATTGAACTCGTCGTCCGATTTCATACGAAACTCGGCATAGCCTCGTTTCTTAAGTAATAACTGAACTATTATATTATTAACATGTATTAAATAATCACTCATGTAAGGTCCGCTATTTATCAACGTACTGTCCGAACGGCAGGCTCACGGGCGGATATAGAGGGGGTTCTGTGGTTGCAACCCCCCCCCCCCCCCCCACCCCCCGTTCAGCCACGGAGTTTACATAGATCACAGTTTACCACCAGTTGGAATTTAAATGCCGTAAAACACAGGAAAGTGCATTTCGAAGAGCTCAAAAACAGGATAACCCCCTAGTTGCGAACTCTTGCAATTACTCCCGTACCGTCCGTAGCTACCGTCCGTAGTAGATTGCAAGAGTTACCTTCGCAACTTGACACCCCTACCCCGTTCACCAAATGCTGGATCCGCCCCTGAGGCCGTAATAACAGCCGATGTCTGGTGGAAGACGAATATTATATGTGACATGGACTGACAATACGAGGCTGATTACATGTCCCAGCCTGTTATATGGTTATAATTCCAGCACAAAAATATTTACACAATTCCTTAACATTTGATTGGCTAGTTGCAAGTCTCTGTCCAAAATTTATATCCCAGTAAACTCCCACGCCGAACTACTTTCCGTAACCGTGAGGCGCAGTTAAAATAATTATTAAGAAAACGGAAAATAAACACATTTTCTTGATGAATTTATTTCGATTTGCTGGAATTATAAGGAATGAATGGCCTTTTTGTGGAATTTATCGGGGATATAAACTTGGAAAAGTCGCGGGAATACTGGACGAGGCCTTCCAAGTTTATACCCCGATAAATTCCACAAAAAGGCCATTAATTCCTATAATACATGTATGACACGTCAAATACATATACATTGACATATCTATATTTGCCCTAGTTGTCAATTAATCATAGATTTAAATAAATATCTAATAGTGCTAGATTTAACTGATTTGGATCTTCATATAGATTGACATCACAGGTGCAATTCAAATGCACAAACATATACAGCTAACACATGACAGTTACTGCAAATGAATGTATGTATGTATTACATGCGCATGCAGCCACATGCATTGCATACATATGACACTGACCTGCCGGCCAGACTGTTCCCTGTTTGGCCAGTATATCTTCCACGACGGCGGGGTTGGTTTTGATATCGTATACAGATATCGGCTCGTCCAGCAACACTAGCCCAGCCTGGGACAAGGAGAGAGATAAATATGTATCCCAAGGAGGAAAAAACAAAATCGAACCTTCATGGTATGGCTACGTGTACATTGACCATTGCAACGTCTTCAACGTGGCAACACCACGACACAACCAGCGGTGTACGATCTCCATGAGACAACAAAGCTAAATGTTTGGAATGCCAAATCTAAATAAACTCAAATCATTTATGCTAGCTGTAATTAATTAGATCTAGCATTAAATATTTAGAGCTGGCTCTAAATCATTTGAAGAGCTCTCTAAATCATTTGAAGCTAACTCTAAATATTTAATGGTAGCTCAATAATTATTTGAGTTTATGTAGATTGGGCGTTCCATATAAATGCGTCACAGAAAATCCCACAAGACACCACTCCCAATTAAGAAAACTAAGGTCATTCAAGAACATATTACATGTATCACACCGAAATACGCGACAAGGAAGCATGTCATCAAGCGTTAAGACAAGGACGCATCCACTGGGGGCGTTTGAATTTGGTTAGCTTGGTGCCATAAACCTCCACCGTACCCGCCACCATCTCTTAAAGGGAATGTAGCACGCGGGGAAATAAAACAAACGGATGATTCAGAAGACATACAATGCAGAAATTATTTCGGAAATCAATGTTAAATGTGTCACATAAAGATTAGCTGCAATCCGCTGCAGGTTCGCATTCGGACTTCGCTAGTGTCCCATTAATAGGATAAGCAACATTATGAGATAAACATATCATCATAAACTCACCTAATAAAGGGTGCATTAGCAAATTTAGGTCACTCTCAACTCTTCAAACGCATATTTGGGAATACTACTCAACCATAGCTCTTCTGTGATGCACTAGAACTAGTGTTATTTACTCTGGTTATCGCTCTAACTAACCTGCAAGGACATAATTAATCCATTCTACACAAAATACGAACGGTTAAGTGGATGAAAGAGGCTAAGTATGGGACTTACATGTAGCCTCCCTCATCAACTTACCCCTACCAATATATTTACATTTTATAACGTCAACATAGTGCGTATTTGCCGTGAAACATGTTTGATATTCTGTCAATACAACCTAATCACTGTGTATGAATATGTGCGGTTGTCATACTAGTCGATTCTCCGATTTTGAGGATGCAGCTGGGGTTATTTTTTTGCATTTTAAAGCGATTTGTAGGTGTTGACGGGATAAATAGAATAGTAGGTTAGTGCCGTGAATGGGAAAAATATCCGGCGCGGCACGGAAACGGGATGGGCTCGGCAGAGCCTTGCCAGATATTGTTTTCCCATTCACGGCACTAACCTACTAGCATCTATGTAATAGCCTACCTGGTGACTTAGCAGCATTTCAACTGTGATGTTTTCTTTCTCTTTCTGTGCAAACTCCGGCCAGTAGTGGTAGACTGGTTTCTTGTAATCCAGATAGCCGCTGGAATGGACATTGATACACATCGTAAGTTGGTGGTTTTTACTACAGTTGAGCCCCTTGTAATCCGAACACCCTGAGGACCCCATTGCGTCCAATTTAGACATATTGAGTGGGTAGAATGAGGGGACAGAGCCTCGCCCATCCAGTTTCCTAAGCCTTGCCAGATATTTGTTTCCCATGCACGGCACTAACCTACTATTCTCTATATTATTGCGAATGGCATAGCATACGGAAATGACATGAATACAATACTGGAAGAGTCTAAAATCAGGTTCGGCTCGGAAACGATAGTAATTCCTCGACGAGCCTCGGAATTCCTAAACGTTTACTAACCTCGCCTGATAAACATGATATCAAAACACACTTATATTCTCTATGATGTGTTGAAAGTATTCGCCAGAGAACAACCCTCAACATGATATATAACAACAGAAATACATTAAAGGTACATACCCATTCAGTAGGCACAACATGTTCTTTATATCAGAGACATCATCTGGGACACTTTCAGGCAAAATAAACATTCATTCACCATTACCCCACGTATTGATTGGCATTATTATACATTTTATATCGGACGTAAACTTCCACACTGATATCAGAGGCGATAACCGCATGTCCTTAAAATGTTAACGGATATTATTAATTATTCTCTGTATTTATTTTGTTGATGTGCAATGATCATACTTTATAAAATGTCGAAACTATTTTTGTTTACAGGTGATGCATTTAATTAGTATAAATAATTAAAAAATATCATGCCTCATTTGCATATGGCAATAGCCTGATACCACTGCGAGTCACTGTCAGTAAAATAAATATTACTAAATGATTATATCTGTATAGCGGGCACTCGTGACACACGTATACACTTATTTATTTCATATAAAGAACAGTGTGTGCCTAGGGAGTGGGCATGTACGTTTAATATCGCATGCTGTTGTACCATGTGTTTGCTACTACGATACCAAGAGTATGTGTTATATATCAGTAGTACATGTATTGCCATTTGGTATATATAATAAAGTGAATATCGCATACTTTTGTACCATTTTTGCGGCGACAATGGCGGCGACGCCCTTCGTCGTGGAGAAGACCATCGTCATGGTGTCCTGTCGCCATGGTATCTGGCTCTCTGTGTCTGCATGCCCACCCCACACGTCCACCACTTTCCGCCCCCGCTGGTAGAGCGAGAACGCCGAACCCTTGTCCTTGCCGCTAGCGATGTTTTGTCTGCAACAGAGAAAACATTTCCAGATGAACCCCTCTAAACCAGACATAGCGAAAGATGAGTGGTTCTTAATTTTTCTGGGGTTCATTGCCATTTATCTCCGATGATTATGTCTGTTCATGATCGCAAAACACCCACTCGTGTATTGAAGTAGTCACATGCCTGTTTTACAGTGGCACCTCTCTAAACCGGATACGCTGGGAGTCTCCCAGGGTGTCCGGTTTAGAGTGGTTCCACTGTATAGCAATGTAATACATGATATGTGGTCGTGTCTGGAGAAATGGAGCTTACGGGATTTACGATCAGTGTAGATCCAGATCAGCCTGTGCATCCGCACAGTCTGATCAGGATATGCACTGTTTGCTATTCCATCAATGAAACGCCTGATGTGGCCACAGGTTGAAGTAACATACCAAGGCCTATAAATACATTAAATATGCCTAAAAGTATCAATAAGTGAAAACAAATGAAGTTAAACTTGTTTTACTCCCTGTTATAAGACATTGTGTTCAAACAGGGAGAAACCCTTTTTTTCAACTGAGTTTTCCCACTTATTGATACTTTTAGGTATATTTAATGTATGTATAGACCTTGGTCCGTTACTTCAACCTGTGGATCAGGCATGCTTGTAACGTGCAATATAGATCGTTATGAGGCTACAGGAGTGTGCTATTTGAGCTACACTATCTTCAAGTATTTTCAAATTTACAAGTTTCAGACCTATTAACTATTAATATGCAGCCTATGCTCAATAAATGTAAATCCAATAATTATTTACAAGAAAACAATGTTAATGTGAAATTTACAGACTATCATAATTTTGCACTTACGAACATTTTGGTCGTAAGAAGTTTAGTGAAACGGGCCCCAGGTCTGTATTTATGCTTGCCAGTAGCCCAGTTTCCGGAAGTAAGCCCGGTTTCCGAGCCTGGTTTCCGAGCCCGGTTTCCAGATGTAAACCCGGTTTCCGAGCCTGGTTTCCGAGCCCGGTTTCCAGAAGTAAGCCCGGTTTCCGGAAGTAAGCTCGGTTTTCGGAAATCGCGGCCAATGTTATTATTTATTGACCACTTTCACGTGGATTTTATCAACATACTTTGACGCTGCTACAGGTATATGTTATCAAGTACATTGTATGCAGTTGGATAACGAACGGGTCAACATAACTAGTACATTGCACAGGCATAAACTAAATGTAACACGCTATTTTTGCAGATTTTAATACGAACAAAACTGGAAAATTATGATGATCAAATATACCTTTCTACGTGTCAATATGGCATGATTCTTGCTTGCAGACTTGAGGGATAAAACAAATAGTAAACGAATGTATAAGCGTAACGAAAGTAACCGAAATTGAGACTACATGATTGTAGTTTGGTACTTTCTTTCAGACACTTCTAAAACAGGGGCCCGTTTCACTAAAATTTGTACGTACGACTAAAATGTTCGTAAGTGGAGATTTATGATCGTCTGGAAATTTCAAGTGATGGATTTACATTTATTGAGCATAGGCTGCACATGCAGCCTATGCTCAATAAATGTAAATCCAATAATTGTTTACAAGAAAACAGTGTTAATGTGAAATTTACAGACTATCATAATTTTGCACTTACGAACATTTTAGTCGTACGAAGTTTAGTGAAACGGACCCCATGTACACATGTCGGCATTTAGCCAGCTAGTGTCGGGTTGACCGCACCACAGTAGTTATCCATTAGGGCTAGATCTCAAGTGAGTTGACATACATGTACATGTAGATACAATGTCCATACACTGTATAATTACATACATGTACGGACGGTCGCAAATGTACGCCAAGCGCGCCTATTATTTCTGCCAGCGTCCACCTACATTTTTCTATCTTAGTATTGTATGTTGTTACAAGTACGTTATTGTTCACATATTGTAATTTTAAGAAATAAATTAAATGCGAGGGAGCGCTTTCTACCGTAGCATTTATTTCCTGAACAATCCAATATGACATACATATAGTTCAGCCAAGTGTACACTGCAATGTCCCATCCGAATATTGATTTTCCATTTCCCGTCGATCAGGTAGTCATTAAAACTGGTAATATGTCAATACTGGCCAGTGATTGGCTTAGAAAGTATGGCGAAATATAAATCTGGGCCCGGTTGCTCAAAGCCTCTGTTAGCTTAACAGACTGTTAAATCCTTAGCATTGCTAATGATTTAACAGTCTGTTAAGCTAACAGAGGTTTTGAGCAACCGGGCCCTGTATAATAGAGCACAGGTAAATTACTTCTTGCATAAAATTGGCTTTCGCAGCTTATTAATAAAGTGCAATAAAATGCATAATAACAATTCGTTCCCACGGGAACGAATTGTTAATTCATGGGAATGAATTGTTATATCGTGGGAACGAATTGTCAATTCGAGGGAACGACTTGTTAAATTGAAGGAACGAATTGTTATTTCGTGGGAACGAATGTTAATTCGAGGGAACGAATTGTTATATCGTGGGAACGAATTGTTATATCGTGGGAACGAATTGTTAATTCGATTGTTAAATTGAGGGAACGACTTGCGTTCTTTGTTTTCTTTCTACTTAGTGGTAATACATGTACACACTGTATTAGGTGGGTTTATGATAATATGTTTGTTTCATATTGTAGAATTTTCTGTCAATAATAATATATCGAAGTATGAACGTCAACACCCTGCAGATTATTGCTTTAAGTGCGCGGAATGGAAACGTTATTCCGCAGATGTATACAGTTGACTGTGGTGTAACGATTTTGTGCAACCTATTGCCTATAAACAGAGCTCCAGATTAGGTGCGTATTTGCTTTAAATACCCAATTAAAATTGCCAAAAACCCAATTAAAATCAGAGGTCGTGAGTATCAAAAAGCAATGAATTATTTGTGGTATCTTTATCATACTGCAGAAAACAATAAACAGACCACACATCTAGGATATCTTTCTTTTTTTTCCATGAAAACACATCTTGGTATTTCATTAGAATTGTCTCCAAGGAGACAATTCTAATGAAATGCCAAGACATGTTTTCATTTCGAAGCAAACTATTCAATAATTGCTGTCTGTTGATGTGTAAACAGTAGTGTGATTTTATTTTACCCAATTAAAATTTTGAATTACCCAATTGCTTCAGAAATGATGGAGTGACAATACTCAATTTCTAAATCCTTATATGGAGCCTGTATACAGCGGAAAATGTGCAGCTAGGTTAGGTGTCAAGTGTATTTGTGGTTCAATATAAACTTACCTGTAAACGTCACATACCCGTTGAAAGTCCGGATGACATTCGCCGCCGACGACGACGGGAAGCAGAGGCTGAAGGAGCCGACGGACGTTGGAAACTATCCATAAAGTGCCGACGACGATCGCCGCCTGTTTCAGTATACCCATCTTTAATTAGTGAATGATCGGGAGGTTGTGCTGTTATCTTGGGCCTCATAACTTGGACACGTCAAGTGATTTTGTACCTAAGAACATGCGCGTTGTCTGGGGGCCGTTCCAATAAACTTCGTGCGACTATAATGTGCATAAGGGCAAATTTAAGATCGCCTGGAAATTTCAATTGATGGGTTTACATTTATTGAGCATAGGCTGCATATGCAGTTTAGTGAAACGCGCCCCTGATGATAAATAAGTCGACGAAATGTGGAGAGAAACTGCGGAGAAGTGAATATTTTACGTCATTTACCGAAAATACAGTTTCTGTAAGTATGTTTCATGAAACATCGCACATGGTGTTAGCTACAAAATCACATGGCTTGTCTCATATGTGGCTTTACACATCAACTCTATTGTTTGTCAGTGGTTGGTAAGCAATTTGAACACCTCTGTAGACAATAGAAAGGTTTGCATCTATATGCAAACCTGGGCACGAAGGATTTGTGCTTCAATGTAAACCACACACGCTGTGTGCCTATGGTCAGTGTGTGAAGTGATAGCTTGACACATGGACCACCGGCTAAGAAACTCGGCCTTACGATGGCTAGCGTAGCCCAGATCATTCTGCGCATGCGTGCAGTTTGATCATTGCATATGTTGGTCGCCATTCGATAAATAATATTTTCTTAATATTGTCACCAATGTAGCAGGTGATTATGTACTGCGATCAGCGGAATGGTTACATGTAGAACATAAAACGCTAATTTGGATGGTGAATGATGATAAAGGTATATACCATAGGCACATTATGGGATGAACGAAACCGATGTGTTAATGACTCCTATCGCATGATGTATAGTATATGACAAGGTGGGACTCTCGCCACGTTTTTGTTGTAAGAAAAGACGGAAGATACGTAAATTAGGCTACCTTTGACTGGTTTCGTGATTTACCTTGCTGTTCACCAGCTGATTTTGTTTTTGTGACAGATCGACAGTGCCTGTGCTGACATACAAGACATGATACAACATGGAAAGTCACATTAACATCAACACATGTTAAGAAATAATCCATATTAATGTCATTTACAATATTTAATTCATTATTACCTTTTCAGATAAGTGAATGTCGTCCAATATTTCAGTTGGTTCACGGTCAATTCGTACTAATACCAGTTCGTACCCGCTTTGGTCATTTCGTACCCATATTATGTTCATGTTTGACCATGTTTGCTCATTTCTTACCCAATCTGTTATGACCCGTATGTGATAGCAAGGGGCATATTGCGTTGCTCTTGAGGTTCCGTACGTCCGTCCGTCCGTGTACATTTACGTCGAAAAGTCAAACAGTTTGTAATAGTTTCTCCAGGTAGAGAGACCAGTATGCCACGGGGGCATATTTGTATCTTCAATCTTCAAAGCCTTCAGGCTGTAGTTGACACACAGGTAGTATTGATTGTTTACTCTTCTTGTATATTTGTCACTAATGAGATCACTCACTTGTAGGTTTATGAGGGTGCGCATATACACGTAAATACATAAATATCCTTAATTACTTCATCAACATGTATTGTTTTCTTACTTCTGAACCGAACATAATCATATACTTGCACTGTATGTAACCGCCCCTTGGAGGCGTGGTTTAGTATTACATGATTGCTGAGTCAGCAAGCCAGCATCATGACAGGCCAGGTGCGACCCCTATGAGTTAGTTGTATTTTAGCTAGCAGTTAGTGCAGATATATTTTTAATGGAAAAGTCGCGGGAATACTGGACGAAGCGATAAAAAATTACAATTTTCGAAAAAAAAAATTAAAAAAAAAATAATAAAAAATTTGTTTTGATTTTTTTTCGAAAATTGTAATTTTTTAAGGTCTCGTCCAGTATTCCCGCGACTTTTCCAAGTTTATATCCCCGATAAATTCCACAAAAAGGCCATTAATTCCTTATAATTCCAGCATTTGAAATAAATTCATCAAGAAAATGTGTTTATTTTCCGTTTTCATAAGAATTATTTTAACTGCGCCTCACAGTTACGGAAAGTAGTTCGGCGTGGGAGTTTACAAGAATATAAATTTTGGACAGAGACTTGCTACGGGCCAATCAAATGTTAGAGAATTGTGTAAATATTTTTGTGCTGGAATTATTCTAGTATATGATCATATTGAATACATTATATAGTGCCCGCCTTTTCGAACATATGCGCATTCTTATTGATAACGGGTGATCAGTGAATTCTTTTTTTTTATTAATTCGTTCCCTCAGTTTAACAATTTGTTCCCTCAATTTAACAATTCGTTCCCACGAATTAATTATTCGTTCCCACGAAATAACAATTCGTTCCCAATAGAACGAATTGTTAATTTGTGGGAACTAATTGTTATATCGTGGGTACGAATTGTTAATTCGAGGGAACGAATTGTTAAATTGAGGGAACGAATTGTCATTTCGTGGGAACGAATTGTTAATTCGAGGGAACGAATTGTCATTTCGTGGAACGAATTGCTAATTCGAGGGAACGAATTGTTAAACTGAGGGAACGAATTGTTATTTCGTGGGAACGAATTAATAAAAAAAAAATCCATGTCCCCTGCGGTGCTCCGTAATGTCGCTGTTATGGCTTGAGAACATTGTTCACTGGATATCATTTATACACAAATAGGACATATGTTAATATGAAGGTGTATGAAAACGTGGTACTAACATAACAACAACAAGTACATATTATTTTATAGTGTCCTTATTACGTAACGGATTTTGATTAAATATGGCGCATCAAACGCGTCTTGTTAAGCTGCATTTGGTGGTATCTGTATGTTCGCCCAAACTTCTGTCGTTTTTGCGACACGGAAATCGATTCTTCGCAAAAATGACATAAGTCTGTGCCATCAAATGCAGCTCATGAAGACGCGTTTGCTGCGCCATATTTCATGAAAATCCGTTGCATATTAAGGAAAATATCAAATAATACTTACTTTGGAGTGGGCGACGTTGTTGTTGTTGTAATCACGTGATCATGCACCTTGAATATGCAACCTACGAAAGTCACTTTTATGCATTAAACTAATAAAATGTACATATACACGTGTACACGTGGACTGCATGATGTATGTGTTGGGAAATTAATTATTGAACACCCCTCGTAAATTATTTTTATAACTGAGTATCCAATATAATGGATATATGCATACATTTGCTGCACGTGCGTACAATTGTACCCACTGCACCAGGTGATTAGAGGCCCTTCAATTACAAATAAATGAGGCCCTTCAATTACAAATAAATTATATATGGCCGGGTGCTTATCAATTTGTCGATGTTTTGACAGAGAACTGCTGAACGTAAACGTGATGTGCTATGTATATACGTCTTAACCGGATATCCTGGGGATCCATTGTGTTTTATTTAGATGGCGTTGAATGTAATTTATTTGATTTCCGTGTCTGTTCATAGTTTAAAATGATAACAAATCAGCATGGACTGTTTAATGACAGTGGTACCTATCTAAACTGGACACCCTCTGCGCATTCCAGGGTGACAGTTTTAGAGAGGTTCCACTGTACTATATAATTACTTTTATCGGGAAACGTGCTTTGTATTGACCCAATACGTTCTGACTGACAACATAATACCGTATAGAATTGACCTGCTAAGAATATCCGGGTTACAACGAATTGAAAGGTGACGTTCTATTGGAAGAACGACGTCACATGACGTTACCGAACGACGTCAGTATGATGACGTAACGTAAACAAGTCCGCATTCATTCTTTTCAACGAACACTGTTTTATATTTGATCATCGGCTAGCATAAAACGTTACCTGATAAATATAATAGTAGTCTAGTGTCTTTTGATATCACGATAACGAGGCTCGGCTCGGAAACGGTCTAGCCTGATAATCTTGATATCAACATACACTAGCCTGGGCCCGGTTGCTCAAAACCGCTGTTAGCTTAATAGACTGTTAAATCCTTAGCAATGCTAAGGATTTAACAGTCTGTTAATCTAACAGAAGCTTTGAGCAACCGGGCCCAGGTATTCTCTGTGAATAAGTATGATTTATGCAACCATGTTCCAATGCATACTATACAGCATATTGAGTGCGTACCTCGTATACGTATAC
The DNA here is from genome assembly GCA_029237695.1 of Conchocele bisecta. NCBI lineage: Eukaryota > Metazoa > Mollusca > Bivalvia > Lucinida > Thyasiridae > Conchocele > Conchocele bisecta. The sequence continues at coordinate 96,771,871 of CM055271.1, read as the reverse complement.
GCTAGACATCAAACGCAAATAATAATAAGAAATGTGTCAATGGGACACGTATTTTCCCACTGACAGCATGCGTACATGGATGTTATTGATCGGCTGTCATAAGTTTAGAAACAGTTCCTTTAATGTCAATGGACATTAAGAATGGAAATTAAAAATGTCCACTGAATAGTAGCCAACTGTAGTCGTTAAGTCGATATGTAACTCAGTTACTGCTTCGCTTCGTTTCGCGGCTCGGAGTTTTATGGGCACATGTAGGTTGTTCAAACACATGAACACCTCAGGGCAGTAACTATATCATAATTCCAGCACAAAAATATTTACACAATTCACTAACATTTGATTGGCCCGTAGCAAGTCTCTGTCCTAAATGTATATCCCAGTAACCTCCCACGCCGAACTACTTTCCGTAACCGTGAGGCGCAGTTAAAATAATTCTTAAGAAAACGGAAAATAAACACATTTTCTTGATGAATTTATTTCAAATGCTGGAATTATAAGGAACGAATGGCCTTTTTGTGGAATATATCGGGGATATAAACTTGGAAAAGTCGCGGAAATACTGGACGAGACCTCGGCCTTCGTCCAGTATTCCCGAGACTTTTCCAAGTTTAGTCCCCGATAAATTCCACAAAAAGGCCATTCATTCCTATAATAACTGGAGAAATGGGGATTATGGGTTTTGCGACCAATGTACACCAATGAGACACCCGTCATACGTATGTCTAACAAGGAATATAGACTGTTATCATGCTACAGCTGTGTGCTATTTGATCAGGAGCTACACTGGTCACAAATCTCATAAGCCCCATTTCTCCAGTCACAGACATATATCAGCATGATCAGGGTAGATAACTTGTACATCGTACGATCAGCGCTCCAGATAAGGAATTACTAATTGAGTATTTTCACTCCATCATTTCTGAAGCAATTGGGTAGTTCAACATTTTAATTGGGTAAAATAAAATCACGCGACTGTTCACACATCAACAGACAGCAATTATTGAATAGTTTGCTTCGAAATGAAGAGATGTCTTGGCATTTCATTAGAATTGTCTCCTTAGATGTGTTTTCATGGAAATAAGAAAAATATGCTATAATTGTGGTCTGTTTATTGTTTTCTGTAGTATGAAAAAGGTACCACACAATTGTTATTGCTTTTTGATACTCGCTACTTCTGATTTCAATTGGGTTTTTGGCAATTTTAGTTGGGTATTTAAGCGAATACGCAGCTTATCTGGAGCTGGTACAATCATACACTGTGATTACAAATGTACATTTACCCAGAGACCCCTGAAAGGTACGAATATGTCCGCACGAACCAATATATCCGCGGACATATTCGGGAGGGTCTAAGGAACGAATTTGTCCGCAGGAAACAAATATGTCCGCAGTCATTTTGGGGGTCGTCTCAAGGTGTTCTATGAATTTTTAATATACATGAAGCTATATGGTTTATGGAGTTCATCTAAACGACGTTTAAACAATGTAATACCATGTGCTCTGTTGCTACAAGATCGATTAAAACGTGTGCTCAGAATAGTAGCTGCAAACATAGATAATTGTTTAGTATTGGTATTTATTATATACCTACCCATGAAATACATAGTTATACGATGTAAATAAAAGTCATATGTTCTCATCGATGAAATAAACAACTTCCGGTGAAAATACGACTACTTCCGCTATCTATATTCATAACGCGCACCTGTGCAAAAAAAAAGCGCTAATATGCTGCAAATACACATTCATTACAGTATACAGTCAAAAAACTGCTAATTTCCATGGAGCGGTATATAATAAATAGAATATTCATACTTTTGCAACGAATATGACATATACGTTCATCTCGTGGTGTGAAATGTCCATATTTCACTCATACCTAACGGTACTCGTGCAATATGGACATTTCACACCACTCGATGAACATATATGTCATATTCGTTGCAAAATAATGAATATCCTCTATATATCTCTGAAGCGGAACTCAAAGGAGAGATTCAGAGATGTAGGAGGAAAGTGACATGGGCTGAGATCAGAAGCAGTATTTCTTCATGGAAGAAACGGTTGCGTACTATGGCAGAAGATGATGGTGGGCCGACCGACCATTGTGTCTAGTTACATCATGTGACCAAAGTGCAAAATTCGAGTACATCACAATTATATCCTCATTCTTCATCGGTACTAAAAAAAATAGACGCAAAACACCCTAACAGCACTCGTGAAATATGGACATTTCACACCACTCGATGAACATATATGTCATATTCGTTGCAAAAGTATGAATATCCTCTATATATCACTGAAGCAGAACTCAAAGGAGAGATTCAGAGATGTAGAAGGAAAGTGACATTGGCTGAGATCAGAAGCAATATTTCTTCATGGAAGAAACATTTGCGTACTATGGCAGAAGAGGATGGTGGGCCGACCGACCATTGTGTATAGTTACATCATGCATATAAGTTGGTACGATTAACAGCAATTTTAACTCTACGGATATTGTACATTTCTACCCACCATATTGCATAATTGGTAAGTGTTTGGTTTATCACAATGATATTTATACAAGTATTATACAACGTCCTGATGAACCATCATGCAAAGTTTCAATTATTTATTTTGAGTAGTGTAGGAGTTGAGGATTTCTAATCTTCGAGCTTCGAGATTCGAGTTGGAATCTTCGAGATTCGAGATGTAATCTTCGAGATTCGAGTTGGAATCTTCGAGATTCGAGATGGAATTGTCGAGATTCGAGTTGGAATCTTCGAGATACGAGTTGGAATCTTCGCGATTCGAGATGGAATTATCGAGATTCGAGTTGAAATCTTCGAGATTCGAGTTTGAATCTTCGAGATTCGAGATGGATTTATCGAGATTCGAGTTCGAATCTTCGAGATTCGAGTTCGAATATTCGAGAGTCGAGTTCGAATCTTCGAGATTCGAGTTGGAATCGATTCGAGTTGGAATCGATTCGAGTTGGAATCTTCGAGATTCGTGTTGGAATCTTCGAGATTCGAGATGGAATTTGTGGAATGTAGGGTATGGGGAAATTCTTACATGAAGCGCCTTCCACATGCTGCTTATAAATTGTAAACAATGCGGCCGTGGGCGACTGTCGTTCAAGTTAAATATATGTAGCCAAGTTTTGGTAATGTCACCAAAGTTCAGAATTCGAGTACATCACAATTATATCCTCATTCTTCATCGGTACTAAAAACATAGACGCAAAACACCCAACGGAGACCAAAGAGCTACTGTCAAAAATAATTAACACTCAAACACGCCGCTCAAACAACGTCATGCGTACAGCGGTAGTCGCGGAGCCGTCAACATGGCATAGACAAGCACTCAACGACTAGCGGTGTACGTTCCCAAAAGAAAGCACGGCAATACGACAATAGAAAACTATAAACGGAATGCAAAAAAAGCTTAACACAACTACAACTCCAAAGAATAGCAACCAACATATACTCCTATATGAAAAAAATAGAGCAATACTTGACGAAACACGATGAAATGAAGACAGTGGTACCGACTAGGGACTTTTCAAAATCCTTCGATAAGGTACCACGGCGAAGACTACTTGTTAAGTTACGTGTACACGGTACGATCTGTGAATCTGATAAACTGTATAGAAAACTGGCTTTCAGAAAGGCAGCAGCGTGTAGTAACAAGAGCATCGTTATCACTAAGCGAATCCCTTCGCTCGCAGCCTTGATAGTATAAACATTTGAAAACGACTAAGTCCATGAAGCGGAAGAAGTAGGTCAATGTCAAATGAAGGTAACATGACCTATTTCGGTTTCTGATGTAGACATGTTGCTGATGATATTGTGCAACTTTTGTGGGTGTCTGTATTACAATAGTTGATAAGGAGACTTAAACAACAAGGTGAACATTTTGGCAAACAAGGCGAACATTTGACCTTTAAGTGACATTGACCTTGGAATTTGGGCATGGATCATGTGCGGGGTGGAAGATATTGTGAATATACACATTGTGGAAAAAAATGATGTAAATATATGAAGTTGTTGAGAAGTTATTGCGAAAAGATAAACATTTTGGAGAAAAAGAAGAAAATTTGAAAATTACTAAGTCCATGAAGCGGAAAAAGTAGGTCAAGGTCAAATGAAGGTCACATGACATATGCCGGTTTTTGATGTAGACATTTTGCTGATCATATTGTGCAAGTTTGGTGACTGTAAGTGTTACAATGCTTGAGAAACAGACTTAAACAACAAGGTGAACATTTTGCAAAACAAGATGAACATTTGACCTTTAAGTGACACTGACCTTGGAATTTGGGCATGGGTCATGTGCAGGATGCAAGGTCTTGTGATTAGACACATTGTGGTCAAGTATTGTGTAAATGCGTGAAGCGATTGAGAAGTTATTATGAAATAACGAAAGTGTTACACACGGACGGACGCACGGACGCACGGAGACTAACGCTATATCCCCTTTTGCATATCGGCTCGGGGATAATTAATGGTGAAGCTTCGATGTGGTCGGAGGTTACTAGCGGATTTCCTCAAAGGTTCAGTTCTACGCCCTCTATTATTTATAATCTTCGTAAACGACATTGATGACAGTGTTACATCGATGAAATTTTGCTTCACAGTCACATGATGAAATTTTGCTACTTACAACATGGACTGTGATGTGCTAGAATATGTTATTTCGAATTCGGAGATGCGTGCTAATCGTATGTTGGGTTGCAGCAATCGCAATAGTGTGTATTTATCGTCAGGCTATATGAGCAGCTAGTTAGACCTCATCTGGAATAGGATGGACCATTAGCTCAGTCGTTAAGGGCGCTGGTCTGCCGATCCGGCGAAGATTTCTAATCTTCGAGCTTCAAGTTGTTTTTTACATCTCATTTCGTTATCATTCCAAATCTTGGATCGAGAGTGGCCGCAGATAATGACCAGATAATCCATGTGTCGATATGTGTCCTCGTCGTTTTCAAGGAGATCCGCACACAATTGTGACAATTCGCAGAACTATCTAGCTGTGTACGATTCTTCTTCATAACGATAATATTTTTAACTTTCACAGGTACAGACGGACAGCTGGATAATGTGGTCATTATGTGCGGCCACTCCCGATCCCATGCTTTGAACTGTTAATGTTAGTGGAACGGCCCCCTGATGATTACACCATCCATGGTCGAAAGGTAATCATTTTATTATAGATTTCAAACGTCTTCATCTTGTGATACGCTTGACCGATGCTAGTCAAACTTGTCAGCTATGATCCGTACGTGAAGCCTTTTTATATTTCTTAAACGGAGGTCGTCGCACAATCAAAGGTGGACGCCCGACCGATTGCAACGAAAGTTAGCAGGAATGATCGATAGTCAATGCTCTTTCACATTTGTTAATCCAATATATTGGGTCAATCGCCTTCAGATGTGATAGATCTTATGATGTATTGTATTATATGTGTTATACATTGCTTATGTTTTTTGCGGGGCTTGAAATGCAAATTGTACCCATTATGTCCCGTCGATCCTTTTCCGCCAAATGGACTGGACATATTTTGAGACAACCATTATGAGACAAGCTATGTGATTTGTGATATCTCGTGATACATAAGGACAAAACATTTCCATAAATGATGTCGGAATGTTCAGAATTCCACATTTGCTACATGTATGAAAATCTCGTCAATTTCGACGTCATTTACAGAAATTTTCTGTAAATATTTTTTATGAACATTCGCATTTGTTTATGGTACAAATCACATGGTTTGTCCCTTATTGAATATCTGAGACGACATTTAAGACACAGTTGCCTTATTATTAGCCTCAGTAGTGGTGTTGGGACAAATACAAAAGCAAAGAATAAACATATCATTCAATTGATTATATCTACGATTACATTTGAGACATGCCATGTGATTTTGTACCTTCGGACAGCTGCGTAATTTCATGAAATACTTTTACAAAATTTACAATATTTTCCGCAAATGACGTCAAAAGTTGACAAAACTGTCAGTGTACATGCGCAATTATATTCCGCATGTACCTCTGAAAATTGTGTCAACTTCGCACTTTATTTATGGAAAATATTGTAAATTTTGTAAACGTATTTCATTAAATTACGCAGATGTCCGAAGGTACAAACTCGCATGGCGTGTCTCATATGTGTTTATATTCGATTTTTGGACGTAATATCTGAGACAGCATCTGAAACACAGTTACCTTAATACTAGCCTCAGTAGTTGTGTTGGAGCAAAGACAAAGAATAAAGCATAAAACTACAGTTCAATTTATTATATCTACGATTACATTTATATCCTAAACTATTTTTTTATTTCATCCAGTGACTCGTATACGGCCTTTTCCAGGTCGACGAATCGCTGATCATCATCCATACCATGGATGGACAGGTGGTTGGAGATGTAGGACATGCCCAGTTTATCGTCAACGTCCGCCCGGCCAACTTGACCACCGTGACCAGGGTGACCAAAGGTCGAACCACCCTGCAAAATAGCAACCCATTCCGTTAAGTTATTTGACTGGTTGTAATTAGCCGAGAAACGCATGTTTATGACAAAGAACAAGTTGCGACTGTATTCATACAATATCCATTGATATATCTCAATAGTTTTGGTGAAATGCTTCTTCGGAGGTACCATCTGAGACACTGCCGCTTTAACCATTTTACCCCTAAGTAAACTGGAATAGATTTTGAAACCTTAATTTGCCAACCCATTCAATCCTCACAAAATAATTTTCACACTAGTCCATTTATGAAAATAAGATGTTTCTGTTCTAAAGAATACACAATTATTTTCTCAAAATGCAGTTCCTGATGAGACGGCTCGTCAATAGCCGGCTCATCTGGAACTACATTGTTTGCAACTATTGTGATCTGTAGTGTTGAAAGGTCAAAATTTCAAGGTCATGATCATATTAAGGGTACCACGGAATGTGGCATTTCTCCACACGTATGCTGTGTTGACATATTTAAGTAATCCTTCCAGGATTACAGCAGTTATGACAGAAATGATAAACTCCGGCGACCTTCTTAATGTGAAAAAGTTCAAAGTTGTGAAGGTCAAAAGGTCAAGGTCATACTAAGGACTGCATGAATGTGTGGCATTTGTCCGCATGTATGCTGTGTTGAAATATTTAAGCAATCCTTCAAGAGCTATAGAAGTTATGACAGAAATGAGAAACTCCGGCGAACTTCTTAATGTGCCGGACGGACACGCGCACACACATTCCAAAGACTATATTCATCCGGCTCTACCGAGACCGGGAGCATGAAAACGCACCGGTTCCATGACCAATTGCTACTCATTCATACTTAGAGCTATCGCATGAACACATTTCTCGTCCGGGAACCGGTGCAGTATTTGTTGCACCCGTTACTAGACGAAAATGGGTTGTGCAGTATCTTCTGCATGCAGCTGAATGGGACTTCGTCAGGAATCCGGCGCCTATTTCGACGTAAATCATTTAATGTCGTATCGCAGTGCAGTACCAGTGTGTCATGTAGCCGATTTCACCAACATACTTATCTAGCATACTTATCTAGCAAAGTGTACTTTGGGGGAGTAATCATTTATTTTTCCCGAAATCATTATTTCATATAGAACAAACGACTGCATATGTTTGATGATTAACAGTATGCAGAATTATTATACTGAATGTATTACATTATCACAGCCAAAATGACTGTGATAATGTAATACATTCAGTATAGTAAAAAATAATAAATGTATCCTTAAATTGAAATGTTCTCCCTCAAAGTGAACTTAGCAATATAAGTATACATTGTACTTTGCAATTTTAGCGAAGTAGGCTGGTACTACCACCCAATTTCGTATCACAGTATTCGGCCGATACAGTGGAACCTCCCTAAACCGGACACCCTGGGAGGTCCACAGGGTGTCCGGTTTAGAGGTAGAGGCTCTACTGTATAGATTACTAAAACCAATCATATTCCGCAAATAACGTCGAAAATTGACGAAAAATATCAATCCTCATGCGGAATTCTGAACAAGGGATTAAAAGCTTGACGTCATTTATGAACAACAATGTACGAGGTAATGAACGAAAACGAATTGAAAACGCAGTGAAATATGTATATAAACGAATTTCATTTGTTATTTTTTTTTTTTGTACGCGAAAACGACATTTTCGTTTAACCAAACTATTTAAACGACTGTCGTTTCTTTCAACAAATGTCGCGTAGTTTTGTTTACACATGTCGTGTCATTTACACGTCGTTTCCGGTTTTATTAATTAGTAAACGATATGTTCGTCGGTTTCACGAAAACATCGTTTTCTAATTGAAAGAAAAACGAAAACGAGATGAAAACTACATGTATGTGTAAACGACTATCGTTCGTTTGTGGAATTAGAAAGAAATCCAATATGTACCTTTATATTTTTCCTCAATACCATTCCTGGTCCAAATTGAACCTCCTGGCCAGACACCATGACATGGTCATGTCCGGTAACTCTTGCCGTCTTCAGGCTATCTATCAGTTCCTGCGTCAGGAGTTGTTTACCGTCCATTTTCCCGCCGTTCGCGAGGATTCCGTACAACTTCGCTACACTCCTCGCCGTACCCGTTCCAGATACTGACGTCACTGTTACGTCACGTACTTGGTGGTCATTAAGAAGGTCAAAGTCCTGTAAAATATGTATATTGCAGAGAGTACTGCATGTCAATGAATAGTAATGTTTTCGAACTGCCGTAATTGCGTAGTGACCCACGTATGAAATACAAGATAATAACAAAAAACATTAAAAATCATTTTCAATTAACTTCATATCTGAATCAATAAATTCAAGTCCAAGTAATAGAAAAAAAGGAAACTATGTGTTTTTTATAACGCCTGTTTTCGAATTGTATTACTTCGCATGATTTGAAGCAGGACACACACAGTTCATATGTTGAAGTAACATACCAAGGCATATAAATACATTAAATATACCTAAAAGTATCAAAAGTGTTACAACACATTACCAATGTTCCTATGTGTTTATAGTCCGTACTCGGACGGCCTCGAGACAACTGACACTCACGAAACAGTCAACCGAAAATAGGAGAAGTTATGCAAATGTTAGCCCTCTGTAATGATGTATTCTCCAATGCGCTATGTCAACGCGTTTTCGAGCTACGGATCATTTTGTTCAAATAAAGTTCTGTATTTGTCTCTAGTAAGAATACATCGGGCACATTTATTTCTTTGACTTTCCCGGTGACGCGTCAGCTGGTACCGTTTCATAGCTTCGCTTAGAATGTAAACAGGTGACCGGGTCGGTAACCAGTCAGTGTAACATGACACTCCACGAATCTCAACCAATCATAAGCTTAGCGATGACGTCATCGGGAAATCCATCAACAATTTGACAATATGGTTTCCCGATAAATGATAGAAATGTTGGTGCGAATTAATTGTCAGTCGCGACGCATTGGACTGGTATTAATGTAGGTTTGATCAAATGTTCGATTTGAAACAATGTTGTTTCAACACAAACTGTTTCTTAACGGGCACGGACGACGTAAAAGTGTAGTTTGAAGCAGATGTGTGCGCTGTCATATAGTAGTATAGGCCCTACAAATGTTACCGAAGTATTACGAAATAAGATAAATGCAGAATTGTGTTGAACAAAATAATCTCTAGCTAGAAAACGTATTGACATAGCGCATCGGGGAATATATCGTTGCGGAGGGCCAACATTTGCCTAACTTCTGAAATTGGCGGAAATGATATAAATCGGTTGACTGTTTCGTGAGAGCCCGCTGTCTCGAGGCCGTCCGAGTACGGACCATTACAAACATAGGCACCTTGTATTGTGTTCTAACAGGGAGTAAACTTTTTTTAACTGATTTTTTCCCACTTGTTGACCCTTTCAGGTATATTTAATGTATGTATACACCTTAGTCCGTTATTTCAACCTGTGACACAGTCAGTCTATGTGAAACGTCCGCACATCCGAATGGTGTCCGCAAATAAGTGGAATGTAACATTATCATAGTTGGTACGTTATACTAACTTTGTGATGCCCTGAATAGGTGGTCGCATCTAGCAAAATGCCTTAATTGACTAACCCTTTGAACCCGCTATACACAGCAAAATTTGCCACATATGCAATGCATATGAAAGAAATATTATATGATGTTCATATGTAAAACATATGAAAAACATATTCATTGCATATGAAATTGATTGGAAAAGAGCCCATATGAAAGTCATATGATGTTCATAGGAAATTCATATGAAGACTTTTCATATACATTTCATATGAATAAGTTGCATATGAATTTAATGTGAACATTTTTCATATGAACTTCATATGTTACATATGCAATTCATATGAAAAGTTTTCACATGAATTGCATATGAAAAGTTTTCACATGAATTGCATATGAAATTTTCATATGCAATTCATATGTTACATATGCAATTCATATGAAAAGTTTTCATATAAATTGTATATGAAATTTTCATATGCAATTCATATGCCACACATTTTGTAGTGTAGCCGGGTTTGCAAACTGTGCAGATCCAGATGAGACGGCTCGCAACGAGCCGTCTCATCAGGATCTGCACTTTTTGCCAGTATTTGTTTATATTCATATTTTCACATCCCATTTTTATAAATGAACTAGTCTTAGCTTCAGTTTGTGACGGTAGGATTGGTTGAAAAATTACATGTAACATATCAAATTTCATTCCAGTTACTTGGAGGTGAAAGGGTTAAAGGCATTTCCCCTGAAGCCAAACTATTCGGCCAAGCATAACTTCGGTTCCAGATATTTCACACGAAGTCATACGAGATTAGGTTAATTTGGTACTACCCCTTTGGAAATTGTACCAACATATACATTGAAAATTGCAACACTTGCTCGCGGAATGCTTAATTATAGTGGAACCTCTCTAAACCGGACACCCTGGGGACGCCATTGTGTTCAATGAAGATGCGTTTCACTGCAATGTATTTCATTTTCATGTCTGATCGTGATTGAAAATAACAAAACTTGTTCATGGAATGCTTTATTATATGGGAACCTCTCTAAACGGACAACCTGGGGAAACCCGTTTTTAGAGGAGGTCCACTGGCTATGTGGTCACGTACCATGGAGTATCCTTTATCGCGTCATGCAATTCTTGCCATCAGGGAATCAGTGGGTAGAAAAGATGTCTCGGATGGGCCGTAGGTACGTCGTACAGAAGAGAGCGACGAGGAGGAAGGAATACATATCCTTAGGGTTAGCCTCGCCACCGGTAAAACTTGTCGACCGACATCCGAGTTGTAGAATCCAGATTGGGGAATACAGGTAAAACTCTACACGCAAATATTAAAATGCACGAAAACGGCATGCATGTGAGACGGCCATGTGATTGTGTATATTCGGACATCTGCGCAATCTCATTAAACTACATTTACAAAATTATACCATATTTCGTGAATAATTTCGCATGTACTCTGAAATTTTGTCAACTTTTTGTATTGGGTTGTGTTTTTTCGTGGGATCAATGAAATCCAGCGAATGAAATAACAACGGAACGTGGTCATGATCGCATATCAAACTGACGTGTCTCAGATTGGTACCTCTGTAAGACGCATTGCACGAAATCTGTTGAAATATATCAAAGACGGTTGACTCGGTATTGTTAATTTTTAAATGTTTTATATCCCCGATAAATTCTGAAAAATAAATAATTGTATCCCTTATAATTCCAATCCAAATTCATATTTTATTATATTTTTCTTATTTTCGCACATCCCATTATCATAACATGCAAAATCAGTTTGTGACGTTTTTTGGTTTGGTTTTCAAAATTTACATATCAACATCTTGTTCCAGTTTTTAGGGGTGAAAGGGTTAAAGGCATTCACCAAATTCTATTTCACAGTGATTAAAATTCAATTTTGTTTATAAATTATACATGTGTTGGCTCTATGCTAATGAACATAAATATACAAAGAAGAATGTATTCCACACCACACTACATACGTGCATTAAGTGAGCTGTAACAAATGGTCTTAAACATATCGATGGTCTCGTAACATAAGGTCGTAACTGCTATGCTAAAGCATAGCAGTTATGACCTTATGTTACTGGACATAGCGATATAGTAAACAATTTGAAGAAATAAACAACAAAAACAATTCAAACATTGTTAGTATACCATAAGAATATTTCATATACATACACCATGTGCATTACTCTTGTTTAAAAAAGAAATGAAAAGTCATGCAGAGCATGATGTTATTAGGAGATCAAATCAGGGTTCCAATATATGGCACATTTAGTAGTTACGGAATCTCATGGAAAAAGTGAGAGAAATGTTGATTTCCTCACCCAACCATATTCTCCCAGTTATAGGTAGTAAATTACTATGGATTTTACCATTTACTTGGTGGCCATTTTGAGTTTTCTGTCCATGGAGTATATTAACTGCAATATTATTCCAGTTAAAATAATTAAACTTTTGAATAAGGTTGAAGGCGAATCTACCATTACACTAATATGTACGCAAGTCAACGAAACTCTTAAATACCGATTTTGGGCGGCCATCTTGAATAAAAATATGTTAATAATATATGAATATTAGTGTTAGTTTACGTAAATTCTTTAAGATATTCATCTGAAATGTTTTGACCTACTTACCCAAGTACAAGGTAAGGACCATGACCTTACCTATTGGCTCATATATGGCAATGTTCGTCTTACGTCAAGCATAAAGTTCAATGACCTTGAAATGACTTGAACTTGGTTTAAAAAAATGGCACCCAGTTTTTTGGATACTGTATACAATTCAAGTTTATAAAAACACCGGGGGTGCCATTTAAATTAACACGAGGTGCCGGAATCTGTTTATTTATATACCTATTGCCCAGACTTTAGAAAAACAGCGTGTAAAAGGTGATTAATTTGGTGTGCAAGTACTGTATGTGAAACTTCACTGTACAGTATATATTGCCAATGCAGATATACTGTCTGTTTAATCGAGACGCACGTGGTGTGTGATTTTTACCTACAAACGTTGTGCGCATTTTATGCAATATGCTGAAAGTTGATGAAATTCTCAATGCAAATGCGGAATAGAATTCTGCATTTGCTCTGGAAATTTCAGACAATCTTCTCGGTGTTCATTCCAGGAAAATATCGTAAAAATTGTAATTTTTTTATGAAATTACGCCAATTTTTGTAGGTACAAAATCACTTGGCGCATCTTTAATTATCATTTTTACACTGGTGCTGCACTCTGCGCTGGTTGGAAAATGTAAGGACAATCCACTGAAAATACAAATATGCGCCGTTATAAAAATGTTTCTAGATGAGTGTTAAAAAATTCATAAAACTTACTACTCGTCTGGGAAATATTCCATCGGCACGGAGTGCAGCTCCAGTGAAGTAAGTGGACAGTTTTTCTAAAACGGTGCATCCACACATATAGAAAAAATATATGTGACCGTTAGCTGAGAAAAAGGACTTACGGGGTTGATCAAATCTGGATATTTAATCTGCTAGCAAACTCTGTATGTGAATGTGCAGGCTGATCTGTGCTTCACTGGTCATATTACATTGTAAGGGTAATATTCATGTTTTACTAGGAGTCGTTTTATAGTTTTATTATTAACGCTTATGGGATAAACATGATAATGAAATATAATCATAAAGTATAATGTTTAGCTTCTATTACAAATATTTGAATTGGGATATGATTTTAATTTCCAAAAAGGTGCCAGCAAATTTTGATGAAGAACAGAAATTCCACACCCCTGGCCCAGGAATACTATTTCAAGCGATTTCGGTTGGCTGCCGGCATTGGTACAGATAAAAAGGTCGGCTGTCGGTCGGTATATGTCGACTATGCCGACCGAGAGACAACTGTTGTACCTGGTAATGCTGGCAGCTGTCGAAATCGCAGACTCGCTATTTCCTTGCAATCAATAGAAAAGTAAATGTTTTGATGGCGATATAAGTGAATCAAGAAAAAGAATATTTCTAGTACATTGTATTTACATAGGACACGAAGGAGTGTCAGGACCAGTGTATCTCAATTTGGTTCAAGTTAAAATCACAATTGAGTCACACAATTGTACTAGTCCACACGAAACGGTAACAATTTTGTAATGTGACCGTCGTACCAAACTTATCCTTGTTCCTGAGGGTACAATTAAAGGGAAAACAAACCGTTCAATATAGTATAATTCTGTCGAAACTGAACCAATAACCCGTTCCACAATGTCTTCTTGAGGTGGGCAAGTTTACGTGTTGATTCCACGTCCTGAGGGGATAGTGATCTCGACCTTTCGTAATATGCTGGAATCTTCACTTCTTGGGCCCCCAAAGCTTTTTTTTTTTTGTTTTGTACCGAGCCAACACTGTCCTTGACATCAAATCCTCTGTCCGCAACTCTAATCCCCAGGTAATCATTGACAGGACAGGTCAAGTTCTCGGTCACCAAACTTGTCACTCACTACGACCACCCCATGCTTTCGACATGAAGGACACCCGCATGAGGGAGTAGTTTCTAATTAGAAATTTCAACGTGTGGTGGTGGTTGTATGACGACCAGGTTTCTTGGGGGCCTCTGGCCTTGGTTTCTCAATAAAATACATCAAAAAACAATCTATTTTCACTGCTCACCTGTGGCCAAAGTCACTTCCTAAATTCATTTGCACGGTTTTTCTCAATGTATCGCGCTCTGGGCGATTTGGTAAAATTAATATCACATACTGTTTACACATGCGAAATTAAACATATCTTGGTATTTCATTAGAATTGTCTCCTTTGTATGTGTTTTCATGGAAAAAATGTGCTATATTGTGGTCTGTTTATGTTTTATGCATCATGATAAAGGTACACAATTGTTCTCATTGCTTTGATACTCACTACTTCTGATTTCAATTGGGTTTTTGGCTTATTAATTGGGTATTACGCAAATATACGCAGCTTATCTGGAGCTCTGGGTATGGGGTTCACATACATTATAATGATTACAACCAGCTTACATTGTCTCACCAGTGACCAAGTAGAAAAACTATCGGATTATTGATCATTCAAGGAATTATTTATCATTGACAAAATGCGCCGAATACACCCGATCTTTTGGATATTATTGTGCCTAATCTTGTCAATTCTAGCCAGAAATTCAGTGTCGATCCGAACTCAGTTTCTCGCATTCCACACCTTGATTTGTGATTACTGCAGGCCACCAATCTAAACTATTCAGTGTTCCTTCGCGATCTTTACGATGTCTACACCCGTATATAAAACACATTCCCAACATTATGGTTAACTAACTGAATTTAGGTCAACTTCGGACGTTTTTTGTTTTGTGTATCGAGATATTTGAACATGGCGGGCTTCCGTTTGTGAGTCAAAACGTTTATTTTTAGGGACAATGCAAACCGCCGGAAAACTATTGTGTTAAAAGTTTTTATGCCAAATTCGTGTTTTCGCCTATATTTAAATTTTTAAACAGAGATAATGGCCAATATTGAGTGATAAAACATATTCGCGTTTGTAGATTACCGAATGATAGGAGAAAAGGGTTTGCTTACAAACTTTACCCACAAACCAATGGATAACCGTATATTGCGATTCTATAAATAGATCGGCTTAATAATAATGGAAAAATTATAAATATTCATGATATGTTATTTGCTTTTATGTTGTTTGCGCACATGCCTTTGCTTGTATGTATAATAGTTGTATTTATTCGGTATGGATTGAATTCATATAAGTATTAGCTTGTTTTTCAAATCCCTTGGTACATTTCACATGTAAGATGTACATGTATTGTATGAAATCAATCATTGTTTAATACTAAACATGTAGCGCAACCAGTACGCTCATTTGAAGTAGTATCATTGTATATCATCAGTGTATCCGGATAGTGTTTATAATGGAAAAGAATTGTTAATTCGTAGGGACACTAATTGTTATATTCGGATATGGGAAGGAATTATTAATTCGAGGGAACGAATTATTTAAATTGAGGGAGGAACGAATTGTCTTTCGTGGAACGAATGTTAATCGACGAACGAATTGTTATATCGTGGGAACGAATTGTTAATTCTAAGGAGCAAAATATATCCTATGTCCCTGCGGGGCCTCCGTACAAAAATAACCTATGTTTGCCACAAAACAACCAATGCACTGTATATAGATCTGTTTTTTTTTTGTCAGGGATTCCGCTGGGGAAAATAAAAAAATCGTCACTTCAAAATTTTTTTTTCGAAAATTGTATTTGTTATCGCATTGTTTATTTTACGCAATTGCGAAGTAGGCGATGCCAGCGGAAATCCCTGCTGTTTAAGATTTTCCAATAATATGTTCCCAGTGAACACTCGTGCAGTTGTACCGTGTGCTCAGATGTCTGCATTCGTTGCAGGAATTATTGATAAGACCGGAGGTAGTCCATCGCGGAATCAGAATAGAATAGTATTCAAGTGCTATGATCACGTGAATTACAGCAACAAAAAGCAATGGCTGTAACGTTGTTGAAAGCGCCGCCCACACCAAAGTAAGTATTAACTTGTATTTTCCTTAATTGGCAACGGATTTTGATGAAATATGGTGCAAGCAAACACGTCTTCTATGAGCATGCATTTGGTGGTCCGGGCGTTCGGCACACCTTATGTCCTTTTGCGAGAATCGATTTTCCGTGCCAGTAGACCGGAAAATCGATTCTTTCGCAAAAACGGACAGAAGTTTGGGCCAAAGTACAGGGACCACCAAAATTACGCTTAGTAAAACGCTTTTGATGCGGCCATACTTCATCCCAATCCGTTTACATAATAAGGACAAAATAAGAAATACGTTACTTTGAATCGGAGTGCTTCTGGAAGTTTCAGTATTGTTGTTGTTGCTGCAACACGGGATCATACACATTTGGTATTTAAGCATCGGCAGTTTTAATTGTGGCAGAATTATCAAGCCATCCACCCACCCGTATTTACCACGAAAGGTTCGCTCTATTTCTCTGAATATGGTTCTCAGTCGACCTGAGGATTCCGCCTTCTTATAGTATGAGGTCCACGTACAGGCCTCACTTTATTTTATTATCTCCTACATACCTAACATCCCCCCTTGGGGGTTCTTTTTCCCCCCCAACATACCCCCCCCCCCCCCCCCCCCCCCCCCCCCCCCCCCCCCCCCCCCCCACCCCCCCCCCCCCCCCCCCCTGGGTGGGCCCCCCCCCCCCCCCCCCCCCGGGTGGAAGATGAAACTACATTTTATTTATCTACATTTTCGGGAGTATGAACAATTTTTTGTTACAGGTATCAGATAGATCAAACGTACATTTATTGCATACAATGGCGTTTCGTAGTGTATTCCCTCAGTGTATTAAATTATACATGCACATGTAATACACTCATGTAAATATATGCAAATGAGGGACCGTTGATGAAAACATGTATAGTGCTGTTTTTTTTTTATCTGTGGTGGGTGTGCTGATGTATTAATAAAATTAACAATCTGTGTGATTTATTAGATATTTATTGAACTCGTTGTCCCGAATTTCATAAGAAAACCGGCCACTCGCCAGGTTTCTATGGTAAATATATATAAATTAAATATAAAATAATCATCATGTAAGGTCCGCTATATTTATCACGTACTGTCGAACGAAAGGCCCAGGGCGGATCTTAGGGGGGGTTCCGGGGTTGCACCCCCCCCCCCCCCCCCCATTCAGCCACGGAGTTTACATAGATCACAGTTTACCCACCATTGGAGTCTGACAACCCCCCCCCCTTTCACAAATGCTGGATCCGATCCTGAGGCCGTAATAACGGGGGCCGCTGACTGGTGGAAGACGATACTATATGTGACATGGGTGACAATATGTGGCTGATTACTTGTCCCAGCCTGTTATTTGAACGTCAAAACTACATTATTACATTGGATATCTAGATTTGCCTTTAGTTTTCAATTAATATAGCTTGAAATAAATATATGATCCGAGCTAGATTTAATGATTTGGATCTTCATATTGATTGACATTACAGTGCCAATTACAATGTACCAACGTATACAGCCAACACATGGACAGTTAATGGCAAATGCTATGTGTTTATATAGTATATTGCACATGCAGGCCACATGCATTGCATAAATGTGACACAACCTGCGGGCCAGGATGTTTCCCTGTTTGGCCAAGTCTATCTTCACGACGGCGAGGTGATTTTGATATCGTATAAAGATATTGGCTCGTATCCAGCAACAGTAAGCCAGCCTGGGACAAGGAGAGAGATAAATATGTATACAAGAAGGAAAATTACTAAATTGAAAACAAATAAATAACCCTTTTTTCATGGTACAGAGAGGCCTGCGGTTTCCTTACCAGAGGAATTGCAATTTCCTGGAGCGCAGGATTGCAATTCGCGTTCCCATTAATTGCCAATTGCGACCGCAATCGGACCGCAATCGGATTGCAATCTTGTGACCGCGGTCCAAAGAGTTGGTTGCGGAATTGCAATATTTATAGCGCAGTTCGCGGCTTGCGCTCCGCTTTAATTGCAATTTACGCTCCTTTGTTTCTGGTAAACCTGCGACATGATATGACGCTTTACGCTGCGTCTTCTGCGGTTAAAACCAGCGGACCGCTCTGCTTAACCAATGCGGCAATAAATAGAAACTAGTTGACAAACGTATTCGTGTTCCAATCAAAAATTTTATCCCATCTATCTAATTCAAAGTGGACTACCCTAGAAAGTCAGCGGTATTTGTGATTGTTTTTTTGGTGCGCAAAATAATAAATCGGCGGATTATTGCGAGACAAACAGTGAAAACATTGACCTTGATGACAATTTCTTGGACAAAACAAATGTCGTTCACTCCTCACTGCCGTTCCGAATATCAAGAAACATTAATAGCCACCACCATGCTGACAATTATTTATTTTTCATATATTCAAATGATAATGTGTGGTCTACGGTATAATATAGCAAAACAAAGCATCAATTTTGCGTTTTGTTTACTTTTTTGTTCGTATCAAATTACGTTTTCCTATTATGTTGACATTATTTCGACGCGCTCCGATCCTATAGTCGACATTGACAATTTTCTGAGTTCAATAAAACTTTTCTAATGTATTACAATTTCAAGCTGCAAGGAGACTGTGAATTGCATATTAACATAAATAACATGGTGAAACATATTGTTAATAATTTTAAAAGAAAAGCATATTTTAATTTTCGAAACCTGATCATAAAAATTAAAATAATGAAAATACTGTGCATTATTTTGCCCGCTACTGATTCTACGTATTACTGCAACGTTCTGTTCTAGCTGTTGATTTCTATTGGCCCGATTCAAATTTTGTGAAGATAATGTTTATCCGGTGATAGACATTTATTTTAAATAAAACGGTTTACTTGTGTCACAAGAGTGAGAAAAGAGATTAATTAACGGCCCGGAATCGAACCAGGGATCCTCATGTTTACCGTACCATGCCCATGACTCTTACCGAGCAGCTAACAAGGCAGAAAGATATACAACACTTCATCCCCATTGTCAGTTGCGTACTGTGACTTTCTTCTCCGCCAAATTGAAATTTCGTCCTCGGAAATTCTATGATTTAATTTTTGTCTCCGAATTCCCATATGTTTTGGGTACAATTTGGGGAGTAATTTATTCATCGCGGTCCTTTGTTGGGCAAAAGATACTCATTTCGTCCGTACCAGGTTCCGGTGGTCCATAGGTTTTTCCTGGGGCAGAGTACCGAATCGGTTCTATGCGCGCTTTAGCTGTTAATTGTGACTATTTTTAGTACTTATTACACAGTAATGAATAAGTTATTAATACTGACATTTATTTCAATGAAAAATACAGAAAATATGTCGCAATTAAAACCAGTTGAAGGGCAAATCAGATTGTGATTTGGCTACTTTGCATGGGGAAATCTACGGAGAGCACATTTATAAACTCTCGGTACGGACGATGCGGGAGTATTCTGCAGAGTTACTTCCGCAAACTACGTTGGCGCTAAATGTAAAAGTGTTGAGAATGATGTGCACCAGCCACGAATCGAACCGGGGACTCTCTGGTTACCAACACCATCGCTATACCTGCTGAGCAAAAAACGGGCAACAAATACACACTTATTCACAATAGTGATCACTTCATTCAACCAAAAATCACAGCTAGAAGTTATGCCAAAATTTTTACTGTCAACGTCACAAATTATGCTCTTGGCGACATTGCGGACACAAATTGTCCATCATTTGATCAAATAACACGATCTGGACAGATAACACTACGCGGCGCATGGAAAACATCTTATTGGTACTGGAAACAAAATGGTGTTATTTCAAGATCAATAATGTGAGGCGCCTGACGGAACCTTTAACATTTTTTTATTACGATAGCAGCTACAGGGATTGTTGGGAGCATTTATTTAAGAAACAAGAGTTATCAATGGATTGGATAAATATACTAAGCTGACATTTTTGTTCTAACGTACACACATAGAGGAGTTAAATTTGCGTCAATGTTGGATTCTGGAACTTTTGTGGACAGGTGACAGAAATCGGAGCTGGATAAGAACGACAGACCGTGATTTGAATCGCGTGCCTTGGTCTGTGTTTTTCTTCCAAGCAGTCATGTCATGCATGTTTTAATTTCACGTCATGTCAAAGGCAGCACGTATTGAATATAATGAATAACTTTAATATTCTACAACCAGATTTAAAGTTCAGTAATCGTCTGATGTGTATGTAAAGTAAGGTATGTTTCTTGTATATGACAACTTTTGCCTCACCACGATAGAGGAGGGGCATTTAGTGTTACCCTTCGACTTGTCCGTTCTTCCGTCCGTCACCAACTAGAAATCGAAAATAACTTTTAAAACGTATAAGCTACATACCTGAAACTTGGTTACTGGTATGTTTGATTCGACCATGGTCATGGATTATCTCCCCCTTTTCAAGTTAGAATTTTCCAATTTTGTCTTGTAGAACGTAAAAACTTTAAACCCTAAAGCTACACACTTGAACTTGGGTATGTCTTATGATGAGTAGATTTGCAAAGTTTATTTTCATTCGACCCCCGTTAGTCATGGGATTATCCTCCCTCTTTTTGAATTAGAATTTGAAAATTTTGCCTTGTAACTCGTAAAACTTTTGTAATAGCTACAGCACTGAATTTGATATGTAGCTTCCTTCTGGATGAGGTAGATGCGTAAAGTTTATTTCGATTTTTGATTCGAACCCCGTGTCAGGATTATTCTCCCTTTTGGACACTGGAATTTGCCTTGTTTTTACTATCAAAGCGCATATGTGGGGTATTCCGTGTTCTATGAACACATTTTATAGTTTAGTTATCTCCTTGTTTTTTTCGCGCACTGGATTTGTCCGGAGCATAAACGCGAACACCTGTGCAATATTTTTTGATGAACCTTAACCACATGCTTAGGTCTCACTGGACTAGGGCGGAGCTAGCGTTAAAGGGTTACATGCCCACTCAGTAGGCACAAAATGTTCTTTATGTCAGGACATCATCGAGACATTTTCTGACTGATAAACTATCATTTACATGCCCACGTATTGTTTGGGCATTATTATACATTTTATATCAGAGAAAATTTCCACATGATTTCGAGGGGACGATACCGTGTTCCTTAAAATTGTTAAACGGACATTACTATTTTATTTCTCTGTATTTATTTTTTGATGTGCAATGATCATACTTTATAATCTGTCAATTTTTTGTCAGTTGATGCTTTTAATTTAATAGTTATAAATAATTATAAAATATCATGCCCATTTGCACTTGAAAATACGTACCACCGCGCGTCAATAGTAGTGGAATACGTGACAAATTATACACTTATTTAATAACCCATACATGGATTTTTTAGCTACTGAGTGGGGCTTGCACCTTTTAAAAAAGGGTTGGACAAAATGTTGTCGCGACCGCCTTGCGGACAGTGCGATATTAGTCTGCACATTGACGTCCAGCTGTATTTTTTTTGCCGAAGCCTTGCTTGCGAGAAAGCGAGACTTCGTGATCACAATGACGTCAGTGCGTCAGTCCGTCGAAATCGGATGTATGTTTTTAAATACCATATCTAAGTCACATTGACTTGAAACATCAAATGCTTATTAGTCAAAATCCATATATTCATTCTGTCTCCACTCATGCGGCCCTGTGCCCCAGGTCAAAGGTCAAATGACTTTGATATTTTTGTTTACAGTTTTTGCTATACCTTATATCTCACAACACTTACCCTGTTTTGCTTCAAAACTTCAGTTATTCTTTATTATCATCCATATTTTTCATATTAGCACACGCATGCGACCCCACATGCCCAAGATCAAAGGTCAAATGACTTTTCAAATTTGCGTTTATTGATTTTTAAATACGTTAATTCACAAATTCAATAAATATACTCGGACACCATCAAATGCCTCGGTGGGCTCAACATGCGGGCCCATGGACCATCTGAATTTTTATTTTCCGTGGTTAATGTTTTTAGAACACTATTCGCAGAAAACAGCTTCGCCAATTCAGCTCGAAGATTCACATGTGTGTTTATCATCATCCTTATTTTCATTCTATGCTCAACTCTGCAACCCCTTTGCCAATAGGAAGTAAAATTACTTTCAAATTACTCAAGTTTTTGACATGCCTGCATGTGGACAGTGCGATATAGTTGTCACAGTTCGGCTAACATACGTAGTACGTACATCCGTCCGGTTAAATTTTTTTTGATTTATGGTTAAAGTTTTTTAAGGGTACATTGCCACTCAGAAGGCACAAACTGTTCTTTATAGACAATTAAATATGTGTATAATTGTGTCGCTTTCCACAGTTCTAAAAATTATGTGTGCCCGGTTTCATATATTAATTCATTTAGTAATATTATTTTCTGATAATGACTAGCAGTGGTATCAAGTCTAGATTTTCATATTCAAATGAGGGCTATGATATTTTTATGCCAACGGGTTTCGAAGAAACGGGTGGGATATAGTGTTTGGTCCGTCCAGTCCGTATGTCCGTCGTCAACTTTTTCGGTTTTTAACCTCTTTGTCACAGTTTCTCATATATGCTGCAGGTGGCATCCGCGTTCGACAGACGCCATTTCTTGTTTTTAATAATGTATGCTAATTAAAGGTACATTCCCCACTCAGTAGGCACACATTTAAAGTTATTGAGTATTCTCAGTTATTTGAAGGAATTAAAGTAAGTGTCTAATTTGTCCAATATTCCGCACTGTTCTCAAACATTACGATGAGCCCGTTATCGGGATATAATTCATTTAGTAATGTTATTTCACTGAATAGGTGACACGCGGTGATATCAGGCTATTTTCATAGGCAAATGTGGGCATGATATTTTTTAATTACTTATACTAATTAAATGTGTTTTACCCTGAAAAAATAATGTTTTCGACAGAATATAAAGTTACTGATCATTGCACATTCAAATAATAAATAGTTAATAATGGTTTGGTAACATTATAAGGAAACCCGGTTATCGCCCCTGATAGCAGTGTGGAAATTTACGTCTGATATAAAATGTATATAATGCAATAATTTGTGTATTAATGGTGAATTAATGTTTGTTTTGCAGAAATTGTCTCAGATGATGTCTCTGATATAAAGAATAATTTTGTGCCCTACTGAGTGGGCATATTACCTTTTAAGAACACTATATCTCTGAAAACGCTTCACCAATCACTCGAAACTTCACATACGGTGTTGTTTTTGTCACCCACTTTTTCATTATTATTTATATAGTGACCAATGTCTCGGTCAAATTACTTTGAAATTTCCCTTAAAGTTTTTGTGGGGCCCCGCTTGCAGGAAAGAGCGATAAAGTTGGCACATTGCGGTGTGCATTCAGGATAAAGTTTTTGGTTTAAAGTGTTTTTTAGTTAAAGTTTTTGGGATAATACTATCAAAACCTCGGCGGCTGCGGCTTGTTTTTACGTAATCGTGCTAATAGTTTGTTGCAATAAAAAAAATTGTTTTGTACTATCAAATGCCTCGGCGGCAGACATGCAGGCCATGGCCATCTAGTTAGTATGGCATGCGATTTTATCAGTCGGCCATCGCACAAGGGGGAAAACCTTAGTTTTTTAGCACTGAATCAGTCGGCCATCGCACAGGATAGTTTAGCACTTGTCAGTCGGCCATCCACACCAGGACTAGTTTAGCACGTGATCAGTCGGACATCGCTCCAGGACTAGTTTAGAACTTGATCAGTCGGCCATGCACCAGGACTAGTTTAAACTTGATCAGTTTCCCCATCTCTACCCAGGATAGTATTGCACTGATCAGTCGGCCATTAGCCACCAGGACTAGTTTAGAACTTGTTCAGTCAAACATCACACCAGGACTAGTATAGCACTTGATCAGTCGGCTATAGCACCGGGACTAGTTTAGCCCTTGATCAGTCGGCCATCGCACCAGGACAAGTATAGCACTCGATCAGTCGGCCATCGCACCAGGACTAGTTTAGAACTTGATCAGTCGGCCAGCGCTCCAGACTAGTTAGCAATTGATCTGTCTGCAATCTCACATGACTAGTATAGAACACTAGATCAGTCGGCAATCGCTCCAGGACTAGTTTTGCCCTTGGCAGTCCAGCATTAATACCCAAGGATAGTTTAGCTTGATCAGTTGGCCATCGCACCAGGACTAGTGTAGTCCCTGATCAGTCGGCCATCGCACCAGGATAGTATATAGAACTTGATCAGTCGGCCATGCACCAGGGACTAGTTTAGCCTGGATCAGTCGGTCATCGCACCAGGATAGTAGAGCACTGATCAGTCTGCCATCGCACCGATAAGTAGTATAGAGCTTGATTAGTCGCCATTGTACCATGCCCAGTTATAGCACTTGATCAGTTGGCCATCTCCCTATTGCCAGTATAGCCAGGGTTGGCAATTTCCGGGAGAATAAAGTGTATTTTCCCAGGACGGCGGGGAAATACCCGGGAAAAATACTGGGAAATACCGGGAAATACCGGAATAGGAAATACTGGGAAATATCGGGAATTACTGGGGAAATTACGGGAAATATGAATCTTGGTGGTCTTTTTCATTCCAAAATGTCAAGATGAGTCTCTATATTCCCCTATATCTTTACTATGGTTTATATCTGTGTAGACTGATAAGGGCCTATAAAGTTAAAACATTATGCAATATAAAAAGAAATATAAGTTTATTTAGAGAAAAAAAACATCATTATTTTCTAGGACAATTTTATTCCCCTATTTACAAAGTCTCATGTAGTATTTGCAAATGTTCTATTTTAATTGTATAATGAGAACACCCTCATTTTCTATAGTAAACCAGCCAATATTAAAGCGTGCTTTTGGATTTTTTGAGAAAATCCCTGTTCGATAAACAGGGATAATCCATGTACGGTAAGTGTAATTGTTTTACAACTTGACACGACCATATACAGTACCACCTGGGTTCTTATTTACTGTTTTGACACAAATGGTGTGAGAGAAGGCTGACATTTAACAGCCTGTTGTCGTGAGTCTGATATGGGGTTATTAAAGTATATTAAAGTCATCAATGTACATGCAAATAAGTAGACTTAGTTGTTTTGGCTAATTGTAACGATTTTAGGTTACTGTATCTCATACGTACCATCGTTGGCCATAGTCTTCAGTTAAATAAATGTATAATAATTATGCAATTAAGTTAATAACAAATGCAAGCATAAACAACGTACATTGTCAGTCATTTTAAGACTTGTAAGTGAATATGTGTATGAACATCATGCATTGCTAAGATCATTTATTCTCATTTCTTGATACTGCTGAATATTAGTGTGGGAGAAGGTTGACAATTACACAGTTGATCCATGATGACGTTATCCTTGTGAATTGTATTAGCAGACACTCAGTTGCTTCCTTAAAATGAAAAAAGTTATTTTACAAAAAAAAATAATAACAACCAAAATATATATGTCATGTTGCCAAATATTCCACCTGATGAGTAACCTAGTTCGGGAATGAAAACAGATCTATACATTGTAATTTACCCCTATATCTAATTATTAAGTTGTTGATTGTTTAATTAACTATTACGGAGATTTAAAACTAAATTTAAATTACTTTATTATCAATAATAATAACATTCAAATTCATATTTCCCGGTATTTCCCGGTATTTCCCGGTATTTCCGGTATTTCCACTTTGGGGAGTATTTCGCGGACGGGAAAAGACGGTATTTCCCGCCCTCGGTTTTCCCGGCCAAACCGTGAGTATAGACGTGATCAGTCGGCCATGCCGAGTATAGCTCTTGATCAGTCGGCCATCGCCCCAGGACTAGCAGAGCACTTGATCAGTCTGCCATCATCGCACCATATCTAGTATGCGCTTGATCAGTCGCCCATTGCACATCCCAGTATAGCACTAGATCAGTTGGCATCTCCACATGCCCCAAGTTTAGCACGTGATCAGTCGGGCCATTGCCGAGTTATGCACTAGATCATTCGGACATCATACACCAGGGATACTTTAGTAACACTAGATCAGTCGGCCATCGCACCCGGATAGTATAAGCACTCATTCAGTCGGCATAAACCAGCGGACTAGTATTGCACTCGATCAGTCGGTCATCGCACAGGGCTAGTTTTATAACTTGATCAGTCGGCCATGCACCAGGACTAGTTAGAAACTTGATCAGTCGACCATCGCACCAGGAATAGTTTAGCCCTGATCAGTCGGCCATCGCACTGAGACTAGTTTAGCCTTGATTAGTCGGCATTCGCACCAGGGACGACATAGTATAGCACTCGATCAGTCGCGCCTCGCACCAGGACTAATTTCGTGGTGGTCGGGGGTGGGGGGTGTTGTGTAGTTCATAGAGATAAAACTGTGGTGGTGGTGATACACATTGTTCCCTCTGTGGGATATAGCCCGGAACTTTTAGTGACGCCAATGTAGATGGCTGGGTGTGTGTGGGGGATATGTTTTGTGTCCCGGCGGGTGGTGAGGAGTACAAATGATTGAATTACTGATGAATTAGGCTGTATTGAACACACATCATGTATATGCACTGTAAATACCGTACTCTACAATCTCTCAGTTTTAAATTGTTTTGTAGATCGAAAACTGAACATTTATTCATTTTTGAAAACTTAACATTGTTGGCAGATGAATCGCGAAATGAAAACCGGATGTTTACTGCGAAGATGACACCGGTGCTTCGGTATATTTTAAGCCGCACGGATGACCCACTGTATATTCATACCATATCGTAGGATATTATCGTATATTCGAACGGATATCGTTATGTTTTTGTATAATATTGGTTTAGTACGTTTGTATAATGTAAACAAACTGTATATACGTTGATACGGTATGTTTTTTTAACGGAAATAAAGCGAAAGAATGACCGCACAATCGGTTTAATCGCGAAAGAATGACCGCACAACTGGTACCGCGAAAGAATGACAGCAACAATCGGTTATCGCGAAAAGAATGACCGCACAACGGGACCGCGAATTGACACGCAATTAGACTGCAATTTCGAGCGGACGAATTGCAATTCAACGACCGTGGATTGCAATTCTTGGTAAGTGAATTGCAGGCAGGAGTGTAGTATTTTCACCATGCCCGAGTACGTATAGCACTTGATTAGTTGGCCATTCACCATGCCCAAGTATTAGCACACGTGATCAGTCGGCCATGCCGAGTATAGCAATGATCAGGCGGGCCCATTTCGCACCAGGAACTAGCAGAGCACTTGATCAGTCTGCCATCGCACCATAACTAGTTATAGCGCTTGATCAGTCGCCCATTGCACCATTTGCCCAGTATAGCCACTTGATCAAGTTGGCCATCTCACCTTGCCTCAGTTTAGCACGTTATCGTCGCATGCCGAGTATAGCACTAGATCATTCGGCCATCACACAGGACTACTTAACACTTGATCAGTGGCCATCGCTCACCAGGATTAGTATTAGCACTCAATCAGTGGCTATCACACCAGGACTATTTTAGACTTGATCAGTCGGCCATCACACCAGTTACTACTTTAGCACTTGATTCAGTCGGCCATAGCACCAGGACTAGTATAGCAATCGATCAATCGGCATTCGCTACCAGGACTAGTTTATAACTTGATCAGTCGACCATCGCACCAGGAATAGTTTGCCCTTGATCATTCTGGCCATCGCACTGCGACTAGTTTAGCCCCGTGATTAGTCGGCCATCGCACCAGGACTAGTATAGCACTCGATCAGTCGGACTCATCGCACCAGGATAGTTTAGAACTTGATCAGTCGGCCATCGTACCACGACTAGTTTAGACTTGATCAGTCGGCCATCGCACCTAGAGCTAGTTTAGTCCTTGATCAGTCGGCCATCGCACAGGACTGTTTAGAGCTTTGATCATTCGGCCACGCACCAGACTAGTTTTGCCTTGCTCAGGTCGGCCATCGCACAGGACTAGTTTAGAACTTGAATCAGTCGGCCATCGCCACCAGGATAGTTCCACCCCCATAACCCCCCCCCCCCCCCCCCCCCCCCCCCCCCCCAATAGCGTGATCAGAGGCCATGCACCAGGACTAGTTTAGACTTGATCAGTCGACCATCGCACAGGACTAGTTTAGCCCTTGATCAGTCGGTGCCATCTCACTGCGACTAGTTTAGCCTTGATTAGTCGGCCATCGACCAGCGATAGATAGCACTCGATCAGTCGGACATCGCACAGGACTAGTTTAGATACTGATCAGTCGGCCATCGTACACGATAGTTTAGAACTTGATCTGTAGGCCATCGCACCAGACTAGTTTAGTTTGATCAGTTGGCCAATCGACACCAAGGACTAGTTTCGAGCTTGATTCAGGTCGGCCACCCGCACATGACGTAGTTTTGCCTGGCTCAGTCGGCATCGCCCAGGACTAGTTTAGACTTGATCAGTCGGCCATCGGCACCGGACTAGTTTTAGAACTTGATCAGTCGGACACCGCACCAAGAACTAGTTTTGCCCCTTGCTCAATCGGCCATCGCACCAGGACTAGTTAGAACTTGATCTGTCGGCCATCGCACCACGGATAGTTTAGAACTTGGATCAGTCGGCCATCGCACCAGACTATTTAGCCCTTGCTCCAGTCGGCCATCGCCATATCTGGACTAGTATAGCACTCGATCTGTCGGCCATCGCACCATGATAGTTTAGAACTGATCAGTCGGCCATCGCACCAAGACTAGTGTAGCCATGATCAGTCGGCCATCGCACCAGGACTAGTTTAGGAACTTGATCAGTCGGCCATCGCACCACGGTCTCGTTAGAACTTGATCAGTCGGCCTAGCTTCCAATACTAGTTTAGCCTTGCTCAGTCGGCCAATCGCACCTGGATAGTATAGCACTCAAGATCATTCGGGAATGCACCATGACTAGTTTAGAACTGGATCAGTCGGCCTCGCCACCAAGACTAGTATAGCACTTGTTCAGTCGGGTCATCGCACCAGGATAGTTTAGCGCTGGGTTCAGTTGGCCATGTTCATCTGCGTTACATGACAGAGTGGTGGTAGGGGGCGGGGGCGGGGGGGGGGTGTATAGTGTTAGTCATAGACAAAAACTGGTGGTGGTGGTGATAACATTGTTCCACTGTGGGATATCAGACGCGGAACTTTTAGGGACGCCAAATGTAGATGGCTGGTTGTGTGTCTGCGTGCGGGGATCATTGTTTTGTGTCCCGGCGGTGGTGCGGGTACAGTGATGAATTACTGTATATTGAACACAATGTGTATGTACAGTGTACCGTACTTCACAATCCTCAGTTTTTAAATATTGTTTCTGTAATCGTAAAACTGACATTATTATTTTGAAAAACTTCAAATTATGGCAGATGATCGAAATGAAAACCGGATGTTTACTTCGAAATGAACCGGTGCATCGTTGTATATTTTAACCACAGGATGGAGCCCACTTTATATTCATACCATCCGTACGGGATATATCGATATATACGAAAAGCGGATATCGTGATGTTTGTATAATATTTCGTTATAGTACGTTTGTTATAAATCACTGATAATTGTAAAACAAAATGTAACTTACGATGATACGGTAAGTGTTTACCGGAATAGCGAAAGAATGACCGCATCAAACGGTATCGCGAAAGAAGACCGCAAAAACGGGACCTCGTTGGACCGCAAATAGACTGCAATTAGTCGCAATTCCAGAGGGGGATAAAATGAATTGCAATTCAAGGGACCGCTGGATTGCAATCTTGGTATGGCGAAATCGCGGCGGAGGAGTGTATGGCTAAGTTTACCTAGCCATTGGCAAAAGTATTCAACGTAGGCAACACCACGACACAACTGCGGTATATGATGTATACGCACGACACAACCAGCGGTATATGGATATCCACGACGCACAGACCAGGCCTTGGGTATATGATATCCACGACACAACGTGCGGTATATGATATCCACTGACACAACCAGCGGTATATGATATCCACGACAACAACCAGCGGTATTTGATATCATGACACAACCAGCCGGTAATATAATATCCATGACCAACCAGCGGTATATTGATATACCATGTCACAACCAGCGGTATATAAATATCATGACACAACAGCGGTCATATGATATCCATTGACAAACAAGCGGTATATAATTCATGACACAACCAGCGGTATATGATATCCATGATCACAACTCAGCGGTATTATAATATCAATGACAACAACCAGCGGTATATGAATCCAGAACACAAAAAGCGGTAATATAATATACATGTGACAACAACCGCGGTATATAATATCCATGACACAACAAGCGGTATATAATATCCATGACACAACCAGGCAGGTATTATGATATCCAGACACAACCAAGCGGTAGATGAAATCCATGAGATAATAAAGCTAAATGTATGGAACGCCCAAAATCTACAAAACTCATAAATTATTTAGCTAGCTCTAAATAATTTAGAGCTCGGCATTAAATATTTTGGGAGCTAGCTCAAAATAATTGAAGAGCTCTCTCAATCATTTAGTGCTAGTCTAAGTCGTTAATGTTAGCTCAAAATTATTTAGAGCTAGCACTAAGTTGTCATATAGTTCGTTTCCGACTTTTGAGGATGCAGCTGAGGGTTATTTTTTGCATTTTAAAGCATTTGTAAGTGTTGACGGGTAAATTAGATAGTAGGTTAGCTGCTATGATGTAACTATATCTGGCGCGGCACGGAAAACGAGATGGGTCGACATAGCTCGCCATCCCGTTTCATAAGCCTTGCCAGATATGTTTTCCCATTCAAGGCACTAACTAAAACACTCATGTTTTCATAGCCTACCTGGTGACATAGCAACATTTCAACTGTGATGTTTTCTTTCTCTTTTGGGCAAACTCTGGCCATAGTGGTTTAGACCGGCTTCTTGTAATCCAGATAGCGCTGTAAATAGAACTCGACATGGATACACGTAGTAAGTTGTGGTTTTTACTACAGTGTAACCCTCGAAACCAGACATCTGGGTGTCCAATTAGTTGGTTTTTCAATGTAATTTATGTCATTGTCCTGTCTGTTCATAACAGAAATTGATAGGAAAATGTCATTGAGTGCTTAATTACATTGGAACCTCTCTAAACCGGAAACCCTGGGGATTCCAGGTTCCACGGCATAAAGTTTAAAGTGGAAACCTTTTCAGACGGATAACCTTGTTGAAGGTCCGCATGGGGGGACGTGCGGTGTAGACGATGTCTACACTGTCACTCATGCCAAAAGGAGCGTCCGAGACAAATACTTGACGCGTTGCAGTATGTTATGATTTACTAATCAGTGACAATACATTATAAAAAACGGATTACATTGTACAGTAGAATCTCACCCATACATGTCAGTAGAATCTCTCTAAATCGGGCAGCCCTGGCGACCACATTAAGGCGGGTCTACATGGGTTTAGTACTAATTTCCATATATTACATGTACAGTAACATGTACATGTTCAAATTAAATGTACAAATGGGGGGAGGGGAAAATGCAAAATCAGAACTGAATATTTACAAAACAAAATTATATTTTCAGCCCTGAAATCAGAAATAATCCTCATATGATTGTCTAGGTCCTCGCCACCCTGAATCCACTTGGCCCCTCCCCAAAGTAGTAGTATCAATAATAATTTACTAATTTATATATGAGCAATAACCCAATTCAACTCCAGTTAATAAAGAGCAAAAGATAAAAAACGTACTGAGGGCCAAACCAGGCAAATCGTGATTCCTATTAGGAGGAACACCTACGTTAATTTACGTCATCGCATTCGCTCAACCACCACCCCACTAACCATTTAGTAATATTTATTTTTACTGATAGTGACTCGCGGTGGTTTCTGGCTTTTTCATATGCCAAATGAGGCATGACATTTTTTAAATTTTGTATACTAATTAAATGTGTCACCTGAAAAAATTTATATGTTGACAAGATTACTAAGTATGATCATTGCACATCAAAACATAAATATGCCGTGGATAACTAGTAATATGCATTAACAGTAAAGGAAAACGGCTATAGCCCGGATATCTGTGTGGAAATTGAACATCTGATATAAAAATGTTTAATAAAGCGTAATGGTGAATGATTGTTTAATTGCCAGAAAATTGGTCAGATGATGTTCTCAGATATAAAGGACATTGTGTGCTCGGATCGTGGGCTATTGTACCTTTAATATCGCATGCTGTTGTGACCATGGTTTTGCTGCAATGATACCAAGAGCTTGTTAGATATTAGCTGTATATGTATTTCCAATTTGGGTATATATAATAAAAGTGAAATATCGCATACTTATGTACCATTTTGGCGGCGGACAATGGCGGCGTCGCCCTTGGTCGTGGAGAAGTCCATCGTCATGGTGTCCTGTCGCCATGGGTATCTGGCTCTCTCTTTGTCGGCATACCCCGCCCCACACGTCCAACACCTTCCCGCCCCGGTGGTTTAGCGCGCGAACGCCGAAAACCCTTGTCCTTGCCGCTAGCGATGTTTTGTTCTGCACAGAAGAAGCATTTACAGAAGAACGCCTCTAAACGAGACATGGAAGAAAGGTGAGTGGTGCTTCAATTTTGTTTGGGGTTCATTATAGGGAATAAATGGCCTATTTATCGGGGAATAAACTTGGAAAGTCGCGGGTAATATGGACGAAGCGATAAAATAGTTACAATTTTCGAAAAGAAATCAAAAAAAAAAAAGGGTTTTTTATTTTTTTTTTTTTTTTTTCGTAAATTCTTTTGTCATTTTTTTAAGGCCTTCGTTCAGTATTCCGCGGGACTTTTTCCAAGTTTTATATCCCGATAAATACCACAAAAAGGCCATTCATTCCCTTATAATTCCAGCTTTTTAAATAAATTCATCAGAAATGTGTTTATTTTGACAGACGGCAGCCATTTGTTTACATTGCAGCACTGACAGCGCACCATGAGGAAAGTTGTTCGGGCGTGGGGTTTTACTGGGGGGAATATAATATTTTGGGACATAGACTTGCTACGGGCCAATTAAATGTTAGGAATTGTATAAATGTTTTTGTGCTGGAATTATTGCCAATTTTCAGTTTTGGCAATTTTAATTTGGGTATTACGAACTACGCCCTTTTGGTGCGCTGTCTGATGGAGCACTATGGCAGTGGATATTATCTAACATTTGTAGTTGGTAAATATATGTATTACATTCGTTGACGGAGTTCCATAAGAAACGAGCATACTTCATCACCTCGCTAATCATTTCCAGCAATTTGCAGGCTTTTTGTACTGAAAAATACTCTGAATATTGTGTTTTGAAATCAAGCAGTTTGATTGATTGAGCTGAGCTGTGCGAACATAACTTGATCAGGCTTGGCGGCGGACCCACTGGTGATATGGATCTACACTGGGCGCAAATCCCAATAAGCACCATTTCTCAGTCACATATATGTATCATGTGTTCGTTTAATATGGTATTTATGAGGTAAACGAACTCGAATTAAATTATGTACGGAGTATATTTCCAATTTGTTGCGTCTGAAGCGTTCTTTGTTTTCTTTTACTTAGTGGGAGAGTGCCTAAACATTTGGTAATACATAGTACACACTTTTATTAGGTGGTTTATGTAATATGTTGTGTTTTTCTATTGTAGATTCTTTCTGTTAATAATAATTTATCGAGTATGAACGACAACACCCTGCAGATTATTGCTTTTTGTGCGCGGATGGAATACGTTATTCGCAAAATGTATACAGTTGACTGTGGGTGTTGTAGCGATATTTGTGCAAACCTGTTGCCTATAAACAGAGACTCCAGTATAAGGTGCGTAATTTGCTTTAAATACCCAATAAGATTTCAAAAACCAATTAAAATCTGGAAAGTATGAGTATCAAAAAAAGCAATGAATGATTTGTGGTATCGTTTAATCATGCTGCAGAAAAACAATACAAAGACCACAAATCTAGTATCTTTAATTTTTTTCCATGAAAAACCATCTTGGTATCTTCATTAGAATTGTCTCCAAGGAGACAATTCTAATGATAATGCCAAGAAATGTTTTCGTTTCGAAGCAAACTATTCTATAAATTGCTGTCTATTGATGTGTAAACAGTAGTTAGATTTTATTATACCCAATTAATATTTTGTATTAACCAATTTGCTTCTGAAATGATGCAGTGACAATACTCAGATTTCTAAAATCTTAGATGAGAAGGCTGTATAATGCGGGAAAAGTGTTTGGCAACTTAGGTAGGTGTCAAGTGTATTTGTGGTTCAATATAAACTTACCTGTTAAACGTCTACATACCCGCTGAAAGTCAGGATGACATTCGTCCGCCGACGACGACGGGCAAGCGTAGGCTGAAGGAGCCGACGGACGTTGGAAACTAATCCCATAAAGTGCCACGACGATCGCCGCTGTTTTAGTACACCTTATTTAGTTAAGTGTATGGTCGGGAGGTTGTGTTGTGTTGGCACTCTATTAGTCATAACACCGCAAGTGATTTTTTTTTTATAAGAACATGCGCGTTGTCTGGGGCCGTTCCAATAAACTTTCGTGCGACTAAAATGTCGTAAGGGCAACTTTAGGATGTCTGAAATTTCAATTGATGGGGTTTACTATTTATTGAGCATGGCTGCAGACTTATCTTTATCCGTCAACACAGTGTGGTATGTGCCGTGATACACGGGCCGTGAAACATTTTTGTTATCAGTAATTTTTGTTGCCTTTTACAGCCATTTGTAGGTGTTGACGGGATAAATAGAATAGTAGGTTAGTGCCGTGAATGGGAAAAAAAATATTCTGGCGCAGCACGGAACGGGATATTGGCTCGGCAGTGCACTCGCCATCCCGTTTCCTGAGCCTTGCCAAGATATTTTTTCCCATTCATGGCACTTACATACTATTCTCTATCTTATTTTACCTTATTTCTGAACCAAAGTAGATGTTGTGACCATCATGTTGAAACGTCTCGGCGAGGACGGTTCAACTGATGTGGTACAAACATATATTTCTGTGAGAAATAAAGAAATTCTTGGCACTACACCTAACTACTTCTCTTAACTTGCACTTACGAAACATTTTGTCGTACACAGTTTAGTGAAACGCGTCCTGTTGATAAATAAGTTGACCGAATGTGGAGAAGAAAAAACTGCGGAAACAGTTCAGTATATACTATGTATAGGAGCGAAAATTCTTACATGCGCGTTGAACTACTATTCTATTATTACGGGGCCGCCAAGAGGGACATGGCTCAAATTTTGTGCCACAAACTCAATTCTGTGTCACAAAATTCACTTTTGTGCCACAAAACACAAAATTCTGTGTCACAAAATTTCACTTTTGTGCCCACAAAATTCATATTTCTGTCAATTCTGTGTAACAAAATTTCAATTTCTGCACTCGAATGTAAGAAGGGACTGTCCTTTTGGTCAGAAACTGCACTGGAGAAATGGGTCACGGGTCGCCGATCTACTTGTACACATTCAATGTCGTTGATTAACTTGCTCGTGCTGGCGATGATTCATTTCTTCATTCTTGCCACTTTTGCTTCAACTATCTCCAAAACTGTCAAACGTTGACAAACCCATTAGTATTTAACTTCATTTGCGTTTATAATTGTGCAATTAATCATGTAAATGTAGATCTCCCGCGAGTATAGACTCATTTATTGTGTATCGGCAAGGTTCATCTGCGCCAGTTCCCCAGTTAAATCAATAACAAGCGCTGTGAATGTGGTTTTGACTGCTTTGTTGTCTGTGTTTATAAACAG
Organism: Conchocele bisecta; assembly: GCA_029237695.1. NCBI lineage: Eukaryota > Metazoa > Mollusca > Bivalvia > Lucinida > Thyasiridae > Conchocele > Conchocele bisecta. Next base: position 96,735,675 of record CM055271.1, on the reverse strand, counting down.
AATGTGTTGCATTGGGCCATTTGATGGGGAAAACATTTGTAGAGTTATTTGTGTAGATACCATGGATACTAGATGGTGTATACTGTAAATAATTGCATGTAGAAAACAAATTTGCGAACACGTAACTTCGCAACTAGTAGACACAGATCAAATTCATTGTTTAAAGGTTTGATCTACTGTTAGAATACGACGTCATCTAATGATCATTTTCGAGCATAAAACGTTACTGATAATTGAATACCAGACTAGTGTATTTTAATATCCAAGTTTATCAGGACTCGGCTCGGAAAACGGTCGGAAATTCCTCGGCAAGTCTCGGAATTCCTACGCGTGTTCCTAGCCTTGCATGATAAATTGATATCTAAATTCACAAGCCTGGTATCTCTCTATATATGGGCATGCTCTCAGGTCTAGCTAGGTCGGTCTACTTTATGTTTGTCCTGGTTTACATATTGAGGGAAAATTCTGAATATTTTTTCTTATTTCTCCTTCAAAGTATATTATGGTTGAAACCACTCATCTGTAATCATATATTTACCAAAATAAGGTCCATAAGAAGTATTAATATTGATATATTGGTTATTTTTTCGCATTGAATATTTAAACCTGCAAGTGTACTCCACCATCTAGTAAAATGGACTAAGGACCGATCTCAACAATCAACGTAGTGAGATGGACATAGACTATCTACGCAAACTAAGTTTTGTGGACAAAAGTGAATCTGTCCACAAACCTGATTTTTCTTCAATAACAACAAAAACTCAATTCTGTCTTACAAAATTTAATCCTTTATAACAAAAATAATTTTGTATACGAAACGTATGCAGAATTGAATTTTGTGACACGGAATTGAATTTTGTGACACAGAATTGACAGAATTGAATTTTGTGACACAGAATTGAATTTTGTGACACAGAATTGAATTTTGTGATTTTTAGTGTTACAAAACTCAATTTTGTCTGGACAAAATTGGTTTTGTACACATAATTAACCTGTCCTGCAAGGCGCCCCGTAATTATTGTATTAACTAGTTTACTGATGTCACAAAGCCTATGCGGAGTTTCTTTATACATCAGTCGATAAGCTTAAATACATATAATATTACATCAGCACAAATGTTATATGTGCTTCATTGCATGAGTACATCATCATACTAAACATATGCTTGTCACCAAATGTGTTTTCTGTACCCGTCTGATTTGAGCAGTTATTATTATAGTACATTATCATATTGAATACACTATAGTGCCCGCTTTTTCCAACATATGCGTATCTTATTGATAACGGGTGATCAGTGCACATTTAATATACAACACAAATAGCTGTCACGTACGGAGCCCCGCAGGGGACGTAGAATTCTTGTTTTTTTATTAATTCGTTCCCTCAATTTAACAATTTGTTCCCTCAATTTAACAATTTGTTCACACGAATTAGCAATTCGTTCCCACGAAATAACAATTCGTTCCCAATGGAACGAATTGTTAATTCGTGGGAACGAATTGCTATATCGTGGGAACGAATTGTTAATTCGAGGGAACGAATTGTTAAATTGAGGGAACGAATTCTCATTTCGTAAGAACGAATTGTTAATTCGAGGGAACGAATTGTTATATCGTGGGAACGAATTGTTAATTCGTTGAACGAATTGTTAAACTGAAGGAACGAATTATTGTTATTTCGTGGGAACGAATTAATAAAATAAATCCATGTCCCTGCGGGGCTCCGTAATGTCGCTGTTATGGCTCGAGAATCTTGTTCACTGGATACCAGTTACAAGGTGTATGATCACGTGGTACTAACAACAACAACAAGTACTGAAACTTCCAGAATCCATCCGATTGAAAATACGTATTCTTTTATATTGTCCTTATTACGTAACGGACTTTGATGAATTATGGCCCATCAAACGCGTCTTGTTAATCTGCATTTAGTGGTCTCTGTATTTTCGCCCAAAATTCTGTGGTTTTTGCGAAGAATCGATTTCCGTGTCTCCGACACGGAAATAGATTCTTCGCAAAAACGAGACTGTGCCAATCTCCCTGGACCACCAAATGCATCTCACGAAGACGCGTTTGCTGCGTCATATTTCATAAAAATCCGTTGCATATTAAAGAAAATATCAAATAATACTTACCTTAGAGTGGGCGACGTTCTTGTTATTGTAACCACGTGACCATGCACCTTGAGTTATACACAAATAGGACATATGTTAATACGCTACCTACGAAAGTCACTTAAAATAATATAATGTTCATGTACACGTGTATACGTGGGCTGCATGATGTATGTTTTGGGAAATTAATTATTGAACACCCCTCGTAAATGACTTTTATAACTGAGTATCCAATATAATAGAAATATGCATACATTTACTGCACTCCACGTGTACCCACTGCACCAGGCGATGAGAGGCTTCAATTACAAATAAATTATATATGGTCGGGTGCTTATCAATTTGTCGATGTTTTGACAGAGAACTGATGAACGTAAACGTGATGTGCTATGTGTATACGTCTGGGGACCCATTGTGTTTTATTATGCCCCCATCACCGAATGGTGAGGGGGACATATAGTGTTACCGGCGTCCGTGCGTGCGTACCTCCCGAAACCTTAACGCTCGGGTAAATGGCTTATAATTGCTGTTTCCTTGCTCGGATCTGCTTCACATTTCATACACGCATTGCTCCACCCTGTGACAAATCCGCATTCGTCCCGCCCCCGCTAAGCCCAGGGTCAATGTCACAGACGTGGTGCGTTCGAAACCTGAACGCTCGGGTAAATGGCTTATAATTTATGTTTCCTTGCTCGGATCTGCTTCACGTTTCACACACGCATTGCTCCAATGGTCCTCTACCGCCCTGTGACAAATCCACATTCGTCCCGCTCCTGCTAAGCCCAGGGTCAAGGTCACAGACTTAGTGAGTTTGAAACATTAACGATCGTGTAAATGGCTTATAATTTCTGTTTCCTTGCTCGGATCTGCTTGACATTTCACACACACACAGTGCTCCAATGGTCCTCTACCGTCATGTGACAAATCCACATTCGTCCCGCCTCCGCTAAGCCCAGGGTCAAGGTAACAGACTTGGTGCGTTCGAAACCTTAACGCTCCGGTAAATGGATTATAATCAAATACGTCTCGTTTTCTTTGGCTGCCAGCGGGGGCATTTGTGTGCCGACAGGCCACATTTCTAGTTTAGATGGCATTGACTGTAATTTATTTGATTGCCGTGTCTGTTCATAGTTGAAAATGATAACAAATCAGCATGGAATGTTTAATGACAGTGGTACCTATCCAAACTGGACACCCTGGGCACCTTCCAGGGTGACCGTTTTAGAGAGGTTCCACTGTACTATAGAATTAATTTTATCGGCAAACGAGCTTTGTATTGACCCAATACGTACTGACTGACAACATAATACCGTATGAGAATTGACCTGCTAAGAATATCCGGGTTGCAACGAATTGAAAGGTGACGTTCTATTGGAAGAACGACGTCACATGACGTTACCGAGCTACGTCAGTATGATCACGTAACGTAAACAAGTCCGCATTATTTTCAACGAAAACTGTTTTATAGTTGGTCATCGGCTAGCATAAAACGTTACCCGGTAAATAGAATACTATATCTTTCGATATCACGATAACGAGGCTCGGCTCGGAAACGGCCTATAATTGCCTGATAATCTTGATATCAACATACACTAGCCTGGGCCCGGTTGCTCAAAACCACTGTTAGCTTAACAGACTGTTAAATCCTTAGCAATGCTAAGGATTTAACAGTCTGTTAAGCTAACAGAAGCTTTGAGCAACCGGGCCCAGGTATTCCCTGTGAATGAGTAAGATTTATGCAAGCATGTTCCAATGCATACTATACAGCATATTGAGTGCGTACCTCGTATACGTATACGCTAGACATCAAACGCAAATAATAATGAGAAATGTGTCAATGGGACACGTATATTCCCACTGACATTGATCGGCTGTCATAACTTTAGATACAGTTCCTTTAATGTTAATGGAAATTAAAAATGTCCACTGAATAGTAGCCAACTGTAGTCGGTAAGTCGATGTGTAAGTCAGTTACTGCCCTAACTGAGGTGTTCATGTGTTTAAACAACCTACATGTGCCCATGAAACACCGAGCCGCTTGGGCACATGTAGGTTGTTTAAACACATGAACATCAGTGTGGAAATTTATGCCTGGCATAAAATGTATAATAATGCCAATCAATACGTGGGGTAATGGTGAATGAATGTTTATTTTGCCAGAAAATGTCTCAGATTATGTCTCTGATATAAATAACATGATGTGCCTACTGTGTGGGCATGTACCTTCAATACTATATCGATGGTCTAGTAACATAAGGTCGTAAGTGCTATGCTAAAGCATAGCATTTACGACCTTATGTTACTAGACCATCGATATATGAACAACAAGGTGTGTAGCTTTGGTCGGACACGACCTCGTTTCATAACCCATTCCACGATTTTATTAACACTATCATAAATATTTTGTCGGAAAGTGCAAATGTTCAATGAAAAGTATTGTTATCTTGCTTAAGTAACAATAGTTAGAACATAATTATGCAAATAATATCAAAGTATAGCTGGTTTTCCTAGGTCGGACACGACCTCGTATCATAACAACTGAAATAATGTGTGTAACGCCCTAACGTCAATATTGTGGTGGCAAGTTCACATGTTCATTCGAGAATATATTGTTATCCTGCAGAAATACATGTACATAGAATGTATAGAACATTACTATTTTAAACATGTTATTTTGTTAAAATACGAGCTTGTGTCCTACCAGAAGCTACATACCTTACTATAAACAACGAAGCATTTGGCGTTATAATAATGTCAAGGCAAGTAATCATTGTAATTTATACAGTATTAACGCCCGTTGATACAAATCAATGTATGGGCAATGTATGGACATGATGATGTGATAACACCGTTCACGACCGTATACACCACCACGGCACCAGTGGCGCTCCGTGGGTGCCGTGGTGGTGTATACGGTTGTCTCTAGAACGCAGGAAACACCATTTTGAGAGTCTACGTTTAATTTTTCTTCTGTTTTATTTTTGTTTTTGTGGTGGGGGATGGGGGAGCCTCCGCTCAATAGTCCACCGTGGCATTATGTTATTCACCGCTACGGGCCTGCAGTTGAATCGATAATCCACTCGCTAACGTTCGCGGATTAGCGTCTCGTACATGCGGACGAACTGTTATCTAATTGTGGCAAAATAGCTAGCAGTTGAAAGACGTAAATCATTTACGAGTACATGTACATGAATATGTACATGATTTAAACACGTATAAAGGCACAAGTTAGATAAGGAAGTAATGTATTCATATAGCTGTATAGCTTCAATGTACATTGAAAATACCAGGCTAGTGACATTTCATATTTATTTGGCGATACTAAGAACGCATCCGAGCCGAGCCTAATAAAGTTGATGTATATATGTACTCGTAGTATCAAACTAACTATTGTTTAGGGAAACTAATTGGGGAGAGAGATGAAAATTGGCCAGCGTGTGTTCGCTTAACAGGTTACCTGAAGATGATACTACAGTAGTCGATATGTATGTGGCTGATCTATATATGCACCTAAATTATGCTGAGGTGTTAATTGCAAATTATAATGTCTTCCGTTCTTGGTATTGGCTAGGGTCTGTGTGGTTCTGACTGGAGAAATTGGACTTATGGGTGCGACCAGTGTAGCTCCTGATCAGCCTGTGTTTACGCAATGTCTGCTCAGGATCTACACTGTTCGCCATTCCATCTGTGAAACAGTCGTCACGCTTCTAACAAGCACTTTTAATAATAAGCAATTTTTAAGTTTTTGTGATTCTACAGTCAAATTGGTGTCATATTGCCCGTCTGAATCTATGTTCACCAGTACAATAGACCATATTGCATCACTCACGAATATAATTTAAACGCATCTTAAAGGTACATGCCCACTCAGTAGGCACAAACTGTTCTTTATAAGAATTAAATAAGTGTATACTGATGATTGTGTCACTATTCCACCAGTTCTACAAATTATGAGTGCCCGCTATACAGATATAATCATTTAGCAATATTTATTTTACTGATTGTCACGCGCGGTGGTATTTAGGCTATTTTCATATGCAAATGAGTCATGACATTTATTCTAGATTGTAATTAAATGAGTCACCTGAAAAAAATAATATATTCGACAGATTATAAAGTATCATCATTGCACAACAAAAAATAAATACAGATAATAAATGGTAATGTCCGTTAACATTTTAAGGAAACACTGGTATGTTATCGCCCCTGATATCAGTGTGGAAATTCATGTTTGATATGCGAAGTATAATAATGTCAATTATATCGTCGGGACATGGTTAATGACTGTTTATTCTGCCCGAACAATGTAATATCGGACGAACGGACGAAAACAGTATGCCTCCCTTTATTATAACCTGGCACGTGGGCATGTACCTTTAAGGAAAAACGTACCGTGCCTTTGTCGATTTTACAAAGGCGTTTGACTCAGTTGACAGAGGCATTTTATGGCGACGTTTGACTGACAATGGTATTGGCGGTAAAATGTTTAGCGCAATATGGTTTTTGTATTATTCAGTCACTGCGTGTGTACGGGTAAACTCTTATGAGTGGCGGGTCGTGTCATAAGTCCCATTTCTAACGCGTTATAACTCTAACGCGTTACTTTTGAGACGTATCGCGTTACAAATGTATGAACTAAATAGTGAAATACATATTTCTAACGCGTTACTTCTCAAAAAGTAACGCGTGCTTCTCACTGACGTTCATTAAATTAAATGTACATACTGATAGTGACGCGCGTTGGTATCAGGCTATTTTCATATGCAAATGAGGCATGATATTGTTTTACTTATTTATACTAATGAAATGTGTCACCTGAAAACATAATATTTTTGACACATTATAAAGTATGATCATTGCACATCAAAAAATAAATACAGAGATTAAATAGTAATGTCTGTTAACATTTTAAGGAAACACGGTTATCACCCCTGATATCAGTGTGAAATTGTTCGTCTAAAATAAAATGTATAATAATGCCAATCAATACGTGGGGTAACGGTGAATGAATGTTTATTTTGCCAGAACATGTCATACGTACAGAATATACAAAGGTATCTGTATCACTATAGTATAACCTACTGCGTGGGCATGTACCTTTAAAAGTCTAACGCGTTAGAAAACAGAAGTAACGAGCAAGAACCGAGAAGCAACGAGTTAGAATTGACCAGGTTGGCGCTTCGTGTCATAAGTGCGGTTCTAACGCGTTAGAAGTCTGTGGCTGGATAAATGGGGCTTATATGGTATGCAACCAGTGCAGCGCCAGATCAGCCTGCGCATCCGCACAGTCTGATCAGGGTCTACACAGTTCCTAATTCAGTGAATGTAGACATGGTGCTTATGGGATGTGTGACCAGTGTAGCTCCTGATCAAATAGTACTCCTGTAGCCAGATAACGATCTACATTGCTTGTTGGCATCATGATTGGGCGTTTCAAGATGGAATGACGAACAGTGCATATCCTGATAATTTGTATTTGTTTGTTTGTTTGTTTGTTCAGGGGCGGCGGCCCCCGGACCCCCTAGCAACATCAAGCCCTTTGTGTCCTCAAGACTGGGACTGACAATGCAGGAAATGGCGTTTCACGCCTCTTATATTTCAAAACGTTACGGGTGAGTATACCCCCGGTCCCCCTAGCAACATCGGGCCCTTTGTGCCCTCAAGACTGGACTCTGAGAATGCAGGAACTGGAGTTTCACGCCTCTTAGATTTCAAAAATATCCTGGGGAGCATGCCCCGGACCCCCCCCCCACCCCCTAGCAACATCGCCCCCACCCCCCCCCCCCTCAATAATGTTCAGGTTCTGCCGTCTATGTTGTTGCTGTTCAGTGGCCTATCAACAGCTAAGGCCATTGAAGGCCGGCCTCAACTGGTTCGATCCCGTATTCAACCTGCTACATGAGGGTGTGAATCTCAAAATCAGAACGGAATATTTACGAAAACAATACAACATTCAGCCCTGAAATTAGGATAACCTGACCTGGTGCCAGGTCCATACCACACCAAAGCCACTTGGCCCTTATCCTAATAGTAATAGGATTATGAATACTCTTGTTACTCATATATATAAGGGTATAACCAGATTCAACTCTCATATACAAGAAAGCCAAAGACGTACATGAGGGCCAAACCAGGTCTCCGGTCGGGATTCTGGAATGAATCACGATAGTTAAAGTACCCATCTAGTGCATTCTCCTATCGCACTATGCCGGTATGTCAGGCCAGGAAAATAACTGAGTGTGAGTGCATGTGATATATGGAGCCGTACCAGTGCCATCATATATGATGATGATATTTGAGTGCTGACCAGGGCATGATGATGATATTTGCGGGTTGGTCAGGGCAAAGGAGATCAAGCAGGGAAGGATCCATATGGGATTTGGTTATGCATGATATGATATTTATTTAATGGTGTTTAACGACGGCCTGTCAACAGTAATGTCGTTTTAGGCAGTGTTAAACGGGGTCGAATCCCATAGTTCAGCCATGAACTTAGAATAACCTGATCTGGTGCCAGGTACACACTACACCAGTCACTTAGCCCCAGTACCCAACAAGAGGATTAGTACTAATCTTATTACTTGTGTGTGACACACACTTTTGTAGAAATCGGTGGTAAGCAGTTATTGAGAAAACAAAAACAAGAATTCCGCGGAATTAGGCGACTTGTCTACGATGGCCACGAGATATATTCGTTCCCATTCGTTCCCACGAATTAACAATTCGTTCCCACGAATTAACAATCTGTTCCCTCAATTTAACAATTCATTCTCACGAAATAACAATTTCTTCCCACGGCAATGAATTGTTAATTCGTGGGAAGGAATTGTTATATCGTGAGAACGAATTGTTAACTCGAGGGAACGAATTCTTAAATTGAGGGAACGAATTGTGATTTCGTGGGAACGAATTAATAAATGAAATGCATGTCCCCTGCAGGGCCCCGTAGATATGCGACACGCCTACGTGTAACCCAAATATAATCAAAATCAAATAAGAGATTCAAATGTTATTGACAAAATAACATACCTGAAGGCAACATTTGAATGGAAAACTTGAACAAGTCGCCAGTTACCTCGATATTGGATTTTGGGACAAGACAGAGATTACAAGGCGATCGCCGGGGATTGTTTCACCAGTAGTAGTATGTGCACAGCTCTTCATGTAAATATTTCCCCATACCCTACGTGTTAATTGGAAATTCCCTGCACCGGCTGTATTTCCCCATACACTACATGTTAATTGGAAGTTCCCTGCACCGGCTGTATTTCCCCATACCCTACGTGTTAATTGGAAGTTCCCTGCACCGGCTGTATTTCCCCATACACTACATGATAATTGAAAATTCCATGCAGCGACTGAATTTCTTCTGGCCGTGTATTAGTCAGCTGCCCTCTATGCCAGGTATCTGTTCCCGATATATTGAAATACTACCCTTTACGGGATACATGTATTATACTTTGCCCATGTAGGTGTACTGCATGTGTCAACGATGCATGTATGTTATTCTTTGATAGAAATATTTGGGGTTCCGCCCGGTTTCGAACCACCGACCTTCGTATTACAAGCCTGTGCGCTAACCTACTGAGATAATGGGGACAATTACGCACCAAAACCCGTAAAGTAATGTATAGATAGACTACATCCGACATTACCACCTTTTGTGCAATACCTGTCCCTGGTGTTAATACCCATTATGCACCGTAAAAGCATTTTTCAGTGTACTGCGCTTTTTGTCGATAAAATTTAAGTGACTGTGCATGCCGATGCATTTAAAACCCATTCGTAATGTAGACAGAGCGAAGTGAATGTACTGTCGTAGTAATTTTAGCAGACGCCCTATTTCACGCTACGCAAAATAACACAGTTATCCCAGTCCACCTGGGTATTCGTTAGTTTCGTATTTTCCCTATGGGCTTTTTAGTAAATATATAAAAACCTGCGTCCTGTGGGCCTTCAAGAAGTCTCACAATTGTTTTGCTATAATTGTATGTGTTTTTTTAGCTGCATGAAACAATTATCTGCAAAAGTAAGTGCTTTTGCTCTGATCTCATTCATGCTGGTACCATTTCCGGTAATGTTGAGTGCGAATCTACCGCTCGATATTGTGGACAAATTTCCTTGCACCATTTTACCCATGTGATCAGCTGGTCAGTAGCAGAAACTCAAAACACTCGGTACCAGTATAGATTAAGCTCACTGGGACAAGGTTTGGATGCAGAGTTGATACAGGTGGTGTTTATTAGTGCAAAGTCCGCATGAAATATGTGAAATTCATGCTGAATAGTATGCGGCCGCTTCGACAATAATGCAAAACTGGCCATTTCTGAACTAATGTTGTGTACATGCTGCAGTGATATTCAGTATAGTGCTTGCATTGACACCTGCAGCTAATATAGCTAGTAGACCTATCAGGTAGCCATTGCATTCAACAGACGGGTTGTGTAAATATGTCCATAGAAAATATTGATACATTAGTAGCGGCATCATCATCGGACTCTGTGAAGTCCTCAAATGGCCACAAAATCATGTGGACTGGTACCATATCGCTCCGGTAGACATGTTTACTTTATCCCGTCAACACAGTGCGTATGTGCCGTGAAACACGGTGCCGTGAAACATTTTTGATATCCTGTCAATACGACCTAATCACTGCGTATGAATATGTGCGGTGGCTGGGGTTATATTTTTTCATTTTACAGCCATTTGTCGGTGTTGACGAGATAAATAGAATAGTAGGTTAGTGCCGTGAATGGGGAAATTTTCTGGCGCGGCACGGAAACGGGATGTGCTCGGCAGAGCCTCGCCCATCCCGTTTCCTGGGCCTTGCCAGATATTTTTTCCCATTCAAGGCACTAACATACTATTCTCTATTTCTCCATGGCGCTGGATTGAACCCACACCCTCTCGCAATCACAAATTATATGGTAGGCAGTAAGAGGACAAAACTAATAACATGTACACAATTGTATTTACAAAGTATTTACATGATAACATCAAAGTGCATGGTATTTACAAAGCAATATGATTGGATGCAATTACGGAATGTACATAATGAACAAAATAGTATAATTTATGTCACTGTAAAACATTGGCTTTTATCCAAATGTTGAATTTCTTAGGATAATATTTCCACTTTACATAATATTGTTTCTTTTGTCCTTTTCCTTTCGTTTTTAGAATTTTCTCAATTTTATATAATTCATCGGGTTTAATGTCCACCTTTTGTAGTTCGCGCTCATAGAATGTTCCTTTTATCTCTACGTTATGCATGTCATGTAGTCTGTCTATGGGCAATCGGCCTCTATAGTAACGTTTGCTGATCCGAAATGTTTGGTTGTAAGCGCGGGTAAATACGTTCTTGAGATAGGTTATTTAACATAGACTCCTGTTTTGTATTTGAACCGCTTTGGTCTAGGTTTCTTATTCTTCTGTGCGAAGTATGTTGACAGACGAATTTCTTCTTCAGTGCTATCTTTCACGTCAGCTGGTGTTGTTCCAATGGTTCTGTGATAGGTTTTGTTGTAGCTATCGGTCACTTGTTGTAGTATAGGGAGATAACTGTAGTCCTCTTTATATGTGAAGTATCGACTCAGTTTCATTTTTATTGTCAGAATCGCTCGCTCTGACGTCGAAGCCTCTATCTCGTTCTGTGTCGGAAAATAACTGACATCATTCTTCTGCACCAGATCTTGCACTTTCTTTGCGCGGAATAGCTGACATGAAATAGAGAGCAATATGGAAATCAAATAGGTAATATATCCAACATGAAACCCCATAGTACATACGGCACGCATACAGCACAGCCTTCAGCAGTATACACACCACGTCCAACAGTGTACGGTTCCAATATAATTAAAACTATACATGAATATATGTAATGTAATCTAATAGTATGCAAGTTATGAACAAATGCATAGTAATGATTTGTTTGATTTAATAATACAATACCTTTATCGGTGATGAGTCTCGCCGGCGAACGTCCAGACTTCGAGAGGATATCTTGAAATGCTTTAGCCACCTCTCCACCGGTTTTGTTTTTCAAAGGTCGTAGCCACACGAATTTGGAGAAAGTAGCTATCACCAGCAGAATGTACTTCATCATTGAATGTTGCGGATTTCTCCATATCGATCAAATCTGCCACCCACAGATCGTCTATACCCGCACTGACCACGTGATGTCTATGAAAGCGTTTTCTCACCGGTTTATGCAGACTGTGTCCTTCCTGGTTATGTAGGAACTTTCTGATTATGTGCATACCGATGTTGAATTTGCCTTCATGTTTAAATACTGTGTACAGTTTCTGTGGTCCAGCAAAACTGGCTGGATGACCCGGATCGAAATAAATTTTATTTAAATATAGGTCCATGTCTATTCAGCACCAATGTCCAATGAGAAATGAAATGTTACTTTAAATCGTTCACTATTTATTCAGTCACAGATTCAGCTTCTGTCTCAGTGTCACTGTGCTCTTCATTATCCTCATATTCTGACAGTTCCGTTTCAAACAAATCTTGAAATTCAGCTTTTTCACAATTCTCTTGATGGCTGAACCCTGTCATACACCTTTTGCGACCAAGCCCTTCACCTCCTGTATAATTGTGTTATGAAGCGAGCTTGTCTCGAGCAGAAGCAAATAATTATCAATTAATGTCTCTTATTTCGTAAGAAATGTTCTTTCCTCGTAAGGTCTTGTGCGTTCCTCCGCTAATTCCTCAGCTTATTCGCTTTCTTCAGATAAAATCTGATCATAAAATTTGTCACATTTGTCTTCATTAGCACTTCTGGCAATTTCCCACAATGATAGACATCCATCGTTATCTTCTGTGGTATCATCATACTCCATTGGTTCCTGTTCCTTCGATTTTATCTTTGTTACTAAAGGTTCGTTGTTTTCAGGGCATCAACCACGTTTCACATGATGCTGCACGTCGTGTGGAGAATCAAATAAAAGTCCACAATCGTCACAAGCATTCACATTTTCAGCCATTTTCTCAGATACAATATTTTCTTCAGAATCTACGTCTGGTCGAATAATATTTCCGATATTTTCCACTTTGAGCTCCAGTTGAAGAATTATTGTTTTGACTGTGAGCATTTGCTTTTATAGCTTCAAGTTCATCTGGCCAAGTGACTTCGTGTTTTAGCCGTTCTTGTTCTGGTGTGAAGGGTTCACCAATAGAAACCCATATTGGAGTTTGGTTGCTTTTTCAAAAGCTTTCATGAATTTCGCTGACTGTCCCGGATACATCTGCCGAGCCAGTGTAATAACCGACTGTCTGTCAATTGGATTGTCGAATAACATCAGCTAACGACAGTTTCTCTTCTGTGTTGTGTCTTTAGATCCAAAAGTGTTCTGGTTAATGGAAATTATAGATAGTGATCTATGATGGGAGCCTTCGGTGAACAGATCCGTGATTCGTTGATCTTTGCCACAAACCGACATTAAATCATCCATAACCAGTAAATTGTTATGTCTTGGTTTGAAATAATCATCGTCAGCCAAATATCACGGGATGCCTTGAATAGACTCAACGATGGGTAACACGTATGCATCCTTAAATGAGGTCATAGTGTCGTCGCCATCTTCTGTATAACCATACTATTCTCTGTAGTGTTGGTTGAATCATTGCAGATTGTTGTTGTAAGACGTCCTTCACCACTGTAGTTTTTCCGCAACCTGAAAAGAACATGTTCAATGTATTAGCACAAAGTGCTTCTCGCGGTAAGATGATTATGATCATCGATATATCCAACTTAGTTATAAGAACAAGTAGTTTCATTGAAAAAATAACACATACTTGTTGGTCCGGATATAATCATGGTAAACGGATGGTGCAACAAAGACGGATGTGGCGCTCCCTGAAGCGCAGCTCCCTGTGGCGCTCCCTGAGGCGCAGCTCCCTGTGGCGCTCCATGTGGCGCTCCCTGTGGCGCTCTCTGTCCTATCATTTCCGGATGTTCATTACATAGATGACGTTTTAAGTTATAGCTGCTACTAAAGTTGATATTACACTTTTCGCAGTCCATGGTCAACTGTAGTTTTTAGACAATTGTGCACTTGGGTGAATACGTGTTGCTTGTCCGGCCACTAATGTTAGAATGAAGTAGAAATATCAGTCTATGCTGTATTATGGATGGTGTTTCCTAGTAAGCCAATCAAATTGCTTTATCAAGTTACGGCGCATTTAGAAAACCTTGTAGTATGTATAGATTCTCTTATTCTCTTTTTCTCTTATAAAATGCTTTTCCACTGAAAGCACCGTCATAGAGGGCGTTTCATTCATGCGTAAAACTATATAAGAAGAACGACATCCCTATGGAGTTCTCATTTTCTGTTCAACCGCTGTGGAATAAACATCGGATTTATACCATTGGTATGCACACGAAAGGCGAGATGTTACGCTTAAATTAGGAGTTACAGTAACTTGATATAATCTTATAAGATAATATATAACCTCTATAACCAGTACACATATATGAAACATACATATATACTCTCTAACTCACAGAATGAATCACGTGATCTGGATAATGGAAACTTTTACATTAAAATCGCAAGAACACCCGCATATCTCATTGTGTATTCAAACGGAGAGGTGTACGCATATTATTTATGTATTATTAGGTATATATCGGGCGAGACATCGTGTCCTTAGACATGCTATGTTATACGTTACATTTACAGACATACGATACGGGGGTTCCACATGATAGTTTGTTATTTGTTCTAAATGCTTGTTCCAGAGAGAAGATGCGATATACGTGTGAACAATGCGGTGCCGATTTTCAGAAGTTGAGTGTCTTGTTACGCCATCGCCGGAAACGACTGTTTGAGGCAATACTCGAAGATATCACCACAAATCCAAAACTTAACGGCACTATACGGTTAGTCATAGAGTGCCCGGCGTTATATTATCCTATCATCGTACCGTTTGGGCCTGTGAAAGCCATCACGGCTGACAGTATATTGTTAGAAATCGAGCGGATTCTGCAATCAAATGAAGACTTCGTTTTGGAAGAAGGATTACAACTAGAAATCACGCACGTGGACATGCCAAACGGCGGTGCCGGGAAACGTGAATACGTGAATACGGACAAGCTTGTAGTGGACAAAAAATTTCGCATACAAAATCGAGAAGATTTGTGTTGTGTACGTGCTATTGTGACGGCCAGGGCGAGAAATGATAAGCACGAGAAATGGGAATCCATCAGGCACGGAGGGAACATACAGACAGTATTGGCAGAACAGTTACACCAAGATGTCGGCGTCCCACTAGGAAAATGTGGAATCGAAGAAATAAAACGAGTTCAAGAACATATGGCCGATTACCAGATCAACGTTGTGTCCAAAGACTACTTCAATGCTATTATATTTTCGAGTCCAGATTCTATACTTATATAAGAAACTATACATATATCATCACGATGATCATTACGACGAGGCTTGACCTTGGACATTGGGACGTGAGATGTATGGGCAACAAAACAGCATGCATATACACACATTGCACCCACATAGTATAAACAGTATATTGACAAAACAAGACCCAAGCATAAATGCTAGACTTGAACACCAGTCCCTATAATCTTGACCTTGGAACGTGAGGTATATGCGTAATAATCAGCATGCATGGACATATATCAAGGTATATGATCAGGTGGTTACAGCAACAACAGTAACACGTACAGAAACATCCAGAAGCCATCCGATTCAAAGTACGTATTCTTTGATTGTGTCCTTAATGTGTGTAGTAGGAGAGGAATGTGTTATAAAGTGAAACATATATTGTCGGCGGCTGGGGTCGAACATATGCCGCCTGTGTGAGAGACGAACACTCTTAACACGTCGCTATAAAAGCCGGCTTGTACCGCAAGGCAGTACAAATGTTCGATTATCCTACTATGGCCGTACTACATGTACTACAATATGTAACGGATTTTGATGAAGTATGGTGTATCAAACGCGTCTTGTTAAGCTGCATTTGGTGGTCTCGGTACTTTGGCCCAAACTTCTGTCGTTTTTGCGAAGACTCGATTTCCGTTTCGCAAAAACGACATAAGTACATGTATGTGCCGATCTCCCGGGATCACCAAAATGCAGCTCATTAAGACGCGTGTGCTGCCCCATATTTCATCAAAATCAGTTGCATATTAAAGAAAATATCAAATAATACTAACTTTGGAGTGGGCGAGCTTTCAACACTTTCTGCCAGTGTTGTTGTTGTTGTAACCAAGTGATCATGCACCTTGTATATTGTAGTAAACCTACTCACAAAGAGATGCCGTTTTTTTATTGAGACCTATACCTAGACGTAAATGTGAATGGTAAACGTGACCTTGACCTTGGGATGTATGCAGAAAATAGCAGACACACATTGCACCCAAAATAGTATCAAATTCGGACAAACGGTTAACATCTTATTGACTAAAAAGACATAATTTCAAATGCTAAATGCGAAACAGTGACCTTGACCTTGGTCATTTTGACATGAAATAGCATGAGAGATGCGGCGCCATCAATGTCAGCAAGAAAGTCTGGTGGACCTGTAGCCCATTTCATCAACATTGCAAAGTATACTTTAGTATCAAAGTATACTTTGAGGGAGAAATTTTCAATTTTAGGATAAATTTATTAATTTTTATTATACTGAATTTATTACATTATCACAGCCAATTTGGCTGTGATAATGTAATAAATTCAGTATAATAATTCTGCATACTTTTAATCATGAAATATATGCATTTGTTAGTTCTATATGAAATAATGCATTTCAGGAAAATTAATGATTACTCCCTCAAAGTATACTTTGCTAGTAAAGTATACTTTGCAATGTTGATGAAATAGGCCCCTGGGGTATAAAATAATTTTTAAAATGTTGCCGCCATCAGCGGATAAAGCAGTAGATACGTCTCCCCCATAAGTGTGAGCGAGACAAAAACTTGATACAAAAACGTGAACATAATTGCGCAGTGACCTTCACCTTGTGTGTTCATTGAGACCAAACGTTATTACAATTGGTGACGTGGTTCATTAGTTAACCCTTTCAACACCACATGCCTGTATTGTGGTATTGGCAAACAGTGTAGATCAGTAGCGGATTCAGGGGTGGGGGGGTGGGGGGCCTGCCCCCCCCCTTCAGAAATCCCGAAATATTGGGCGTAGAATGCAGGAAATGGCTTCCTCAATTCAAAGATTTTCCGGGGGGGCATGCCCCCGGACCCCCCTAGCCATCTCCCTCGCACCGCTCAGTTAACGAACGAGCATACCTCGTTCAAGTTCCATGTGCCCCCCCACTTGGTGAAATCCTGGATCCGCCACTGTAGATCCGCCACTGTAGATCCAGGTGAGACGGCTCGTCTCATCAGGATCTGCAAGTTTTCCAGTTACTTAGGGGTGAAAATGTTAAGAAATGAAATGTGTTAGTCACTAACGAATGATCACACACAGGTACATAGTTATGTATGTGGTACGTACATGCACTACTGTCTGTTTCACGAAAGCTGCCCAAATTTTACGGTCATATAAACAATTCAAAATCAATATTTTTTTGGATAATATTAAATTAAAGGAAAATTTAAGAATGAAACTTCTTTTTATTTCGTGAAATTTGGTCAAATATTGGTTTTATTACGAAAAATTGATTTCTCTATGGGAATTTAACATGGGGGAAAAAGCGGTAGAGTTGTGGGAGGAGTCAAAAAACGAAAGATTTTGGAAATTGACTCCGAAACCTATCTAGATAGCTTGGAAAATGCACCAGAGTGATCGCCTCGCTGATACCTTCCATTTGATACACGACATGACCATATTCGGTCAAAAATAAAATTTGATGCCAATTTGACCCCACGGGCCACGCCCATTTTTGACCCCGGGGTCACCATTTTAACAACTTTGAAAGGGCTTTGTACATCGATCATTCCTACCAAGTTTTGTCGAAATCCGATTGGCGGTTCTTGAGAAGATTTTTGAAGAATTTGTTCCATTTTAGTCGGCGGCCATCTTGGATTACGTAATAGCGTCATTTTAACAATTTTGTAATCTCCCTACGTAAGGACCATGACCATGAAGTTTGGTGACTATAGGCCCAACGGTTACCGAGGATAAGATGTTTGAAAATGAAAACGGACGGACGACGGACGGACGACAGACACATTGCGGTAACAATAGCTCACATGAGCTCAGGTGAGCTAAAAATTAAGTTTTTTCAAACTACAGTGAAACCTCTCTGAGCCAGATACACTAACACATATGTGATCTTATCTTTGACGAGTTTCTTGGTCATTTATATCTGGTGATAATGTCTGTTCGTGATCGCATAGCTCACAGCTGTTTCACTAAACTTCTTATGACTAAAATGTTTGTAAGTGCAAAATTATGATAGTCTGTAAATTTCACATTAACAATGTTTTCTTGTAAACCATTATTGGATTTACATTTATTGAGCATATGCTGCATATGCAGCCTATGCTCAATAAATGTAAATCCATCAATTGAAATTTACAGACGATCCTAAATTTGCACTTCCGAACATTTTAGTCATTTTAGTTGTACAAAGTTTAGTGAAACGCACCCCTGATTTACAGTGAAACCTCTCAAAACCGGACACAGTGGGGATCTCCCAGGGTGTGCGGTTTAGCGAGGTTTCACTGTATTCAGTTGAATTGATGGTGATATTCGACTTGTTTACAAAATGACAAATCAACATAAAACATTTGACAGTATACACACATTTATTGAATAAACTGTACAATAATTGGAACGTCAAGACAGAATTCATAATTAATACGAACCACATGGGCTAGCCAATGAGATTTCTGACCTATCATATATGACGGACTTAATTTTCAATATCTGAAATATGTTTTTGTTGTTTGTTCCGTGTTTAACGGGCATCAACAGCTAAGGTCATTTAAGGCCAGACCAACGGGTTCGATCCCGTATTCAACCTGCTGCATTGGGGAGAAAATGATAAAATCAGAATGGAATATTTACATAAAAAAATATATATTCAGCCCGGAAATTAGAATAACCTGACCTGGAGGCCAAATCAGGGGCCTGTTACACTAAACTTTGTACGACTACAATGTTCATAAGTGCAAATTTAGGATCGTCTGTAAATTGCAATTGATGGCTTTACATTTATTGAGCATAGGCTGCATATGCAGCCTATGCTCAATAAATGTAAATCCAATAATGGTTTACAAGAAACCATTGTTAATGTGAAATGTACAGACTATCATAATTTTGCACTTACAAACAGATTAGTCGTGTACACGAAGTTTAGTGAAACGGGCCCCTGGTCTCCATTCGGGATTCCAGTATGGATGATCATTAATTACCCATCGCATGCTACACCTGCCACCCACTTTTTGTTTTGGAAGTTGACAATAATTTCAAAGCACATGCGGAATTTAATTTTTGTCAACTTTCCACTTGATTTACCAAACCTATTTTTACGTTTGTTTAACCCTTTCTACACTAGAGATCTATTTGTAAACAGTGTAGATCGTGCTGAATTGTGTTGAACAAAATAATCAATAGCTCGAAAACGCATCGACATAGCGAATCGGGGAATATATCGTTGCAGAGGGCTAGCATTTACCTAACGTCTGCAATGGGCGACAATGCTATAAATCGGTCGACTGTTTCGTGAGAGTCTGTTGTCTCGAGTATATTAAGAACATAGGGACCTTTGTGTTATAAGTTGGAGTAAAAACAAATTCTTTCTCATTTATTCATGCTTTTACAGTGCTCCAGATAAACTGCGTATTTGCTTAAATACCCAATACCGGATTTAGCGAGTATCAAAGAGCAATAAAATATTCGTGGTACCTTTATCATGCTGCAGAAAACAATAAACAGATCGCAAATATAGCATATTTTTCTTATTTTCCATTAAAACGCATCTTGGTATTTCATTAGAATTGTCTCCAAGGAGACAATTCTAATGAAATGCCAAGACATGTTTTCATTTTGAAGCAAACTAAACAATAATTGCTGTCTTTTGATGTGTAAACAGCAGTGTGATTCTATTTTACCCAATTAAAATGTTTAAATACCCAATTGCTTCAGAAATGATGGAGTGTGACAATACTCAATTACTAATTCCTTACCTGGAGCACTGTGATACAGTTAATACCAACGTGCTCACAATGCTCCATGCTCATTGTGCTAGTACAATTTACAGTGAGTGTTTGTTTGTTTGGGTTTATCTGGAGCCATGCTTTTAGGTGTATTTAATCTATGTATATTGGTTCATTGCTCCCAACATGCCATCCATCTAAACTAGTGCATTTTATTGGAATTGACATTGACAAAATACATGTACAGAAATGTTAAGTCAGAAATCTCAAGGCGAAAGCCCGAGAATAACAGTTAACCCTTAGACCGTTATCTTACTTTTTTGTCGTCGGCTGTTTATTTTCTATTTTCCATTTTTATCATCAAAAACATGCTTTAACAACACTTTAGAATAATTTACAACATGCTTTGACAGCACTTTAGAATCATTTCCATTGGAAATGATTCTAAAGTGCTGTCAAACCATGTTATTATTGAGAAATAAGGCAAGATATAAAAGCAACAGCAGTCGACAATTGTTGTGAGTAGCGGTCTAAGGGTTAAAAATCCAACAAAGAACTAATTGTAGAAATATTTACCAACTACACATGATTTTCCATGTCAAGAAAAATAGGCCAATATATCCATGTATGGGATTGGTGACCAGGGTAGCTCTAGATTGAGTGACTGATTCACTTGATTTATTGGTGTTTAACAGCCTATCAACAGCTACGGTCATTTAAGACCGGGCCAACGGGTTCGATTCCGCATTTAACCTGCTGCATTTGGTGGAAATCCCAAAATCAGAATGGAATATTTATCGAAATAAATACATTTTCAGCCCTGAAATTAGAATAACCCAACATGGTACCAGGTACATACCATAAGAAAATCACCAGGGGCCCGTTTCACTAAACTTCTTACGACTAAAATGTTCGTAAGTGAAAATTTAAGATCGTCTGTAAATTTCAATTTATGGATTTACATTTATTGAGCATAGGCTGCTTATGCAGCCTGTGCTCAATAAATGTAAATCCAATAATTATTTACAAGAAAACAATGTTAATGTGAAATTTACAGACTATCATAATTTTGCACTTACAAACATTTTAGTCGTACGAAGTTTAGTGAAACGGCCCCCTGGCCCTTTCCCCTAAAAGTAATAGGATTAGGAATAATCGTATTACTCTTATAAGGGGCATAACCAGATTCAACTGATGTCCTTATCCGATGCCAAGCACCATTATCAGGGTTTTCAATGCCTCCAGAGTTCAAGGGTCAAAACGGTTAATCTAGAGGAAGGTTAAGTGTACAATAGAAACATGTTCCTAGAAATTGCAACACAGGGGTCAACTTTGCTATGTAAGCAAATTTGACCCCTGTGCTGCAATTTCTAGGGAGTCAAAATACGAGAAAGTGTCACTATTGTAAACCCTGCTGCATTACAGCACTGTTTCAATTGGACTGAGGTGTGGTTTTGGGAATTTGAGTTGGACATATGGCATTATAAATGGGACGAACATCATTAAACATCGCTCCAGCATATGCAGCCTATGCTCAATACATGTAAATCCATTAATTGTTTACAAGAAAACAATGTTAATGTGAAAGTTACAGACTATCATAATTTTGCACTTACGAACATTTTAGTTGTATGAAGTTTAGTGAAACGGGTCCCAGTATACTGTCTTCTATTGCTACAAAGTATACACAATACATACATGTAAGAATTTACACAAAAGTAATATTAAACTAATACACACAGATGATGAACTGTGACTGGAGAAATTAGCGACCAGTGTAGATCCAGATCAGCATGTGCATCCGCAGTCTGATCAGGATCTGCACTGTTCGCCATTCCATCAATGAAACACCAGTCGTGCTTCTAACAAGAAACATAGATCGTTATCAGTAGCCGATTTCATCAAAATTGCAAAGTATACTTATCTAGCAAAGTATACTTTGAGGGAGTAATCAGTTATTTTCCCCGAAATGCATTACTTCAAATAGAACTACCGACAGCATATATTTGATGTCAGATAAAAAGTATGCAGAATTATTATACTGAATTTATTACATTATCACAGCCAATTTGGCTGTGATAATGTAATAAATTCAGTATAATAATTCTGCATACTTTTAATCATGAAATATATGCATTTGTTAGTTCTATATGAAATAATGCATTTCAGGAAAAATAAATGATTACTCTCTCAAAGTATACTTTGCTAGATAAGTATACTTTGCAGTTTTGATGAAATTGGCTACAGAATTGTCCACCTAGGAGACAATTCTAATGAAATGCCAAGACATGTTTTCATTTAGAAGCAAACTATTCAATCATTGCTGTCTGTTGATGTGTAAACAGTAGTGTGATTCTATTTTACCCAATTAAAATTTTGAAATACCCAATTGCTTCAGACATGATGGAGTGACAATACTCAATTACTAATTCCTTATCTGGAGCCCTGGTCAAACAGTCTTTAACATTAACATACACAATGTCTTCAATCTCTAGTCACAGAGCTCCAGATAAGGTGCATATTGGCATATTACGCATTGATTATCAAAAGTGGCAGTACAAAATAGTCACAGCAATGTGAAAATACGCATTGATTTTCAAATTGAGTAGTGAAAATACTGTAATAAAGTCGAAAATTTACTTTAATAGTTGAGCTGCAAAAAGCAAACCGTGAATTTTTTATTTCTTTTATTATTTATCATTTGTTCCCTATTTAATATAAAGACTATGAGTAATACATTTGTAAAAGTAAAATATGCATTGAATTTGAAAGCTGAGGGTATAATAAATACTCTTCAGACGCAAAACTTATCTGGAGCTCTGCACAATGACTTCAATCTCTAGTCATACACATTTACTCAGCCAACAGCACAAGTCTTAACCCTTTCAACCAGAAGCCAACATTTGCCAACATTGTAGATCCAGAGGAGCCGGCTCGTAACGAGCTGTCTGATAAACACCTACAGTATTTTTCAGATATTTAAAAATTATTCCTTTAATATGAATATTAAAATGAACTAGAAAATGTGGTCTATCGACACACTTAGGGCCCCTAAAGGTGATTTGAAAAACTCTTACAAAAACGTCCAAAAAAATAAACAGAACGACAGACAGACAGTCAGGGTGAAACATATAGGGCACCGCCGAATGTCGGCGGAGCCGTAACTGCTATTGCCAGCGATTTTGGAGTGATAGGGTTAACATACACCAAAGCTTCACTCTCCAGTCAAGCAGTCACGCACATTTCCAAAGTTATGAACTTCAATATACACGGAAGTCTGCAATCTCTAGTCATAAACAGTCTCAGCCAAGAGTAAGTAAGATCTGTAGCCTATTTCACCAACATTGCAAAGTATATTTTTCTAGCAAAGTTTTCAATTTTCAATTTTAGGATAAAATATTAATTTTTATTATACTGAATTTATTACATTATCACAGCCATTATGGCTGTGATAATGTAATAAATTCAGTATAATAATTCTGCATAGTTTTAATCATCAAATATATGCAGTCGTTATTTCTACATGTTCTTTTTGAAATAATGCATTTCAAGACAAATAAATGATTACTCCCTCAAAGTATACTTTGCTAGAAAAGTATACTTTGCAAATTTTTATGAAATCGGCTACTGAAACATCCGCTAAGTCTTCACGTCCCCCTCGGCAGCTATCTGTATAATGATACCCTTGTCTGTAGTAACGAGCCAGCTGGCCTGTTTCTCTCCACCGTCATCCTTCACGGGCTCCTGAACGACGGCCATTATCTCCTCGCCGGCAGCCACGACATCGTCCGCCGTCATCGCCGTTAGGATTGCCTCGCCTTCCGTGATTTGCCCCGCCTCAACCTGCAACGCAGTCGCCTCTTCTTCTGTCAGCTCCTCCGGAATCTCTCCTTCCTCCTTAGCTGCTGCGATCTCGATCTTCATCACCTGTTCCGATACGGTCGCCCCGGGGCCGTGGAACTTATTCGTGTGAGTGATCAGGTTGCGCTTCGTCGTGAAGTTCTTACCGCAGACGTTGCAGACTTCGCCGACGATCCCGTGGACGTTTACCATGTGGTAGGAGAGGCCCGATTCCTGCACGTACTGTTGACCGCAAATGTTACACGCATGAGGCTTCACGTCGCTGTGCATTCGCGAGTGGAGCTCGCAATTTGACCGCTTATTGAACAGCTTGCCGCAGTGCCCGCATGCGTACTTCGGTGGTGCCTTTCGGTTCTTTCGTGATCGCTTTGGTTTTCCATCCTTCCCCGGTCCTGGCGTGGGTATGCGACCGTACCGACTATATATACTGACGACGGCGCCGCAGGAACACAAGACATCCCGCGGTGTTCGCCGGTCGATTCCCTCCGGCCATTGTGCCGTTTCCACCACATACTCTCCACACGCGTCACACTTCCTCGTGTGGATCGACGCAGTGTGAGTCTCGCGGTCATGATTCGACCAGAACGTCTTGTTACAGACCTGACATTCAGCATTACGCACCTTCTGGTGAATGCGCCTCTTGTGCGAGCCCAGGTTCCAGTATCCGGAAATTATCTGACCGCATTCATCACACTTTACCTTCATCTTGTCTTTTACGCTCGAGTACTTCGGCCTCTCAGCTTTAGCCTTAGACGACTTCATCTTCCGCTCAAGGGCCTCTGTGTATTTCGCAGATTCGGCGGCAGTGGCAGGTCGGCCCGGGACAGGAGTGATGTCCGTCCGGACTCGCTTCACCTCCGGCGCGGCTGCGGCAACTTTCCCCGCAATCAGATCGGGGTCATCGAAGTCGTCCGATTCGTCCCCGGTGTCATTGAACAAGTCTTCATCATCGGTGTCGACTGGATGCTCGGCTTCCATCTACAGAAAAAGTGAATGTGAATGAGTTTAACATCCCAGCAACAGCTAAGGTCATATAGAGACGGGACCACATACCATGGGATGGAAATACTACGAAAGTATTTTTGATGCCCAAGACGAGGTTTGAACCCACAAATTCAGGATTGGAAGTCTGGTGTTCTAACCCCTAGCCCACAGCCCATCCCTCTATCAACAGCTAATATAGGGTTAATTGTATTGCGACGTCGCCATAACAAAACACCCTGTTATTGAAAGAGTTCGGAGGTACATTTAATCTAATTTCTTTTTTAACTCTTGTAAAATGGCGAGTGCTTCGCCATTAAACATGTTTTCCGTCCTATCATTTTCTGAAATACGCTGCAAATTTCAAAATTACAATGCGGTTAACCTATTTCTAATGCACTCCTTTACTTTACTACTGGCATAGGAATACATATTGAAATAATTTGCGACCGTTCATCAACAATGATATACCTGTAATGTATGACCATCAGCCAACCAGATTGCGTGATATTTATAGAGTGCATTAGAATGTCATTTAAAGCCGGGCCAACAGGTTCGATCCCGTATTTAACCTGCTGCATTGGCTGGAAAACCCAGAAATGGTGAAAGGGTTTAACATACCAACTGCAGGTAAAAACACGACGTTGAAACGGGGCCCTGGTTTCAAGTCTCGGGGAAAAGTCTGCGGCCCGGATTGAAAGGTGAAGACATGTGAGGTTTTTCATGAAATATATTTTTCAGAACATGTGATATTTTCTGTAAATGACGTCGAAAGATGACAAAATATTCATAGCAAATGCTACAAAATATTTTTCAACTTTCGCCATCATTTACTGAAAGTATCGTAAATTTTGTAAACATTTTTCATGAACCAGATGGCCGCGGCCCGCATGTCGAGCCCTCCGAGGCATTTGATGGTCTCGAGTATATTTATTTGAAGTTTGAATTAAGGTAGGTAAAAGCTTTAACGCAAATTTGAAAGTCATTTTACCTTGATCTTGGGCATGTGGGTTGCGTGGGTGGGCTATAGAATGAAAATATGGATGATAATAAAAAATTATTTGAAGTTTGAAGCAAATCTGAATAAGTGTTGTGAAGATACAAGGTATGTAAAAACTTTAACACAAATTTCAAAGTCATTTGACCTTGACCTTGGGGCACAGGGGCCGCATGAGTGGGACACAGAATGAATATATGGATGATGACTAATAAGCATTTGAAGTTTCAAGTCAATGTGACTTAGGACTGCAGAGATATAAGGTATTTAAAAACTTTAACGCAGATTTCGGACGCACGGACGGACACCCGGGGGCCGTTTCACTAAGCTTCGTACGACTAAAATGTTCGTAAGTGCAAATTTAGGATCGTCTGGAAATTTCAATTAATGGATTTACATTTATTGAGCATAGGCTGCATATGCAGCCTATGCTCAATAAATGTAAATCCAATAATTAGTTGCAAGAAAACATTGTTAATGTGAAATTTACAGACTATCATAATTTTGCACTTACCACCATTTTAGTCGTACGTGGTTTAGTGAAACGGGCCCCCGGACGTCACTGTGATCACACATGTTCCGAGGTACAAAATCCGAGAAATTGTTTGGAGGGTACATAAAAGATCTAGGTTGCTCACCATAGTTTCCCCTGGCTCCAGTTCTGTGGCGAGAATGGCCTGCTCTATAATGTCCTTCTCATCATCTGCATATAGACCAAGGGCAGTGCTCCAGATAAGTTTTGTATCTAAAGAGTCTTGTACCCCCAGATTGCAAATTCAGTGCATATTTTACTTTAATAACAAATTGTATCATTGATTTTCTTCCGTATTGAATAGGGAACAAATGATAAAAAAATAAAACACATTTAAAAATTCACTTATTTGAGTTGCTTTTTGTAGCTCAACAAAGTAAATTTCAACTTTATTACAGTATTTTCATTACTCAATTTGAAAATCAATGCGTATTTTCACATTGGTGCGAGTATTTTGTACTCCCACTTTTGATAATCAGTGTGTATTAAGCTAAAATAAGTGTGTAAAATACGCCAATACGCACCTTATCTGGAGCTCTACACGTGATAGGGGGTTTACGTACGTTCAGCAGCGTCATATACAGACATATGTAGCCTATTTCACCAAAATTGCAAAGTATACTTTAATAGCTTGCTAAGTACACTTTGAGAACTTTTCAATTTAAGTATAAATTTATAATTTTTTATTATACTGAATTTATTACATTATCACAGCCATTTTGGCTGTGATAATGTAATAAATTCAGTATAATAATTCTGCATACTTTTAATTATCAAATATATGAAGTTGTTAGTTACATATGAAATAATGCATTTTGGGAAAAATAAATGATTATTCCCTCAAAGTATACTTTGCAAGATAAGAAAACTTTGCAATGTTGGTGTCAACGTCAGCAGAGCTCCAGACAACCTTTTGCCTATTTGGGTTTTTCACACGTCAAAATAAAAAGAGTGAAACCATATTTTCGAAAGATTAAAAATGTAACCGATCCTTTTGCTGTTGTTGTTGTTCTCCGTGACTCACGAAATCGCGATAGATGGACGCTTGAATTTTTGTTGTAAAACTACCACAGGTAAAGATGCAAGCGTTTCGGTAACAAATTGACAGGTTTGCTGTCTTTATTGTGATTTTCCGGACAAGCATTTTAGATGGGTAATTACCGACAGGGCTCCAGATAAGGAATTAGTAATAGAGTATTGTCACTCCATCATTTCTGAAGCAATTGGGTATTTCAAAATTTTAATTGGGTAAAATAAAATCACACTACTGTTTACACATCAGCAGACCGCATGTATTGAATAGTTTGCTTCAAAATGAAAACATTGGAGACAATTCTAATGAAATACCAAGATGTGTTTTCATGGAAAATAAGAAAAATATGCTATATTTGTGGTCTGTTTCTGCAGCATGATAAAGGTACCACAAATTTTTTATTGATTTTTGATACTCGCCACTTCTGATTTCAATTGGGTTTTTGGCAATTTTAATTGGGTATAATTTAAGCACTAATTATTCCATTGTCCCCTTCGCTAGACATTACCGTCTATTTGGTCCTCCGTGACGTGTATCCTGGACTTCTTCTTCAGACTAGCGATGCCCTCGAGGTATTTGGTGCTGATGGCCCGCCCACTCCTCCGAGACCGCATCACTGGAGTTGCCGCAACATCTACGAAATAACGTGTATCATGAATGTACCGGGTACATGTAACATGCATTCAAAGAGTGAGAAAGTGAAAGTGAATGGGTTTAACATATCTTAGCAGCAGCTAAGGTCATATAGAGACAGGATCACAGTTTAAAGTCTTATCCGACAAACCAGTGGGTTGGACATACTATGTTTAGTATTTTTCATGCCTCGGCTGAGGATTGAACTCACAACCTCCGGTATTGAAGTGCAATGCCATATCCCCCTAGGCCACTGCCCATCCCTGTGTGAGGATTGAACTCACAACCTCCGGTATTGAAGTGCAATGCCATATCCCCCTAGGCCACTGCCCATCCCTGTGTGAGGATTGAACTCACAACCTCCAGTATTGAAGTGCAATGCCATATCCCCCTAGGCCACTGCCCATCCCTGTGTGAGGATTGAACTCACAACCTCCGGTATTGAACTCCAATGTCATATCCCCCTAGGCCATGGCCCCATCCCTGTGTGAGGATTGAACTCACAACCTCCGGTATTGAAGTCCAATGTCATACATGTATCCCCCTAGGCCATGGCCCCATCCCTGTGTGAGGATTGAACTCACAACCTCCGGTATTGAACTCCAATGCCATATCCCCCTAGGCCACTGCCCATCCCTGGGCGAGGACTGAACTCACAACCTCCAGTATTGAACTCCAATGCCATATCCCCTAGGCCTGTCCCATCCATCCGTACATTCAGAAGACCTGTAGCCGATTTCATCAAAATTGCAAAGCATACTTATCTAGCAAAGTATACTTCTAGCAAAGTATACTTTGAGGGAGAAATTGTACTGAATTAGTTGATTGAACTTCGCACCTATTGTTGACCAGTTCACCAAACAAATTTCAAGTGGTCATTTGAGCGTAGACACTAGACAATGACGACAAGTGACCAGAATATGTAACAATTGAGCATTAACCAACATTGGCGACCAACCGTAACTGAAAGGTAAGCGCATAAAGGAAGCAAGGTACCATACTCGTGACTTGTGTCTCTTAGTGCACTGACCGCCTCAATTACGAACCTAGATCTGAAACTGTCACGGGAGAAAATCCCCGATAGGTCAAACAATGGATGCCTCGAACTAATAATTAATCCAGCGCTCCATATCATTGCGTATTTTACTTATACAAATGGATTATTGATTTTCTTCATTACTTAATAGGGAACAAATGATAAAAAAATATAACAAATTTAAACATTCACTTATTTGAGCTGCAAAAAAAAACAAACACTGTTTGCTTTTTGCAGCTCAACTAAGTGAATTTTAAACTTTATGACAGTATTTTCACTACTCAAATTGAAAATCAATGCACATTTTCACACTGATGTGCGTATTTTGTACTCCCACTTTTGATAATCAATGCGTATTCAGCTAAAATAATTGCGTAAAATACGCCAAAACGCGCCTTATCTGGAGCTCTGATGGAAATACAATGTAAAAAAATAATAATTCTATATTCTAAATAAACATGGCTGTAATTTGTGCAATTAGTGAAAGCTTTCACTAATTGCACAAATTACAGCCATGTTTATTTAGAATATACGCACATGTAACTGTACCTGAACCGTCGGTCTTGGCCACCGGCATAAATGGCGATTTTGTGTTGGTGTTGTCTGTCCCCGGCTTGGCCCCATCTCCCTGCTTCTGTGACCTCGTGACCTTGATCCCGGGCGGTGGCTTTAGATTCAGTTCGCTCGTTATTTCTTTGAACTCGGCCCTTTCTTCATTTTCCTCTGTGTTAAAGGTGTGACGTATGGAAAGCAGCGCTCAAGATAAGCTGCGTATTTGCTTAAATACCCAATTAAAATTGGCGAGTATCAAAAAGCAATACCGGTAACACATTTATGGTACATTTATCATGATGCGGAAAACAATAAACAGACCACAAACATAGCATGTTTTCTTATTTTCAATGAAACACATCTTGGTATTTCATTAGAATTGTCTTCAAAATTTTAGTTGGGTAAAATAAAATCACACTACTGTTTACACATCAACAGACAGCAATTATTGAATAGTTTGCTTCAAAATGAAAACATATCTTGTCATTTCATTAGAATTGTTTCCTTGGAGACAATTCTAATGAAATACTAAGTTGTGTTTTCATGGAAAATATGCTATATTTGTGGTCTGTTTATTGTTTTCTGTAGCATTGTAAAGGTACCACAAATTTTGTATTGCTTT
Source organism: Conchocele bisecta (assembly GCA_029237695.1). NCBI lineage: Eukaryota > Metazoa > Mollusca > Bivalvia > Lucinida > Thyasiridae > Conchocele > Conchocele bisecta. The sequence continues at coordinate 96,705,227 of CM055271.1, read as the reverse complement.
TTTATATCGCTACTTCTGATTTCAATTGGGTTTTTGGCAATATTAATTAGGTTTCCTGTATTTAACCAAATACGCAGCTTATCTGGAGCTCTGGCTAAAGGCCACCTCCGAATCGCATATTACCTTTTTATAGCAGCCCTGCTTTTGTTTTTCAAATTATTTAACCATTAGACCCCTACTTAATTTCTTTGTCGCCTGCAGTTTCTTTTCTATTTTCCAATTTTATCATAAAAAAACATGCTTTGACAGCACTTTAGAATAATTTACAACATGCTTCAACATCACTTCAGAATCATTTTCATTGGAAATGATTCTGAAGTGCTGTCAAACCATGTTTTTATTGAGGAATAAGGCAAGATATAAAAGCAACAGCAGACAACAATTGTTGTGTGCAGCGGTCTACGGGTTAATTGCATTGTACTACATAAATGAACCTGCATACAAAGACCATCTGTGAACAAAGGCCAGATTTTTGTCTTCCCATTGCTGGCCTAAATATTCACAGACCTGTTTCACTGTAATAGAGAATAGTAGGTTAGTGCCGTGAATGGGAAAAAATATTCGGCAAGGCTCAAGAATTTCTTTATTTCTCATCAGAAGTATATGTAATGACCACTCATTTGAACCGTCTCGCCGAGACGGTTCAAATGAGTGGTCACAACATATACTTTGGTTCAGAAATAAGGAAAATAGATAGAGGATAGTAGGTTAGTGCCGTGAATGGGAAAAAATATCTGGCAAGGCTCAGGAAATGGGATGGGCGAGGCTCTGCCGAGCACATCCCGTTTCCGTTCCGCGCCAGATATTTTTTCCCATTCACGGCACTCACCTACTATTCTATTTATCCCGTCAACACCTTGAAATGGCTGTAAAATGCAAAAATTGTATTGACTGGATATCAAAAATGTTTCACGGCACATACGCACTGTGTTGACGGGATAATCTAGAATACAAGGCTAATGTAATTTCAACTAATTTGCCATCAAGTTTATCTGGCGTGGCTAGGAAATGCACAGGAATTCCGCCGAGGTTTGTCGTCAAAACTCCTACCGTTTTCAAGCCATGGCTGATAAAATCTTATATCTAGAGAACACCAGGTTCGCGTCATCAACTTTATCATGCGAATCAAGGAACCATATGGAAATTCCAAGGTAATCCCATAAATAAATTATCTAGGAAATGTGTAGCAATTTCAGGATCACTGCATAATCCCTACCACTTCTTAATTAAGCCTGATAGACTTGCTATCAAAAGCTTGTTTATTGGTGTTTAACAGCCTATCAACAGCTAAGGTCATGTAAGGCTGGGCAAACGGGTTCGATCCCATTTTAACGGAATATTTACATCAAGAAAAAATATATTCAGCCCTGAAATTAGAATAACCTGACCTGGTGCCAGGTCCATACCACACCAGTCACTTGGCCCCTTCCCCTAATAATCGTAATACTCACATAAGGGGTATAACCAGATTCAACTGTCACATACAAAATGCCAAAGACATATGTGAGGGCCAAACCAGGTCTCCAGTCGGGATTCCGGTAAGGATGAACCCAATCATTAAATTACCCATCGCATGCTCCCACCTGCCACTCACTGCTATCAAAAGACAATAAGTTGCCTTGGTATTCTATTTATCAGGTAAAGCTGTAGACATGGAATGGTTGAGCATTGGCATGTATAATGTAGTTTACAGTGGACAAAATCTAGATTTGTTTACAATGTGTAATTTAACTTTATATGAGCTCAGAAGTATACATGTATGTCGCGACCACCATTTGAACCGTCTCGTCGAGACGGTTCAAATGAGTGGTCACAACATATAATTTCATTGAGAAATAACAAAAATAAAATATGTAAAAAAATTAATACCTGTAAAGATGTATTCCGCATATAAATAACTAGAAATGGACGCTTGTCGACAAGCGCATGTGTATCCCCCTCCCCAGATACACAAGTAGTTTGAAAAAAGGGTGTTCGAGTTATGCTCCGGAGACAAAATCAGTGACGGAAAAACAAAGGGAGATAACTAAAGAATTAGTGATGCAAGAGTTGTCATTCTTGCGGGACACACCTTTAGGGTTGTGGTCTATGCATGTGTGAAGATTCATGAAAATATTCCAAAGGGTGTTCGAGTTATGCTCCAGACACGAAATCAGTGCACGAAACAACAAAGGGAGATAACTAAGAAATTAACGACGCAAGAGTTGTCATTCTTACGTGCGACACACCTTTGGGTCGTCTTCTATGCATGTGTGAAGTTTAATAAACTAGAAAATGTGTTCATAGAACACGGATGTCCCACATATCGCTTTGATAATAAATGAGGCCAAATTGCAAGTCAAAATTTTCTTTTCCTAGCGTTAAAGTTTTTGAAGCCAATAGTGACCTTCACCCGGGTTGGGGGCAGGACAAACTGGATTTGGCACAGGGCGGTAGAGGACCTTAGAGCAATGCATATGATGAAGCTGTCCGTGAAAGAAAACAGAAATTATAAGATATGAGCGTTAAAGTTTTTGAAGCACTAAGTATATGATGTTAACCCTGGGCTTGGCGGGGGCGGGACGAACGTGGATTTGGCACAGGGCGGTAGAGGACCATTAGAGCAACGCATATATGAAATATGAAGTTGATCCGTGAATGGAAAGAAAAATTATAAGATATTTACCTGAGCATTAAAGTTTTTGAAGCACCAAGTATGTGACCTTGACCCTGGGATTGGCGGGGGCAGGACGAACGTGGATTTGGCACAGGGCGGTAGAAGGACCATTAGAGCAATGCGTATATGAAATATGAAGATGATCCATGAAAGAAAACAGAAATTATAAGATATTTACCCGAGCGAAATAAAGTTTTTGAAGCACTAAGTATGTGACCTTGACCCTGGGCTTGGCGGGGGCAGGACGAACGTGGATTTGGCACAGGGCGGTAGACGACCATTAGAGCAACGCGTATATGAAATATGAAGTTGATCCGTGAATGGAAATAAAAATTATAAGATATTTACCTGAGCGTTAAAGTTTTTGAAGCACCAAGTATGTGACCTTGACCCTGGGATTGGTGGGGCAGGACGAACGTGGATTTGGCACAGGGCGGTAGAGGACCATTAGAGCAATGCGTATATGAAATATGAAGATGATCCATGATCCATGAAAGAAAACAGAAAGTATAAGATATTTACCCAAGCGTTAATGTTTTTGAAGCACTAAGTATGTGACCTTGACCCTGGGCTTGACGGGGGCAGAACGAACGTGGATTTGGCACAGGGCGGTAGAGGACCATTAGAGCAATGCGTATATGCGTGTTCGAGTTATGCTTTGGATACAAAATCAGAGCACGAAACAACAAAGGGAGATAAGTAAACAAGAATTCCGCGGAATCAGATGCCTCGCCTTGTCCCGCCTTGACCTCGAGCCTGGGCCCGAAAGCAATTTTCACTGGCCCGAACATATTATACAATTATTGACAAGTGAACCATAGAATATCAGATTATATTCTATGGCTCACTAGTCAATAATTGTTTTATTATATGATAATAGTCTGTATATAGCACTTACGACCTTATGCTACTAGACAAAAATTGAAAAAGAATTTGAAAAAAAAAATGAAAAAAAAAAATGGAAAAAAAGTTTAAAAATTAAAAATAATAATGCTTGCTACTGGAGCCCAGAATTTTTTTTAATAGTCCTATATTTATCTACATATATCTGCACAGGTCCACATAATGCCACAATATTTTCAACACAGTTTACGGAAATGTAATATAATCATTTACCTGTATAAATTACCTGTAAGTGGTCAGTGGTCAGTTGCACATGCTAGCACATGTACAGGTGAATAGTCTGTATATAGCACTTACGACCTTCTGCTACTGGACAAAAATTGAAAAATAATTTGAAGAAAAAAAATGAAAAAAAAAAAATGGAAAAAAAAAGTTTAAAAATAATAATGCTTGCTACTGGAGCCCAGATTTTTTTTCCAGTCAAATTGAAATTGAAAAATAATGAAAAAAAAAATGAAAAAAGATAATGATAAGACAAAGTTTAAAAATAATAATGCTTGCTATTGGAGACCAGATTTTTTTTAATAGTCCTATATTTATCTACATATATCTGCAGAGGTCCACATAATGCCACAATATTTTCAACACAGTACCCAATGTAGTGATTTACCTGTATAAATTACCTGGTCAGCAGTGGTCAAGCAGTGGTCAAGCAGTGGACATCTTTGCCCATGCTTAGCACATGGTTCTCCCAGTTTCTATTGTTCTCTCTACAGGTAAGGTGTACAGAGCACACAGAAAAGGTATACAGAGCAGACGAGAAAACAGGTCTTCATGCAGTATTGTCCAGTTTGTAGAGTGCGCAAAACAAAAAAGGGAGATAACTGAAAAATTAGCTACGCAAGAGTTGTCATTCTTGTGCGCGACACACCTCCGGGTCGTGGTCTATGCATGTGTGAAGTTTCATGAAAATATTCCAAAGGGTGGTCGAGTTATGCTCCGGACAGGAAATCAGTGAGCGAAAACAAAAAAGGGAGATAACTCAAAAATTAGCTATGCAAGAGTTGTCATTCTTTTGTGCACGACACACCTTCGGTTCGTAGTCTAATTGAATGTGTTAAGTTTCATAAAAATATTCCAAAGGGTGGTCGAGTTATGGTCAATCAGTGCGCGAAACAAAAAAGGGAGATAACTCAAAAATTAGCTATGCAAGAGTTGTCATTCTTGTGCGCGACACACCTTCGGGTCGTGGTCTATGCATGTGTGAAGTTTCATGAAAATATTCGAAAGGGTGGTGGAGTTATGCTCCGGACACGAAATCAGTGCGAGAAACAAAAAAGGGAGATAACTCAAAAATTAGCTATGCAAGAGTTGTCATTCTTGTGCGCGACACACCTTTGGGTCGTGGTCTATGCATGTGTGAAGTTTCATGAAAATATTCCAAAGGGTGTTCGAGTTATGCTCCGGACAAGAAGTGTCTGCGGCGGAAGCGGACGCGGACGCGGCGCGCTGTCAAATCCATAGTATCCCCCGACGGTAGTCCGGGGGATACAATAATGGGGTAAAATATGACACACCTTCCCATTCATTTAGGCCATCCTTAAAAAATTGTTTGTTTCCTGTAACCGACCCAGAATTTTAGAAGTGGGTCGGTCGGTAGGCAATTTCTTTTTTTTTTCTGTCACATGACATATTGAATTTAAAAATTATTAATATTAAAAACGTACAATATTTTAACACTTGCATTGCAAGTGTTAAAATATTGTACCTTTTTAATATTAATAATTTTTAAATCCAATATTGTAAAAAAAAAAAAAAAATTGTAAACGAAATTGCAATAAAAAAAATCGGGTCGCACCGTTTTTAGCGGGTCGGTCGGGTTACAGGAAACGGAGATATAATTATGGATGGCCTTATAATGGTAAACGGGCCGAAAGCCTGACAATGTCCGCATGAATCCGAGACCGAGGCACACAACTACTACAATGGGGACACACACCGCACACCAGCGATAAATGTTTCACATTGATCTAGGTGCCAGGGAGCCGTTTCACTAAACTTCGTACGACTAAAATGCTCGTAAGTGCAAACCAATGATAGTCTGCAAATTTCACATTAACTATGTTTTCTTATAAACAATTATTGGATTTACATTTATTGAGCATAGGCTGCATAAGCAGCCTATGCTCAATAAATGTAAATCCATCGATTGAAATTCAGTTTCCAGACGATCCTAAATTTGCACTTACGAACATTTTAGTCGTACAGTGTTTAGTGAAACGGGCCCCAGATCCCCACAAATTCGAGGGGCGGGAACAGTTCGAAATTCCAAATCCTGAAAATAGCTAAACAAACATCTTTTTACACCCACAGATGCGGAAAAGTGTGTTTCCCATATTGAAACATTAGTATTTTTCTGCAGTTATCGGGAACCTCAAATACTGATTTCAGGATAAATTTGTTAAATTACCCTTTGCATGATCCCAACCTGTCACCCGGTAATTCTGGCAAATTGCAAATGGTAAGTGATGGCCTATGGGTTTTGCGACCAAAATAGATCCAGATCAGCCTGTGCATCCGTACAGTCTGATCAGCATCCGTACAGTCTGATCTGCATCCGTACAGTCTGATCTGCATCCGTACAGTCTGATCTGCATCCGTACAGTCTGATCTGCATCCGTACAGTCGATCAGCATCGTCATCTGATCTGCATCCTACAGTCTGATCTGCATCCGTGACAGTCTGATGCATCGTAACGTCGATCTCAAGCAGTACTGATGATCTGCATTCGTACAGTCTGATCTGCATCCGTACAGTCTGATCAGGACCTGCACTGTTCCCAATTCCATCAATAAAACACCTGTCATGATTTTAACCCTTTCAACTTAATAGGATGTTCCATGCCAATGTTTCACGCTATTTCATTAATTTTGTTCATTCAAATTATCCAATTCTTCTGAAAGGGTAATCTGTACGACGTTTACAATTATTAACAAACAGTGGAGATCCTGATGAGACGGCTCGTTACGAGCCGGCTCATCTGGATCTGCACTGTTTGCAAACATTGTCTCTATAGAGGTCTGTGGTGTTGAAAGGGTTAACCAGCAATACCGGTATAGATCGCTATCAGGTTACAGTGCTCCAGATATGTTTTTTAGATAAAAAATATTATACCCTCAGATTTCAAATTTTACATTCACAAAGTATTATTGATTTTCTTTCCTTTTAATGATTTTCTTCCTTTTTAAATAAGGAGCAAATGATAAAAAACAAAACAATTTAAAAAATTCACTTTTTTTAGCTGGAAAAAGCGAAACGAACTAATTTTTCAACTTAATTACAGTATTTTCACTACTCAATTTGAAATCAATATTTTGCACTCCCACTTTTGATAATCAATGCTAAAAGAAGTGCGAAAAATATGCCAATACGCACCTTGGCTTATCTGGAGCTCTGAATATAGATCGCTATCAGGCTATTTAATAGAGTGTGCGACTTTACCTGTAGCTTTGAAAGAGTAATCATTAATTTTTCCCGAAATGCATTAACGACTGTATGTATTTGATGATTAAAAGTATGCAAAATTATTATATTGAATTTATTACATTATCACAGCCAAAATGGCTGTGATAATGTAATAAATTCAGTATAATAAAAATTAATAAATTTGTCTTTAAATTTCTCCCTCAAAGTATACTTTGCTAGAAAAGTATACTTTGCAATGTTGGTGATATAGGCTACAGGATCCACAAATGTCGACTTAATCAGGAGCTACACAGAATGGCTACTGACCTTTATTGAGGTCCTGGCAGTACTTGAGGAAATGAGGGAGCAGATCTCTCTGTTCGGACATGAACCACTCGCCGTAACTGGTGCCGAAATGGGAGCACGTGCCGTCCTCGATGTTGACGGCCATTACAGCAATCTCATCACCGCGGTCATGCAGCTGCTGCATCTATTGAGCAGACACTGGAGTCACACTCCGCCCACCATACAGTGAAATGTGATATTGTACTGTAATGGTGGGCAGTGAGTGAGTGAATAGGGTTTAACGTCCGCTTTTCTGACATAGAGGTACAAGCCTCAGGGAGTCTGCAGAAACACAGGTAGAAGTAACGGACCGAGGTCTATAAATACATTAAATATGCATAAAAGCATCAATAAATGAACAAAAATAAGCTAAACAAAATTGTTTTACTCCCTACATATACTCCTTATACATGTACATGTAGGGTGTACAAACATGTTTTTTAGCTTATTTTTGTTCATTTATTGATGCTTTTAGGCAACTGTGGGCAGAAAGTGACATGAAAATTGACAACAATTTCAGAGCGTGTGTGTATTTGAATTTTTTTTATATATTGTATCGGTAATTCAATTACAGAAATGCTTCACAGAGCTCCAGATAAGCTTTTAGTCTAAAGCGTACTACACGCCCTGATTTCAAAATCATTGCGTATTTTACTTTTCAGGGCCGTAGCGGCCACCACGGCGCTGCCATGGCATTATTTTGGCCATTTTTTTTTTTCATCAGCTTCAATTCCGGCCTAATTTCGCGTTACACACCATGCGTGGATTTTTCCCCACTAAAAAGGCGGCCGTGGCATGACTTTACACACCGCTACGGGCCTGCTTTTAGGGTAGGTAGGTAGGTAGGTAGGCGAAACTTTTTTTTTTTCTCGAATTTTCTTTTCCATTCACGACACTGGATATGTTAACCCTTACTACGCTGAATTAAATGTTAAATGCCCGCCGCCCGCCCGGCTTTCGCCAATCCAATAGCCTGGATTTTTTTTTAAAAAACCTGGCTAAAAAATAATAATAAAAATTATCATAAAATTTCTCCCTCAAAGTATACTTTGCTAGATAAGTATACTTTGCAATGTTGGTGAAATAGGCGACTGGTTTCATATTATGTGGGAACAACTTTCATATAATCATGCCACGCACAGTGATCATGAAGCCATGAAGTCCCCAATAATGTACATATAGCTGGCAGAGACTGACATCATTGACCGCTATATTCCACAGATACTGGTTCAAAGAATGTTGGTCCAGCTGTAGACCTTGAGCACATGGGCCACACACAGGTTTAAGTGAAAAAAAATAAGCTAAACAACTTCTTTACTCCCTCATATACACAGTCAGTACTGTGTATAGGAGGAAGTAAAGAATTTGTTTAGCTTATTTTTTTTCTCTCACTTATTAACGCTTTTAGGTATTTTTAATTTTCAGAAAATACGGATGATGACAAATATATACAAATGTATATCAAGTTTAGCCAATCAAGTTTCAAGTTTAGCCAATCAAGTTTAGCCAATCCGACTTACGGTAACAGAGATAGTAGGTTCCGGTAGCTGAAAAATTTAACGCAAATCTCGGACAGGGTATTTGTTTTAGTGGTACAGAAAAAGAATTACTGCAATTGTGATCTGTGTCGACTTTAAACTACATCAATTGAAAAGGGGGATCTTACAGCTTATATATAGTGCCGGTTTGTCAAAAATCAACACAACTTACCAGATCACGTAACTGGCGTTTAACCACAACCCTCACAGCCCATTTAAACTCGTCCGACTTGTCCATTCTTCTCTGCTATGACTTAGTTGGCTTATTTCCTTTCCTGTTGTTCTCTTCAGTAAACTTCTCTGCCAATAAATAGGTTGGAAATCACTATAGGAATGAATGGCCTTTTTGTGGAATTTATCGGGGTATAAACTTGGAAAAGTCGCGGGAATACTGGACGAAGGCCGGAAGGCCTCGTCCAGTATTCCCGCGACTTTTCCAAGTTTATATCCCCGATAAATTCCACAAAAATGCCATTCATTCCTTATAATTCCAGCATTTTAAATAAATTCATCAAGAAAATGTGTTTATTTTCCGTTTTCTTAAGAATTATTTTAACTACGCCTGACGGGTACGGAAAGTAGTTCGGCATGGGAATTTACTGGGATATAAACTTTGGACAGAGACTTGCTACTGACCAATCAAATGTTAGGGAATTGTGTAAATACTTTTGTGCTGGAATTATTAAACCATATTGCTACACAACCACCTGCACTAATCTTGCCAATATTTGAATTTATTTTTATTTCAAAATACTCGTCTATTGAGCTAGAAATCAAGCAGATTGATTGGCTGAGCTACAGCTCAGCCAATCAAGTTGCTTGAAAGTGAGGTGAGATTGCCAATAGATGTTCAGAAATTATGACATATATGGGTGGAATCGTAACTCTGGCTACGGACGGTACGGGAGTAAATTGCAACAGTTACAGTTCGCAACTAAGTAACTCTGGGTAGGGACGATACACGAGTATTCCGCAGAGTTACTTCCCGCAATTAGTGGGTAGGTTGTGAAGTTTGTGCCCATGTTCAAAAACAGATTTTCAATGGGTTTAACGTACCAGTACGGCAGTAGCATCTAAGCAGCAGCACGATTTACCCAAATCTACCCAAATCTTCATTAAAAATAACATTTGTGATTATATTATATATACGTTTTTAACAATATAATATGTATATCATTAGTATATCATACAATAAGCACATTTTGACCGAAAAAGGGAAGAATAAAGCACATATTTCAGCGGGAAAGCGATTAATATACATGTAGCATTATTATAAAGGGAGACTACCGTGATCGACTCATTAATTATGTCTCAGTTGTCTAACTTTAAGTTGCCATCGATCATGATTTTTGAAATAGTTAAAAACAAAGTATAATGCATTGAATGAATGTTTTTATTAGCACAAATGACTTCTGGACATATATAGTTTAATTATTGCAATTTAATTTACGGAGATACATTTCAAAACTCACACAGGAAGGCTACATATATATATATAAATATTCTTAATATTGATCTACAATAACAATAATAAACGATCTTGTATTAAGAACATTGATGAAAATGAACCTTAATATGCATGCAATATATATATTTTTAAATTTGTGTATGGTCTGTATATCTTGTCAAATAGCTTGAATGTTTTTCACACCACTATGTAGACAAAGCCCAATATTATATTGTATTGACCAGAACACAGTGTATTTTAGTGGGGTAGCTCGTTATATATAGTCAATTATGTACAATATGGGAAACTGTGTATAGCCTCAACAAGTGGTTATGCACAAAATAGGGAACCGGGTAGACCCTGATCAGACTGTGATTGCAAATTTCCCGTTAAAAGGTATAGCCTCAACAAGTGATTGTTATAAGATGGCTACACGTCCTGGCGGGCGACACGCTGCTTGCTTGTATACGGTATACAGTGATTATGTACAAGATGGAAAACAGTGTAGACCCTGATCAGACTGTGATTGCAAATTTCCCTTGAGGTATAGCCTCCGAGTCAACAAGTGATTATGTACAAGATGGCTACACGTCCTGGCGGGCGAAAACGGCCAGTATACGGTCGACACCTTCACACTGTCTCCTTGTATGTCAACATTAAGAGAGGTTCTACAGTTTTTTGTTTGTATTTCAATTAAAAATCATCATCCCCATTTAGCATGTTTAGCCATTATAAAGTGGATTATCTTCCTTGGCTTCCTAGTATTAAGTTTATCGCGGTACTCTCCCTTTATTTCATATACAAATATTTCCATTTTGCATCAAAACATTGAAATGGGCCCTGGTATGAGCAAATTAATGACATACATTATGTAAGTACAGTCCAAACATCGTTATTATGATGTGTATAGCTTTATTTATCAACACATATAGTAATTATATGAAGATATGGGTAGATTTGGATAAATCATGCCACCCCATCTAAGGTCATACATTTTAAAGCAAGGACACAATAACAGATTTTGAATGAAATGATCATGAAAATTGCCTTACAAATGCAGGGTGTCAAAGAAAATAGGAGTCTAATTACACCAGCACAGTGGGAGAGCTAACTAAGTTGGTCAGGGGCCGAGTTGGTCTGTGGGCGAGTTGGCCAGACTCCGAATCCCAGCACACGCATATTTTTTTTCACATCTTGTAAGATTCCCACCTTGACTTACCACAATATACACTGGCGCCTATTCACCTTACAACATTTGAATACAGTTATTTACGGAAATAGTTTTCAAATATGATATTCTAACTTCTTGTATCAAAAGGTTGATCAACAACTCGTTTCATTTTTCAAAAGGCAAATGGCAGAAACATATTTGCAAGGGAAGCAACTGTTGTTGTTGTTGTAATGTTCTGTAATTCAGGCGCTTATTTTTCGCCTCAATCTCTCTACAGCCACTAAGACTGACATGTACCGGGTCTAAAAAGTACCCAAGAAAAAACGAGGTTTGCTTTGTACACACGTAGCATGTACAGCGTCAGCCGGGTAGCTGCGGTATATTTTTAATGTGGATGAAGAAAAAAGTGCCTGGAGAAAAATCACAGCGAGCTTGAACGGAACAAACAAAACCGTCCAGACATAACTAACTACAAGTGCAGAAACATTGGTCCATCTGATCTGGCATCGAATAACCACAACAGACAAACTGCCCACTAACAGGATCCAGAAAGGTTTCACTAAATCTCCTGCAACAAGTTCCCGCGAGTCCTACATGCCGCATTGCCCCACCCACACGTCCAGATACTATGCCCTCATTATGCGAAGACGTTACAACATGCATACATTCTAAAAGTGTAACAATAAAACAAGTGTACTATGCAATATTATGGCTCATAAAACAAACTCGGGTGCAACGCATCAAGTTCATAAAACATATGCTTGCCACAGTGAATTAAAACCACAAGTGCCGGCATGGCGGACCCGATCTTGACCTTGTTGGTGATATTTTTGGCCCAATACACTTCGGCTCATCCACATATCAGCCTCCGATAACTCGGCCTACCACACCCATCACCATATAATAGGTGTTAAGACGTAAGTTTTCGTCATTTATACTAATCGTACAGGATATAGAGATCAAACAACTAGGATAAGATAATGCCTGTCACGCGATACATGCTGATCGATATTGCCAGCGCTCCCGATAAGGAATTAGTAATTGAGTTTTTTCACTCCATCATGTCTGAAGCAATTGGGTATTCAACCTTTTAATTGGGTAAAATAAAATCACACTACTGTTTACACATCAACAGACAGCAATTATTGAATAGTTTACTTCGAAATGAAAACATGTCTTGGCATTTCATTCTAATGAAATACCAAGATGTGCTTTCATGGAAAATAAGAAAAATATACTATATTTGTGGTCTGTTTATTGTTTTCTGCAGCATGATAAAGGTGCCACAAAATTGTTATTGCTTTTTGATACTCGCTGTCACGAATCGTAGCCGACTATTTTTGTTATCATCCTTTATTTGTAACACGGGTCACACAATACTAGTCTAGAGCAATAATCGAATATTCTAGTACAGACGATCGAATATGTATTGGTGTGTGGAATATCGCTCCCGTGGAATGAAACGCAGGAGAGAATAGCGCTTTATCCGAAACCGCGCACGGACCACCAGTATTGGATTTTGCACTAGTCATATCTGGGTGATCTACACTGTATATGCAGACTTGGATGCTAGCCTAATTACCTAGTAGGTCATATATCTACTTATGACTGAAGTATCTCAGATTGATTCACCAGATATCTCACGAGCTAGACTGACATTTAGAACATTAGTCCACTTACGCAAAATTGTAAACCAAATGTTGGCACATACGTTTTACATTGACAGGCAGACTACATGAGGATAGTCGTGCACTATGGTGGGAGTATATATTCGATTAGCACCATATACTATGAGTCGGACATTCAATTACATTATTGTGACATTGGAGGCAAGCTTTCACTGGGAATTGTCCCAGCCAGTACACCAGCCAGTACACCAGCCAGGCAGCCAGGCAGCCAGCCAGTCAACAACGAGCGACGGCACGTCCATACTTTGTGTATGCGTAGAATCAGTACGCAACACATATTTATTTATACTGGAGTCCACGACACGACACCGTGTACCAGCGGGGACTCTGCTCCGCGTGGACCAGGGGCGTATTCGAGTGGGGCATATTCTGGTGATGTTATTCCGTCCAAGGACGTGATGCATCAATAAGGACGTTCACCGATGTGTTATTGGCCCCATCCGCCCAAGTAGGCTATGTATCATATAGTTACCAGTAACTTTACGACGTCATTAGAACGTCACTCCCATCATGGCGGAAGCCGGAGTTATTTAGCTGAACTCTAACATTGGATATTGATTCTGATCATGATGACGTATACTTTTGAACTATACCTACCTTTTCCAGTATCGTGGAGGTGCCTTGTTGTGCAAGTGCCTGTGGCGGTGGCTACTAAGGGACGGTGTCCGTACTGACATATTCTATTCATATATTGTTTGTGCTTTTCATTTATGTAAATACATCATCAATGTAAAAATATACCTTGTTGTCTCTGTCCACAACGTGCCTGAAGTTCCATCCCTACAGTAGACTAGCCCGGTGTCACCCTGGCGTGACAAATGGTGTCAGAAGTGGAATTATAGTTTATTGGGAACAACAAGGATGGTGTGGAGAGGACCACAGGGTCATACTGATGAACATCAGTAATAGGAGATAGGTTTACTCTTGTCCGAGACATCCGTTAAAAGTAAAGTTTACATGTAAAAGTAGGGATTACAAGAAGGATAAGTGTTACACCTGTCCATCTTACTGAGATATACACCCCAATCCTTACACTGACTATCTTGCAATATAACCCGTTATAAATATTTTTCAACCCACCACAGGATCTGCGAGCCATGTACAGGTAATAGTCTCACCACCAAGACGAGCGGCAAGCTGTACACCTCGACGCTAAGGTAAGTCTCTTTCACCCTGACAATTGGCAAACTATTATTAAACATGTAATCTGTCAGAGAGTGGAGCGCAGTGGCCTAGTGGTTAGAGCGTCAGACTGCTGATCTAAAGGTCGTGGGTTCGAGCCTCACCGGAGGCGCTGCGTTGTGTCCTTGAGCAAGACACTTTATCCACACTGCTCCAGTTCACCCAGCTGTGAATGGGTACCGATAATTCGTAGTTGCTCTGTAAATACGAATTGCCGGCTTCTCTCAAAAAATCTCTACCTCCGTTCTTTCTCCAATTCTTGGGAGACGGCATGCAAGGTCCTAGAGCCAGTGCCGCCGTTAAATATAAGCTAAAAAAAAATAATAATCTGTCAGTGAAGAGGCACAACGAGTATCCGTAAAAATAGGGGTCGTTCTAGTTGGTTGGGTTTGATCTGAGACACATTCACTATTTTCCGGGTTATAACATTAGACCCAGGGTCCTTTTGTTGGTGTGTGGTGAATCGTTTTGTGACAATAGCACAATTGACCATCTAATGATTTTTTTTAGTGTATGGGAAATTTCCCATAATTGTACGTACCAGTCTAGGGGGAAGGTGACGTATATCACAAATTTCCTCACGATATGTGACGCAATATGAGATAGGTGAGACGGTGACATATAACTTAAATTCCCCACCAGTGTAAATACGTGTTGGACTAAGATTAGTCGGGTGGGAAGGAACACAATACATACCGGATTTGATATTACCCAATAAGGCGTGAATCGGGTTGAGACTCGCACAGTACTCGTGACACAAATGCTGAGACTCCGTATTCTAGAGAGCTGTACATAGTACACTCCGCCTCGTGACCAAGTGACTATTTTATTGAGACAGTAGAAGGCAATCATGTCGACCATTAAAGAGTTAATGGACGTAGGCAGGGAATTAGGCTTAACTGGGATGGAGTTAAGGTCCTTTGTGAAAGAAGAGCAAGATAGAGAGAGAGAGAATAGACTAGTAGAAAGACCGGCTGAGAAAGATAGGCTTGATGCTGACAGACTAGCAAAAGAGGTAGATAGACAGGCTGAGAAAGATAGGCTAGAGGATGAGAGACTAGCAAAAGAGGGAGATAGACTGATGGAGAAAGATAAGCTTGAGGCAGACAGATTGATGGAGGAACGAGAAATGGAAAAGGTAAGAATTGATTTGCAAATGACAAAAGTTAGATTGGAGTACGATTGCAAAATGCGTGAGTTAGAGACTACGTAGAAAGTTGAGATAGCGAAGGCAGAAATGGGAATATCGGATACTTATAGTCCAGTAGTCGAACATAAGATACCACAAGGTCCGAAATTACCATATTTTGATGAGGATAAGGACACTATGGATAGTTATCTGGCACGGTATGAACGTTACTCGGAAGTGCAAGGTTGGCCGAAAGGTCAGTGGTCATTACACCTTAGCACATTATTAAGGGGCAAAGCTCTAGATATTTACTCCCGTTTATCGTTGGAAGATGCTCTTGATTATGACACATTGAAAACATCCTTGCTCAAAAGGTTTGATTTAACCGTAGAAGGGTTTAGGAAGCAATTTAAGAACGGTAAGCCAGAGCCGTGTGAGATATGTGTTCAATATATCAACAGGGCTAAGAGTTATCTTGATAGGTGGTTGGAACTAGGCAAAGTTGAACGTACTTACGAAGGCGTGATATATGTTTTGCTCATGGATCAGTTACTAAGCACTTGCAGTCGTGACTTGTACGTTAGCAAAGTACATGAGCTGGCAGTGCAAGCTGACTTCTTTGCGGAAGCCAGAGGCGGTACAAAGTACGTAGTACAGAGAGAGAACCGAGACAATAGAGCGAAAAGTGAGAATCTTAACACAGGTTATGAGAGGAAGGTGAGAGGTATTGGTGAGAGATATCGAGGCAATGACAGATCTCGTAACTATGGTAGAGAGAGAAGTGGCGAGAGAAGTAGAGATAGTAGTAGGGAAAGGTACAGAGAGAATGACAGACGTACCATTACATATTACCTTTGTGGAGGTCAATGTCATGTAGCTCCAGACTACCCAAGAAGAGGTCACATGGATCGAGCTGCAGCCCTTGAGGAGAATGATACTGGTGCCTATGGGCAGAAGATTGTAAGCTTTGCAGGCACCGGCGACGAACCAGAAAGGGAGGATGCAATACATAGAGGCAGGAGTAGAGGCAGGAGCAGGGGCAGAGAGCCTTATCACCACCGCAGAAGAGGCAGAGGGCGCCCCTTTTCTCCACCTGTAGATCAGGGTAATTTTTGTATTGTAGAGGACAACCTGACCAAAGATGACGGTGAAATCACTATGATATGCGCAGGTAAGGAAGTTGACTAGAGTCCGAAGGTTACAGGATGCAAATTTTCCAGTGCGAAATTACCAGTGGCAGAAGGTTTGTTAAATGGGAAAGTGGTGACTGTGATGCGTGATACAGGTTGCACGGGCGTAGTAGTGAAAAAGGAACTAGTACATCCTGATCAGTGGCCACATGTATGCTAGTAGACAAGAGACGCTTGAGTGAAGTCCCTGTATCGAGAATCACCCTTGACACCCCATTTTTCAAAGGAGAGACCGAAGCGTTATGCATGGAAGAAACTATGTACGATGTAGCGAAAGGGAACATTGATGGGTCACAACTTCCTGTACTGAATGATTTCAAAGGCGCGACGACGTTAGCAGTTTAAACGCGTTCACAGGTTTTGAAACGCGATGAATCGTACAGGAAACTGCTGTTGTACCGGAAGCCGTATCGCACGTTTCGCGTAGTGAATTCAAAGAACAACAAACAAGCGACGTTACGTTAACCTCATTACACACAAACGCAAAAAAACGGAAACGTGAAGTATTCTAAGAACGGTAACGTTACGTCATTTCTGTACCGAAAAGATTTACTGTATCGACAGTTCGAGACGACAGGTCACAAAAGAAAATACTATCAATTAGTCGTTCCGGAAAAACTAGACAGACCGTTTTAAAGGTGGCACATGAATATATTATGTCAGGGCACTTAGGAGTAAAGAAAACAACAAATCGCGTTTTGGCAGATTTTTTCTGGCCTGGCGTGTCCGGTGACGCGATACGATACTGCAGGTCATGCGACATTTGTCAACGAACAATCTCGAAAGGTAATGTAATAAAGAAACCGCTGGGCAACATGCCACTGATTGACACGCCATTCAAACGCGTAGCCGTAGACATCGTAGGACCGATTTATCCAGCAACGGATAATAAAAATCGGTATATTCTAACGCTAGTAGATTACGCCACACGATATCCAGAGGCAGTACCATTACCGAGTATCGAAGCCGAACGAGTAGCTGAGGCACTCGTAGACATGTTCAGTCGATTAGAAATTCCTGAGGAATTATTGACTGATTGCGGATCTCAATTTACGTCGAACGACGTAATGCGGGAGATCAGTAGGCTATTATCACTGAGACAACTTACGACTACTCCCTACCATCCTATGTGCAACGGGTTGGGTGGAGAGATTCAACGGTACATTGAAGCAGATGCTTAAACGCATGGCGAGCGAGCGTCCCAAAGATTGGGATAAGTACATAAACGCGTTGTTGTTCGCATATCGCGAGGTTCCACAGTAGAGCCTAGCATTCTCCACATTCGAACTACTCTATGGGAGAACAGTCAGAGGTCCTATGAATGTTCTTAAGGATCTGTGGTATGAGAAGGAACTTGACGAAAGCGTGAAAACTACATACCAGTACGTACTGGATCTCAGACAGAAACTCGAGCAAACATGTGAAATCGCGAGAGAAAATCTCAAGAAATCTAGTAAGCGGTACGCGAAGTACTATGACAGGAAAGCGCGTGACCGGAAGTATAAGGAGAATGACCGGGTGTTAGTACTACTCCCTACTGATAGGAACAAACTGTTACTCCAATGGAAAGGTCCATACCCTATAGTGGAGGTACTAAATGACTGGGATTATAGGATCGACATGAAGTGGAAACTGAAAACATTTCATGTGAACATGTTGAAACGCTATGAAGAGCGTACGCCTCAAAGCCCAGGGAAGGGGATACTAGCCGTCATAAACACGGCGGTAATTGACGACATAACTGACGGGAATTCGGGTACAGGGGAGTGTAGTGCCGATGAGCAATGACGTGTCCAATGGGGACACAGGAATCGATAGACAGGGTGGACTTAGCCCCATGGTTGTCCAAGGACCAAACAGTTGAAGTACACAGGGTGCTTAAGGAGTATGAGCACGTACTGACTGATAGACCAGGGCGCACCCATGTAGAGATTCATGACATTAAATTGTCTACCTCAGACCCATTACGGATAAAAGGTTATCCCATCCCATACAAAGTTCGCGACTTAGTCAAAGAGGAGGTCGTAGAAATGTTGAAGTTAGGAGTTATCGAACCTTCTAGATCCCCATACTCATCACTAGTCATTCTAGTCAGGAAAGAAGACGGAGGACTCCGTTTTTGTATAGGTTTTCGTCAGGTTAAAAAAGTCACTATTTTTGACGCTGAGCCAATGCCTGAAATTGAAGAAATGTTCTCGAAATTAGCGAAATACAAGTATTTCTCGAAACTGGATTTAAGTAAGGGGTATTGGCAGGTCCCACTCTCAGAGAACGCAAAACCCTATTCTGCTTTTGAAGCACCCCCAAGGCCTTTTCCAGTTCAAAGTAATGCCCTTCGGAATGGTGACGGCACAAGCTACGTTCTGTAGGCTTATGAGGAAAGTCCTGAACGGTGTCCCGAATGCAGACAGCTTCGTGGATGATATTCTCATATTCACCATCACATGGGAGGATCATGTTAGGGCCCTGAGGCAGGTTTTGTCCCGATTATCCAGTGCTAATCTGACCGCAAAACCATCGAAGTGCAGCATTGGTTTCAGCGAGCTAGAGTGTCTAGGCCATACCATAAGCGGAAAGAAAGAGCTCAGAGCTCACCCATATAATGTCACAGCTGTACAGGAAGCGCATGTCCCCGAAACTAAGAAAGGGGTGAGGGCATTTTTGGGGCTAGCGGGGTTCTACCGTAAATTCATCCCCAATTTTGCAGAAATAGCTGTCCCACTAACAGATCTCACGAAAAAGGGTCAACCGAACAAAATTGAATGGGGCGACTCCCAAGAGAAGGCTTTCAACAGCCTGAAAAGAGCGCTGACTAACGATCCCATCCTCAAACTCCCAGAGCTAGACAAGCCGTTCATATTGAGAACAGACGCATCCGACGTAGGTTTAGGGGCCATTTTGTTGCAGGAACAAAACGGGGCACAACTACCAATTGCGTACGCTAGCAAAAAACTACTTCCAATGGAGCAAAACTACTCAGTTGTAGAAAGAGAGTGCTTAGCAGTAGTCTGGGGAGTGGGACAATTCCACAAGTATTTGTTTGGTAAAGAGTTCGTACTCGAGACAGATCATCAACCACTTACGTACCTGAATAAGGCAAAGGTTGCAAACTCCAGGCTGATGAGATGGGCGCTGTTGTTGCAACCATATCGCATGATGATCAGAGCCATCAGGGGCTCAGACAATGTGGGTGCAGATTATTTGAGTAGGATCTAATTAAGTCATAGACCGCACACCATAGCCGAGATCCTGGGGCTCAAAAAGTATAAGTTGTGTAGGATGTATATATATGTATATAGGTAAACAATGTCGGTACAACTCGTGATTACCGCTAAGTGTTTCACATTTTTATTTAGGGGGGAGTATTGTCACGAATCGTAGCCAACTATTTTCTTTATCATCCATTATTTGTAACACGGGTCACACAATACTAGTCTAGAGTAATAATCGAATATTCTAGTACAGACGATCGAATAGGTATTGGTGTGTGAAATATCGCTCCCGTGGAATAAACCGCAGGAGAGAATAGCGCTTTATCCGAAACCGCGCACTGACCACCAGTATTGGATTTTGCACTAGTCATATCTGGGTGATCTATACTGTATATACATACTTGGATGCTAGCCTAATTACCTAGTAGGTCATATCTACTTATGACTGAAGTATCTCATATTGATTCACCAGATATCTCACGAGCTAGACTGACTGTTAGAACATTAGTCCACTTACGCAAAATTGTAAGCCAAATGTTGGCACATAAGTTTTACATTGACAGGCAGACTACATGAGGATAGTCGTGCACTAGGGTGGGAGTATATATTCGATTAGCACCATATACTATGAGTCTGACACTCAATTACATTCTTGTGACATTGGAGCGCAAGCTTTCACTGGGAATTGTCCCAGCCAGTACACCAGCCAGGCAGCCAGCCAGTCAGTAGTATATAAGAGTCATAATGATACAAGTTTATATGGAAGCCACCCACTACGTGTGGTGGCTTCCACACGAAACTTGTAATCATTATGACTCTTATATACTACTACCGCGAGACCATATATTTATGACATGAGAAGATACACCCTATTAGAGATAAAAATCCCTATGTTATACTCACTAGTAAAATAACTCCCATATATATACAACAATCTGTCATACTTTTAATTACGAATAAAATAACTAACTGACACCCTATTAAAGATAAAAATCCATAAGTTATTACTCAGTATATTACAACAATCTGTCACAAATATAAACTGACACCCTATTAAAGACAAGTTATCCATATACTCAGTATATATATACAACAATCTGTCATACTTTTTATTACGAATATAATATAAACTGACACCCTATTAAAGATAAGAAATCTATAAGTTATACTCAGTATTTTACAGCAATCTGTCACAAATATAAACTGACACCCTATTAAAGAAAAGTTATCCATAAGTTATTACTAAGTATATTACAACAATCTGTCATATATTTATTACGAATAAATATACTTACCCATATTGAAGATAAAAAATCTATTGGTTATACTCAGTATATGCCTACCATAAAGCAAATGAGAGAGCAAGCTAAGAGTTGGGGAATTTCCCTAAGAGGTTTGAGACTCAAGAAAGATATAGCAGATAGGATAAGTGACGCGCGAGCCGTCGTCTACGAGGGAGAGGCTGCGGCGTGCGGTTTCGACCGGACGACTGCCCGCCGACCCCAAAAAACGCTCCGAGAAATTGTAGAACGAGACGACGGCCAGTCTGCGAGCCACCGCTTACGCGCAGCGTGTAAAAGAAGATCACAGAGCGCACGTAGAAAACCCTATACAAGGCGTACTACAATAAGATTTATCAAGGGTTGGTGGGGAGACCTCCCAAGAAGAAGAGAGATATCGCCAGAGCTTTGGTGGAGGAGGGTCCCAGGATTCTCTCCGAAGAAGCCGAAGTTAGGGAAACTGTTGATAGGGTAGGAGGAAGATAGTATGGACTTTCGAGAGGGGGGTAGACGGGGAGATCGCTGAATCGCATAATGAATAAAAATTCGCCCAGAGATGACCACGGCATGTTATCTGAGAGGTATTCGCGCTCGTATCGTATTAGGAACATAGAGACCGACGCTACTATAATCTATCACAAACAATCAAAGGGCAGTCCGTGGATAAACGAGATCGCCAAAGCCGAGAGTTGGATATCCGATAGAGAGAAAGGTCGAATGGACATCGACAAAGTCGATAGACCAAACACAAAATGGACCTTCGTTCGTTGGATATCGGTCGAGGTGAAGATGATCATCGACGCTCAACAATTTCTCATTGCTCATGGGAGCGGGGGAAAACTCACAGACTGGTTAAGACAGAAAAAGGGAATGTATTCCGTCGACACGTACGACGATTACTTGTGTCTGTTTAGGTGCATAGCCATCCAACGTGGAGGGAGACCCGACGGGTGTTGTAGGAAGGCACGAGCTCTGGCTCGCGAATACCTCGGGCACGATAACGGACCGGGTAGTAAGGGAATCCCCCTGGATGATATTAAGAAGGTAGAAGAGCGCTTCAAGATGGGCATTCGCGTTTACGAGCCCACCGCCGACGGAGTGTGGTACCTCATGAAGGTTCCGGCAAATTACGACGTGGTTGAGGGGAAGACAATGACGATAGGAATGTTTGGAGGTCACTCGTTCCTCATAACGAATCTCCGCAAGATGACGAACGAGTACGGGTGCACCGGATGTCAACAACGGTTCACAAAGTCGTGTAACATGCACAGGCACGCGACCACCTGCATGGGTGGGAAGACCGTGGTGACATGTCCAGGTAAGAGGGTAGAGAGACCGCAGTCGGCCTACGAGAAGGCGTTCTTTCCCAAGGGGTCAGCGAGTGTGAGGTCGATTCAATGGTTGAGCAGAGAAGAGGAGAGGGTGGGAAAGCACATACATCACGCCAACTGCGGTCACGGCGGTGATAGGTGGGTGGCCGGTGATCCGGTCGACGGTTACTGTCACGAGACCGAGACCGTGTTTCAGTTTCACGGATGCTTCTGGCACGGGTGTCCGAGGCATTGCATGATAGGTAACGCGATATCGCTGTACAAGAGGACGAAAATTCAAGACGCCAAGATAAGGAAGGCGGGTTACGAGCTGATGGTGATGTGGGAGTGCGAGTGGTTGAATGAGGTGAATACCTACTATCCACAATTGCCACGCGAGGAGGAGACGACTCTGTACCCCCACCAGATAGTCTACGACTTCGAGGCGTATATCGACAAGTCAAAAACCACGCGACCCAACAAAGACCTGACCTTCGAGGTCGAGCACGTTCCTATATCGGTGTCGTTGGGGGATACGATGCATGAAGGGATCACACACCTATGCGAACGAGATCCCGACACGCTAGTCGAGAAGTTCGTGACTGAGCTGCAGATGAGAGGCAAGGCAATCAGGGAGGGGGTTAGGAAGAAGTATCTGCCGGCCGACATAGATATGTTATCGAAGTCTCAGCAAGCAAAGATTATTTCTTGGATTGACCAAGTCCCGGTGGTGGGGTTCAACTGTAGCAGGTACGACCTGAACCTCATCAAGCAGTACTTTGTAGAGAAGTTGGCGGCCACCGTGAATAAGGTGATGGTTGGAAAGAGAGCCAGCACGACGATGTTTCTGTTTACCCCGGAGTTTAGATTTCTCGACATCATCCAGTATCTGGGACCCGGTACCACGTACGACCGGTGGGTTAAGGCGTACGACTGTAAAACGGTAAAGTCTCACTTTCCATACGAGTGGTTCGATAGCGCGGACAAGCTCGACCATCCGGGGCTGCCAGACTATCCCGAGTGGTACTCGAAGTTGAAGGGTGAGTTCCTTCTGTCGTTGTTCGAGTGGAAAGAGTGTAAGAAGGTATTCCGAGAAAAGGGGATGAAGACGTTCAATGAATGGTTGCAACACTACAACGACTTGGATGTAGGACCGTTCCTGGAGGCTCTGACTAAAATGACGGAGTTCTACAGGGGAAGAGGTGTGGACATACTCAAGGATGCTGTGTCTCTGCCCGGTGTTTCCCTTCAGTACCTATTCCGCGGGTCGATCGATGGGAAGGCGGACACGCCCGAGCTGTGGTCACCGAAGTCTGAAACTTACGAGATGATGAAGCAGGGATTGGTCGGTGGTCCGTCCATAGTATTCTCCAGATACGCCGAGGCTGGAAGGTCAACGATCAGGGGTCAGGTGGGGAGTCGGGGGAGGAGAAGATGTGCAAGGCGGTGCTGGGGTACGATGCCAATGCTCTGTACCTATCTACTCTGTCGAAGGACATATGCCGTGTGGTGAGGAGCAGATATGGACGTGTGACGACCCGGAAAGACAGTCGTATATAGACCGTTTCGTGAGGAAGGTCAGGAGTGAAAAGTGGTTCGGATTTGCGGAGTTGGATATAGAGGTCCCTGAAACGTTGAGAGACAAGTTCTCGGAAATGTCACCGCTGTTCGTTAATCGAGAAGTCGATGAGAACGAGGTTCCGCAGCACATGAAGGACTACCTGGCCGGGACCGGTAGGAAAAGAGTCGAAGGACAGAGAAAGCTCGTGGGGGCAATGTCCGCCAAGAAGATGATCATATACTCCCCGCTGCTAAAGTGGTATCTGGAGCACGGTCTGATCGTCAAGGCGGTGCAAAGGGTGATAGACTACACGCCCGGCAAACCGTTTCAATGGTTCGTTAAAGAGGTCACCGCTGCTAGACGGACGGGGGACGTCGACAAGAGCAAGGCGGTGTTGGCGGAGATATTCAAACTGGTTGGCAACGCGTGTTGTGGCAAGCTGATAGAGGCACAAGAGAGACACCTGAACACCACATATACGAAGGATGAGAAGACTGTCGATCGGGCACTGAGGTCGGCGTGGTTCGAAGACCTGGAGGAGATTGGGGAGGCTTACGAGATATCGAGCAGGAAGACACGAGTCGTGATCAACAGACCGTTTCAGTGTGGCATAGCGGTCTACCAGTTGGCCAAGCTCCGGATGCTGGAGTTCTACTACGATTTCTTGGACAAGTACGTGGATCGCGGAGATTTCGAACTGATACAGATGGACACTGACAGCATGTACTTCGCGCTGTCGGAGAAGACGCTGGCGGCGGTGGTGAGAAAGAATATGAAGAGAAAGTTTAATAAGGAGAAGACCGAGCGGTTGGCGTGGGACGTGTGGAGCAACAGAACTCCGGGGGGGGACTGTTCAAGCTGGAATTCGAAGGGGATAGAGCCATCGCTCTGTGTAGCAAGTGTTACTACGTGAGCGGTGATGGAAAATCTAAGCACTCGGCCAAGGGGATGTCGAAGAGATCTAACGATCTGACTTGGGGGAGGTATAAGAGTGCTCTCGAAGGGGGTAGGGATATGGCGGAGAACAGGGGATTCCGAATGATTAACGGGGTGATGAAGACGTACTGTCAACAAAAATTAGGACTCTCGGCGTACTACGACAAAAGGAGAGTGATGGAAGACGGGTTACACACCGAGCCTATAGGATAGATAAAAAAAAACAACAAACTCTGAGAGAGAATACTAAAGACTCTGACGATCCGGGGGTAGCTGAGTGTCAGAAGGCACCGCAAGAAGTTCTTCGCGAACAAACCCTCGAGATGGCCCATCATCCAAATAGTAGAGCACGGGCTCATCGGGCTTGGTAATAGATCGATCTAGATGATATACATTGAGAGACCACACGGGATCAGTCGCGCGGCGGCTGCCACCTTCGAGCTCTCCCGGTTGATAGAGGTACCGGACGTCAATATCCGATGGAAGCCGTTGCTCCTCTAAACCAACGGGTCGCCCGCGTGAGACGGCAGAGGGCTCGCTCGTCACCCTTTTAAGCTTGATAGCATCTACGGGCTTCTTACCTATCAATCTGGTCACCTCTCCGTTCAGTGCGGAGACCACGGCGGGCAGTCTGGCCACCCACTCGGTCGATCGCGAATGAGGGTCTACAAGGTTATTTAGCGTATTGGTGTCCGAACAGTCTCTCAGCCAGGGTTCGATTGAAGCGTTCCACGATCCCCTGGTCCCGGTGGATGTTGACGCGGCCGCGTCTGACAGAAACTTCGTGCTTAGACAATAGATGAGAGACCGCGCCCATGAACTCGCGGCCGGGATCGACCTGGAGAAGATTCGGCCATTTGAGAGGACTCCTCTTATATATTCGGGAGAGAGCCTCGGCCACCTTCTTAGACTCTTTAGTGGCTAACGGCTCAGCCCCCTTATAACGACTCGCTACGTCAACGACTGTCAGCGCGTACTTGTACGTCTTACGACCAACGCGATCGTGAGGGAGAAACAGGAGATCCGCTTGGTAAACTTGGTTCGGTACCGGCACGTCGAATTTAGGGCGCGGAATATTGTGAGGCGCGGGTAAATAGATCTGCCAGATGGCCTGCTTCTTGAGCCATTCCTTGACAGCGTTTTCTGAAACCTTGGTCGCCGCCGCGAGGTTCTTGATGGCAGCGAGTCCCTTCCAGTAGCCGCGGGGGCTATAGTACATGTTCGTTAGCTTGCGCGTTAGGCGAACCGATAGTTTGGTATTAAGTTTGCGTGTGTTCATCGTATGCGATGTATTCTAAGATATCGGACAATCTCCAACATGCCCTCGCTAGATCGTCCGGTAACTGCGTCGATAATAATAAACCTTTGTTGGAAGTACAATCGCGATTGGGGGTTAAGTTCTGAAGGAAATTGGGAAAATATAATCCCCCAGGATTGGTGGAGGAATCTAACATCCGCTTTAGTTTAGACAATATTTTATTTCATATATAGCAGGTTACATATATACAAGACAAGTGATAAAAGGATTAGAAAACAAGCTTCGTAAAAGCTTATGTGAATTCTTCTCCTTGACAGTTGATGGGCCGCCGGCTGAGATAAGAGACCTTACGACAATTGCGTTAATTGACAATACTTGGAGATATATTTTGTTTGTTGTACCTCACACAGTACGATTTGCATGTACTCGCCTTGCTGGTGTGATTATTGCTACAACATTAGCTGAAAACGAACAGTGTACGCCCTGAGCAGACCGCTCGGATGAGCGGGCTGACATGGGTCCCACGCTGGTCGCGTATGTCGTAAGGGCCTTGTTCTCAGCAGGGTGCCCATATTACACAATAGTTATTGAACAGTGGCAGGAAATAGTTTAATATTGTTTATCTTATGATCACTGAAAATGAAAATGGAGCATACACGTGATAAATATGGTTCTATAATACCAACACCAAATATTATCAAATCACCAATAGGCCAGCACACGCGCTCACTGCGACCGCA
Organism: Conchocele bisecta; assembly: GCA_029237695.1. Classification (NCBI taxonomy): domain Eukaryota; kingdom Metazoa; phylum Mollusca; class Bivalvia; order Lucinida; family Thyasiridae; genus Conchocele; species Conchocele bisecta. The sequence continues at coordinate 96,678,276 of CM055271.1, read as the reverse complement.
GTCAATCTATCAGAGGCAACAGCCTGTCATTGGTTGAATATCCAATTACCTTACAAGTCGCAGCAACAGAGTGTCTGGTTGTATACAAGTCTTTGATAAAATAAATGACTATAAATAGTAAAAAATCAGCAGCCGCCAATTTGTTATCTTATTTTCTTATTGCTCTCTGAATACTGTGAAGATATGACATGCAATTTCATTAGAATTGCGTTGTCACAACGCAGTTCTAATGAAATTCCATGACATATTTGGCTGTTGTTTTCATCGCTAGCGTCCAAAAAGTTAAGAGCTTTCATCTCTCGATTGTATGCCAAACATTTATGTCTGCCTATGCATGCAATTAACAGCTGCGGGTTTTGGAGAAATGTTTGAGTCCAGTGTTTAGCCATGGGTTGGTTGTACAAATGTATGTTTGCTTGTTGCGTCATGTTTTAAATCTTTCCTTTAACTCTGTACATTTTGTATATACATGTATGTAAGTCAGCGAGGGCCTCTTGGAAGATTAGTTTATAACTAAATGTGTAACCCTCTTTAAATAAAGTCTATTATTATTATTATTATTATTATTATATGTGACAATTGGACCATATACTTGATTGTTTTTGATTGTCTGGTTTGAAATCGAGTTGAAACGAGACATTATTATGTATACACCTATCTGTTAGTATATTTAGTTAGGAATTTAATTACTTTAGTCTGACCTAAAAGCGTTTTGTAGACATTATATATTTGTGCACTTGCAAAAATACGGTGGTATTCTGTTCAAATGATAATCGTTCGTTACCATAAAGAAGATTGTTGGCTATCGGTGGACACGGAATGTCTGTTAAGTGAAGATGTCTTTGACGTTGATAGTTTTCGCAATATAGTAGAAAATGATTGATTGTTTCTACCGAACCACAAGTACAATTTGGAGAATCAACTATAGATCTACGATGAAGGTCATAATTCAAGGAACTGCATGACAAACGAGACGGGCGTGAAGTACTTGTCCTTGTCTGCAGCCTATTGTATAAGATGGGTGATTTTGTAACATTTTTATTTATAATTGCCTTAAAGGACGGTACTGATTGCGCATTTTTTTCCTGTTCTGACAATTTATTCCATTCACGAATAGTGTGGGGTAGATATGAATTCAAGTACAATTGTGTACGACAATGTACTAATGGTATATTAGTAGCGTTTCTAAGGGTATACCGTGCTTGTATCTGTTCAGGAATCAGATCGCTAAGATATTGTGGGGATAGTTTATTTACCATTTTGTAAAATAGTATAAGTTTGTGTTTATTTCGTCTGTTTTCCAAGGATTCCCACCTGAGATCTTGATATAATTTATCAATATTACAAAGTTTAGATAGCTCCACACACTATGCGCGCAGCTTCTATCTGTACTGTTTCGATCTGGTGTTTTAATTCGTCTGTGCAATTACTCCATACAACATCACCATACTCCAAAAGAGGTCGAACAAAACAAAAATACATGCGTTCAAGAGCTGACCTTTTTAGGGTGAATTTCAGAGATCGTAATATGCCTATTCTTTGCCATGCTTTATTGAGATATGATGAGATGTGTGGATACCATTTCCGTTTTCTGATAGAATTATTTCCTAGATGTTTATGTTCATTAACAATTGTAATAGGACGAGTGTCCATTTTAAGTACTGGATGCTGTGGTTTATTATGTTTTCTTGAATAAATCATTGACTCTGTCTTGGATGGGTTGAATGTCACTAGCCATGTTTTTGACCATTGATTTATAGTTTCTAGGTCGTTATTTAATGCAGCTGCTGCTGCTGCTGATATTGTGTCGTCGACTATTATGTACAAGCTTGTGTCGTCTGCAAATAATCTTATGTTGGAGTTAATTTCTTGGACTATGTCATTTATGTATATTAAAAACAATAAAGGTCCTAAAATAGATCCCTGTGGAAACGCCTGCATTGATAGTGCACCAATTAGACGCGAGTTACTATATACTACACGTTTTTTCTAGAGGACAGATACGACTTAAGCCATTCGAGCATAGAACCAGAGATTCCGATGTTTGATAGTTTGTAAAGAAGGCCTCGATGCCAGACTCTGTCAAACGCCTTTGATATGTCGCAAAAAACAGCACGAACCTCTTTTCCTTCATCCATTGCTTTGCAAATATCGTTATAGATGTAAGTAAGTTGATTTACAGTTGAATCACCTTTGATAAAACCCGATTGGTATGATGTTAGTTTATTGTTTGAGGCCACAAAATTGTACAAATATTTATGAACACATCGTTCCATTAGCTTACCAATGCAGCTAAGCAGGGAAATCGGTCTGTAGTTCTGTGGACTTGAAGGATCTGCCTTTTTAAAAATCGGATTACATTCGCCTGTTTCCATGGATGAGGGGAAGTATGAATTACTTAGTAATGTATTGAAGTATGTAGAAAGTGGTACTGAAAGTTCACGAGAGCCCTCACGAAGTAATCTGGGACTTATTAAATCAGGACCACTGGCTTTTGATGGATTGACTAATGATATAGCATTGATTACATCTGTAGGAGAGATTGTGATTGTTGTCATATTGGCTAGATTCGGTTGTGTGGGAGGTGGCAGTGGAGTAGAACTGTCATCAATGGTGGACTGTTTTGAGAAGAAGGAATTAAGTAATTCCGTTTTTTCTTTGTCTGTTTGTGCTTCTATTCCGCCATCAAGCAATGTAGGAATTGCCGTGGAGGTTTGTTTAGCCTTCAATTGTTTTGCAAGTTTAAACCATGTTTTTACTGAAGTTTCGGAATCATTAACCTTCTCTATTAGTTTATTTTCATAATCCGATTTACATTTTCTTATGAGTTTCGTAACCTCGTTTCTAATTTTTCGGAACTTAGACCAGGCTAGTTCTGTATTCACATTTTTAGCTCGTTTATGGATTTTATTTGCGAAAAGGTTGGCCGCTTTTTCGTCCTCCCGCCACGTCTCGAGAGAATCTCGGGCCAGACGAATCATACCCTTTGCACCAGCTATGCGGTGTTTAAGGGCAGTGTAGCCTACATCAATCATAGCAAAATAAAGTTCGTCAACTGACATCGTTCTATATATATATATATTTATTAAAAAGTTATTTAAAATAATTAATTTAAAATCTCGATTGAATATAGTAGCCGACGAGACCCACCACACCCATTCCCACGACGATGAACGCGATCTCGCGGTCTTTTTGGGGCTCTGACGGTACATAGAAATCTGAAAGTTGGGGCTCGCGATCCAGCGGCGCGAGACTTTTCTGCGGATATGCCAGCGCGTACTCGCGGTTGGCTTCTTCAACGTTCTGAAAAGTTTGTGCGGCGTGATTTTCGCGGCGAAACTCTTCATTGACCCAGTCAAGATGGGCGGTTCGTTTTTTCGACCACGCTTCCTTTGCGCTATTGAGTTGTTCTACAGCTAAATCGTGACGCTTACGCTCCTCATCCACGTTTGAGCTTCTCATTTTAGAGAATATAAAGTTGCTACCGCTGAACGCCAATGCGTTTACAAGCGCACCACCTACTATTACTGCGATTGAAGCCATTTATTTTTTCCATATATTAACTGGTAGAATTCCAGCTTTAACTAGATAATCTCGGGTCCAAACTGCGGCCGCTACATCTAAGGTCGCGAGCCCTACGTCTCTCGCAGTAAAGTCCAATTTGGGAGCGGATCCTCCTAGGGCCATCTTTGATAGTCGAGCATACCAGATACTGAAACCCGATATCACCACGGCGTGATAAAGCGCATTCACTAACATTTTACCGTCTTGTTCAGCCATTATAATTATTGCATATAAAAGGGGTCACGATCAATGTTTAAATGGGGCGCATCCAATCGCGATTGGTGTTTCGTAACTTTCTTCTGAACACTGGCTGGTTGTTTTTTCGATAATATGGGGTATTTCCACACGCACAAGGCACCAACAACTGCCAGACCACCACCAACAACCCAACTCCAATTCACGAATTTGGGTTCAATCGGATTCGCCCAACCTCGATTGGGTGTTGAGTGTGCTTCCAATTCGTGAATTGGGGGTGTTGTTGTACTCAACTCTGTCTTCAGATGTTTTGCTGTCTCCGTGCCCGATTGCAACGACTGTTTAGCCTCTCGAAGCTCGGCGAGTATTTTATCTTGTTTAACTTTTCGGGTGGCAGCCGCCGCCCGCCCAGCTGCCTGTCTTTTGGGATTTTTTATATGCGGTATGTCATCCAGTGGCGGAGTAACACTCGGGTTCGATTGGGTTGGAGCAATCGGGTTCAACTCCGTCACTCTCGCGGGTGTGTCTTGTGTCATCATTTATGATATTAATATTAGGGCTTATAGTTCGTGGGCATATATGTCCAAATTGATAGTGTTTACCCGTGGTCAACGCGGTTGTCAGCGGAGCTAAGTACATTCCAAACTTGTGATAAATTGAGCAGCAGGCTGTTCTAAGAGTGTGACCTATAAAAGGGTCAGTCTCTAGATCATCAATCAATCACGCGGTGTTTGGTATAGGGAGAAGTATACTAACGGCGGTTGCGTACAAATGAATAGCCGCCGATCCGAGAGTTTTTGTCATCTCCGCACCTAACCTAGATTAGTATCGCGCATACATTTTATCGATCTCCGCATCTGACATCTTATCCACCTGAAAAACTGAGAGACGCCTACCGAGATAATGCTCCGATTGTCCCCAGCAACCAGCGCAGCTAGCCGCTCTCGTCGCGCCGCATTTTCATTTTCATTCGGAGTCGTTGCACTCAACCCAATACCAACCGCCGTTGGAGTTGATTCCGATTGCTCTGTCGGATCATTATCTATGTTGGCAGTCGGAGTTGAGGTTTCTTCTATTAGCTGATCGAGAAGTTCGTCGCAGTTCATTTTTCTTAAAATTAATTTAACTATTCTAACAAGTCTCATCACTTTAACATATTGCCAAGCACACCACCCGATACTTATGATCACCATTATGCTCGCAACAAAGCTCGCAGCGGAGCACCAAATTGTTAACATTGTTAACCATTGTTCAGCATTTGTTCAACATTTGTTAAGCATTTGTTCAGCATTGTTCAGCCATTGTTCAGCAATTGCTAAGCATTGTTCAGCATTGTTCAGCATTTGTTCAGTAATTGCTAATTAATTATAAAATTAATTGATAACTTCGTAAGTAGTTGGTTGATCAGTCTTTAGCAAAAGCTTGGCGTGCTTAGTTTCCGAAAGCATCTGTCGAACCTCCAGGCGCTCCTCGCGCGTTGGGATAACGTCATTCTCTCGAAGACAGTCATCGAATGAGTCTCGGTCCTTACAGTGAAAGAGGGCGACCCATTTCGTTTGCTCGCGCAGATCCTTGAGGACGGCGTTGTACTTTTGAGTGGATATCCATACGCTTTGCCTAACATGGCGACCAGAAAATGCGAGCTCGGAGAGCATGTCCTTCTTTTTGGTCATCGCCGCCTTGGCCGAGCAATCGTCAATCACGTATAGGGTGGGCTCACCCTGGAATTTTTGGTATAAACCACGCAACCAATCGTGAAGCCTATCACCGGGGTCAATAACGTATACCTCAGGGTCGGTCCATATCCACGGGCGCCGCTGATAAGTATCGTTGTGCCGCACAGTGGGACACAGGATCACAATATGACGAAAGGCATCGCGGTAGGAGCCCTCGAGCAAGTCTAGGATGAAAACCGTTTTTCCACATCCTGTCTGCCCACATATTATGGCAGAGTGGGCATCTCCAATCGTGAATTGGTATTGATTGTTAATTTTCTTAATTTTTTCAAAATTATTAATTAATAAATCGTTAGATGATTTTTTTTATTAAATCAGTAGAGTGCTGAGACGTATCGGCCATCTTCGATGTTGAGTTGTGCGTCTGTAATTATATATAAGTACACGTTCAATGGCCCGGCTCCGTCCGCCTCTTTGGTTATCTGGATCGTCACACCCTCGCTAGCGTTCTCAACTTGGCGTCCGCTGCCGTGTATTTGGTCGTCGTCGCTGGCTCGCATGTCTAGCCATAACACGTATTTGGTATTCAGGAAATCCGCGAGGGAGACGGCCGAGAGATGCAGGTCTTTGGCAACTGCCGCAACCTCCGGAGAGCGCTTAGAGCCGGCAGCAAACTGCTTTCTTACTTCGTCCCACTGCTGGTGCGCGCGAAGACCCGCGCTGTAGAGTTGATTGGGGACTCCCTCGATCGTCATCTCTACCTTCGTGATTTTGGGGTTATAGAATTTGTCGGTTTTTCTAGCACCGAACTCGAACCGAGCATCCTCGAACAACATCAGTATACCTTTCATCGAGCGGGCGGGTACGTTGACGTTAATATTCCACAATGTGTCGCCTTTGTCTTTCGTCATCTTGCGATGGCGAAGAACTCGGTCGTAAAGTATGGCAACACGCCCGGCGTACTGGGTTCTGATCAATCGCGCGAGTTCGGGCATCGTGACCATGTCGTACTCCAGCGAAACATTGTCGATCGTATACGTCGATAACATGTCGCTGGCTATGAGAACTCGGCCGTAGTCGTTGAACGTTAGTTCGTATTCGAGGCGGTCAGCCAAAGCGCTCTGATAGTAGGGCATGTGACTCTCCAGCAACTCAAAGTCGAGCGGGATGTAGAAGCGGTTGCCGTAGGCGCCCGCGACCGCATTGTCGCTCGCGTTGTTATCTGCCTTGTTAGCAGCCCCGATTCTAAGCCTGGTTACGTTCTAATTTTTGCTGGTGTCAATACCCTGATAGACCCTGATAAACGGAGTCTCTGGTGAAACGGTGGGAGAGTGAGGTGTCTAAACACGGCATCAAGGCCGCGTTGGAGTTCCGCAGCACTAAAAGAGGAGACCTGTGGGTTAAATGGGGCAAGAGCTGGAAGTTGCTGACGTTCAAGAACGACCCGAACCGGTTCCTCGGGGCCTCTTCCTTGAACCGATATGGAGTACTCTTCGCTCGAGCTCTCGGAGTGATCGATGATCGGTCGCAGATGCCTCAACAAATGGTAAAAACCCTACAGTCTACCGACGAAACGCTGGCGAAGACGGCCGCCGCTATAGAAATGAGCGAGCTCAGCGATGTCCCTCGTATAGCCACCGACGGTATTCACACAATTGAAACCACGGTCAACGAAATGAACGGCACGAAATATGACCCACCATTACCTCTTCGCGAACTCCGGGGACTCGATAAGGCTCTGCAAACAACTCGGGGCGAACTGGTCAATAACCTCTCCAAACTCACGGCGCTGGACAAACATATCGCGCTGGAAGAAAGAAAACTTGGGGAAGTCCGTGACGATAGAGAATCTACCGAGCGGATCAACAAACTCCTGCGGTCGGTGCGGGACGAAAGAGAAGCTCGCTTGGAGGCTGCTTCGACTAACCGTGAGACGCTTTCCGGCCAATTAAGTCGGAGCCGCGAAACAATCTCGAGGGTTCTGCACGAGGACACGACACCCGGTGAGCGTCTTCGCACTCTGTTCAGAGAGAAGGGCGTCACGATATTAACCATCATCGCAGCTTTCAGCATGATTATATCGACCCTAATTCTATCTATATCGTCTCTATTTGTAGCTGTCAATGCTGGTGCAGCACCAGCACCCGCACCAGCACCAGCACCCGCACCAGCACCCGCGCCATCCGGCGGAGCCAAGGAGTGGATAAAAAAACAACTAAAAGCCCTCGCCAGTCTCCTGGCTAAATTAGCAGGAAAGTTGGCTGCCGCGCTGCCTGATTTGATAGGAGGTCTCCTTCTTGTTATCTATATTATCAAAAACGGTCGGATGGCTCGCCGAGAATACCTGGGCTTTAATCGAGGCCATCGCCGGTCTCCTACTATTCTTCGCCACGAGGGCGACGACGAGCGCTAATTTCTCCTCCTCGTGTGTTGTGCTTCCAATCTAGATTGGTGTTTCAACATTGTTGATGGAACTCGATGGTGCATCCAATTTACGAATTGGGGGTACTGGGTTCGATTGTGTTGAGGGAGGTGCATCCATTTTGTGTTTTGGGGGTTTTATGAAATCTTTTTCAAATTTATTTGAATTTACTCCGCGCCCGATCATCTTGGGTGGGAGCTTGATGATACCCGTGTTCACGTTACCGTTGCGGCCGATTTTTTGATTGGTGGTTGCGACTACGATCTGATTATTGTAACTGTCAACCGGGTCGTCTCATAGTATCATATTGCTCGGCGCCATATAAAGACCTATTCCAAATGCGTAGTCTACCGGGGTGCGGGCAGTCTGCAAAACGTCTTGATAATTCTGGATCGCCTTCTGGAGGTCCACCTTAGCTGAGATGGCGTCCTCGACAAGTGCCAAGAACTGTTTTTGTGCGTCAAAGGCCGTTCCCGTACCAAGTATAGCGCTGCGCGTTTGCTTCTGTGAGGCGAGGATTGCCCATACGTATATGCGAATGGATTCGTTGAGACGAATAACCCCACCCTGCGTAAATCCAGTGCTTTCATCTAACATAAATGTGGTCCAAGCATTTCGCATCTGTGGAGTATCACCCAGGTCTCGGTATTCCACATGGGCTACTTTAGTAGGCAGCCAATGGCAATCACCATCATTACACGCAAGTCCACCAAGCACTTCAGCACCGAACGTCATCTTATTCAACTTATAATTATATTTAGTCCATGTTGCCATTTTTCTAACTGGTGGTGGGGTGGCCCCTCGAGCGCTCCATAGCCCTGAGAAAAATACTGGAACTTTATCCAGACGCTCCCCACTAACTAAGCCTTTAAGGTGAACTAACCCTAAACTGTTGGTCGGGGTGTACACTTTCTGTCTCCAGTCGGCGTCTTTTGATACCCCAAATTCGCTACACAATCTTTCGAACGCCTTACGGTCGTATGCGCTGGAAATGGGATCCCAGCCATCGTCTTGAGGCAATGGAATACCTACTTCTTTGAGAATCCTCCTAATTGTGTAATACACGTGAAAGTTGTAGACACTTCGGAGCATGATATTCTCGGATGTTAAATGGTCTTGATGCGAAACTCCGCATCCGGCCGTTGCGCACCATACAGCGAAATTTAGCTGGTTCTGCCAGAAGTTCATATGGGAAAACTCCCATCTTAGTAATACATCTTGACTAGTAGTCTTTGGAACTACATATTTCTCAAACGTGTTAGGGAAATTGGTGGCAAAGCCACTGTCCTGTCTAACCGTTACGGTTGGGTGTACAAGGTGGTTAACAACGTCTTTTTGCGTGTATTTACCACCGACCGCGTACTTTGCATTATAGTTAAAGCTAAATGCTTTTGTATCCATTGAAAGATATTATTATGTTTGCTACTATCACTAATGTTCAAAAAGGGAGTTGTGAACTTCAAAAATTAATAGACAACTGCTGCGGACAACGCCGGGTAGGCCTTAGATCAATTACGTTCACGGTCGGGTGGAAAAACGTTGAAACGCTCGAGTTTTTCACATCAGAAGTCGAGGGTGTAAGCCCTGTGGCTTTCGGAAACTACCTCATAACTGAACCAGTGACCTCAGGATTTCGTAGAACTCCAGATGCTATAGTACCTCACGGTCTTTGGAGTTTCGGAAATCTCCAAGCTTTTGTCGCGGAGAAGATTCCTGGTGTAGTCACTCTCGCAATCTCGAAAGCCACGGGGCTCACGACATTGACCGTTGATAGGCGTTTAAGGATCTCACCGGGGTTGGGCTCACTGTTAGGATTTAAAATAACATACCCTTACAACGATGACGGAGTGTTTGATCCTGGCGAGCACGTCGGCACGACCCCGGTGAACTTCGCCGTCACGAAAACTCTCGGGGTGCACCTGGATCGGGTGAACACATCGTACAACAAGGTAGACGGCACTCCCACCACATTACTGAAAACCGTGCCCGCCAGCGACTGTTTCTATGGTGAGACCCTGATCTTAGACTTCCCACACCCCGAGATGAAAGTTTTTGAATCGGGACACATCCACGAGTTGAAGATTTCTATTCTCGATGATAAAGGGCGAGAGTTGAAGAACGATTACCCGATTTCGGTCGTCCTAGAAATTTCAAATTAATTAATTTTAAGAAAATTATTTAGAATTAAACGCATGTTCGTAATATATATATTATCAACATTATCGAAAATGAGTATATACGGACCAGGTAGTTCTTCCGATTGGGTGACAAATTCAAAGAATTTGGAACCGACAGAAGGGGGATTCATCCCGACAGAGGGCGACTTTTTAACTACCCAAAAAACAAAGGCCTTGATCAATAGAACTATATCGAGGGCCACGGACGAGATTCACAAGAGTCTACTGTCACAACTTAGAGAATATGCCCTGGCTGTGAATACACAAAGTCGTGAAGAAACGCATACGGAACTAAACGAACTAGACAAAAAAATAACCAAATTTCGAAAAGAGGCCCGGTCGGGTATTGAGAAAGTCCGAGAAGACCACCAGGCGGACCTTACGGAGGCTTATGATGCGTTGCTCTTAAAGGACACTCTCATCAGTGAAGCGACACTTACCGAACTAGACGGGAAAATAACAAAATTTCGAAAAGAGACCAGGTCGGATATTGATAAAGTCCGAGAAGACCGCCAGGCGGCCCTTACGGAGGGTTATGATACGTTGCGCCTAGAGGACTCTCTCATCAATCAGAGAAGCGGCACTTACCGAACTAGACAAAAAAATAACCAAATTTCGAAAAGAGGCCAGGTCGGGTATTGAGAAAGCCCGAGAAGACCACTAGGCGGACCTTACGGAGGCTTATGGTGCATTGCGCTTAGAGGACTCTCTCATCAGAGAAGCGACGGTTGCCGAACTAGACGGAAAAATAACCAAATTTCGAAAAGAGGCCCGGTCGGGTATTGATAAAGTCCGAGAAGACCACCAGGTGAACCTTGCGGAGGCCATTGCGGAGGCTTATGATGCGTTGCGCTTAGAGGACTCTCTCAGCAAAGAAGCTACACTTACTGAACTAGACGGGAAAATAGCCGAATTTCTGAAAGAGACCCGGTCGGGGGTTGAGGGGGTCCGAGAAGACCACAAGGAGGCCATTGCGGAGGCTTATGGGGCGTTACGCTCAGAGGACTCTCTCAACAGAGAAGCGGCACTTACTGAACTATACGAAAAAATAACCAAATTTCAAAAAGAGGCCCGGTTGGGGGTTGAGGGGGTCCGAACGGGTATTGAGAAAGCCCGAGCAGACCACCAGGCGGACCTTCCGGAGGCTTATAGGGTGTTGCGCTCAGAGGACTCTCTCAGAGAAGCGGCGGTTGCTGAACTAGACGGAAAAATAACCGAATTTCGAAAAGAGACCCGGTCGGGTGTTGAGAAAGCCCGAGAAGACCATCAGGCAGCCCTTCCGAAGACTTATGAAGCGTTGAGCTCAGAGGACTCTCTCATCAGAGAAGCGACGGTTGCTGAACTAGACGGGAAAATAACCGAATTTCAAAAAGAGGCCCGGTTGGGTGTTGAAAAAGCACTAGAAGGCCACCAGGCGACCATTACGGAGGCTTATGATGCGTTGCGCTTAGAGGACTCTCTCAGCAGAGAAGCGGCACTTACCGAACTAGACGGAAAGATAACAGAAGTTTCCGATAAACTGAAACATGATCGTATAGCCACGACCAAAGCTCTTGAGGAGGCCTCTTATAATATTCGTACTGAGGCATATAACGCAAACAGTGCGCTTGCCGGAATAGTGCGAACAATGAAAACGCCAAAACGTGTCATAACAGTTTGGGCTGAGAAGCGGGGCCCATTGATTGAGGGGCACTATGAATATTCGTTCGGTGCCAAAGCGAGTAATAAATGTGGGGGATACACTATATGACAGCTGCGGGTGAAGTTATCCAAATGGCGGTCTGCTCGGTTAATGCTAGTGGTAAACCTGTGGGCGCGGTCGCGATAAATCTTGTAGTAGATGGGGAAGAACGGGGGGTTGGAGTCACTAAAATCTCTGGAGATAGTTCGACGGTGGTTTCGTTCACCGGTTATGATCGAATTAGACTTTCCAAAGGTAGTGTTATTAACTTTGTTACGAAAATCGGTGACCCAGAGAGTTCTTCCACTGTTGTCTCGTTGTTAATTGAACTTATTTTGTAAATACTAATATATTGAAATAAATTTGTAAAATTTAAATATGAACGAATCAACGCTTCCAATTGTCAATACCACTCCATCAACACTGTGTACAATTAACGAAAGAAGTTCAGATTTTAGGTTGAATAATATCGTCGCTATGCAGGATATTTTAGTTAGAGAATATACAAATAGAAAAAGAAATGCTAAAAAATATAGACGCGCGGTGAACATGGCTGAAGTATCTAGCACGGCTCTGGCGAGTGTTTCTGTGTTGTGTGGGGCGGGGACAGCTGCAACTATATCCACCATTATAACGGTTCCTGTAGCGGGGATTTTATGTGCGGTGTCGGCCGTTTCTGGGTTGTTGTGTATGGTAATTTGGGCGTCGGGTGGAAAACTCGAGAAAAAATGTAGAAAACATGATAGAATATCTGTTCTCGCCAGGTCGAAGAAAAATACCATCGACGTTATGGTGTCCAAAGCGTTGGCCGATAAGAAAATATCAAATTTAGAGTTTGAATCCGTAGTGGAAGAAATGGGGAGATATGAACAATTAAAAAATGATATAAGAATCAAGGCGCGCGCCACCATGCCCAAAATTGAGTGTACTGATTGGGATAAATTTAGGGAAAAACTTGGAGATAAAGTCGGAAGAAATGTTACAGCACCATTATAAAATAATTTAAAAAAAAAAAAAAATAATCTTATATTGGTGCAGTAAACAAATTTACATACCTATACAACATGTGTTTTTCACTGAGAATTACACCGTAATCGCATAACAAATTCAGTCGAGGATTACACTGTAATCGCCTGTGTAAATTGATACACTCGGCTATAAATAACTGTCTGTTTACCTCGGCTATCAATTTACGCATGGTTCATAACCCGTGTAATTGAAACATTGTCGTAAATCGATAATTGTACAACACTAGGTAATGTTTATCATAACAGCCTACATGGTCGTGTGGGTTAAGGCGATACTCTATAGAGACGAGGGTCGTGGGTTCGCGCAGCGGTTGGAGCTAAACATTTTTTATTTATTTATTTCTATCCTACAAATGTGGTCGCTATGGTAAACAACTGCATGACAACGGCGTTCCTATCCGACCGCTCGAGGTTGATAAAATTGATAAATTCAGATTGCCAGTTTACATACCTTCGATAAGGAAAATACAATCGGCTATAAATTAATTAGTAGTTGTTTTTTTTCTTCAATATCTTTATAAGCGATATCGTAGAAATGTACATTCGTAAACGAATCGTTGGGTTTTAAAATTTTTGTATAATACACCTTAGTTTCATATCCGATACGCATTATCTGTCTTAATGTTCGTATTTGCCTGTTGTATAGTTGACATAATTGCCGGTATAATATTGTAAATGTAACGTTTTTATCGGAGCGTAATAAATTACGCTGGTATTTCATGTATTCGATATCGCCTAGTGTTCTCATTTTATAGAATTTATATACAGGATTATAACCCCCGTAAGCTTCGTAAACTTCTTCAACACAGTCATTAAAAATTTGCAATTCAAATTGTATTGTATTATCCATTTTCTCTAATAATATTGGTACTTGTTTTTTCTGTTCAATTTTCCAATTTTATAAAATTAGTTTGATAATGTTTTTTTTACAGTGTTTTAATGCTGTAGAAACACCGTGACTTATTAGATCGATTCTATCTTTCTAACTGACTTTCCGATTTGAATTAATACTAAACGATAATACTTGCGAGCACGTAATCCCTTGTTAACCATTCGATGAGTAGCCTGAGTGCCACCACATGGTGGACATAGCAGTGACTCGGCTTTGGTCCCTACCCCACAATGTCGACATGGGCGAGGCGAAATGGAACCTCTTCGCATCCATGCACGGTGATGTTTGCAATATTCGTAAATACCGGTGCGAAAACATCTCTCGTGACTACCTGTCTTCAACCATGCACACTTAACTAGAACCATTATGTTGTATATATATACTGAGTATAACATAGGGATTTTTATCTCTAATAGGGTGTATCTTCTCATGTCATAAATATATGGTCTCGCGGTAGTAGTATATAAGAGTCATAATGATTACAAGTTTCGTGTGGAAGCCACCACACGTAGTGGGTGGCTTCCATATAAACTTGTATCATTATGACTCTTATATACTACTCAGTCAGCAACGAGCGACGGCACGTCCATACTTTGTGTATGCGTAGAATCAGTACGCAACACATATTTATTTATTCTGGAGTCCACGACACGACACCGTGTACCAGCGGGGACTCTGCTCCGCGTGGACCAGAGGCGTATTCGAGTGGGGCATATTCCGGTGACGTCATTCCGTCCAAGGACGTGATGCATCGATAAGGACGTTCACCGATGTGTTATTGGCCCCATCCGCCCAAGTAGGCTCTGTATCATATAGTTACCAGTAACTTTACGACGTCATTAGAACGTCACTCCCATCATGGCGGAAGCCGGAGTTATTTAGCAGAACTCTAACATTGGATATTGATCCTGATCATGATGACGTATACTTTTGAACTATATCTACCTGTTCCAGAATCGTGGAGGTGCCTTGGTTGTGCAAGTGCCTGTGGCGGTGGCTACTAAGGGACGGTGTCCGTACTGACATATTCTACTCATCCATTGTTTGCGCTTTTCATTTATGTAAATACATCATCACTGTAAAAATATACCTTGTTGTCTCTGTCCACAACGTGCTTGAAGTTCCATCCCTACAGTAGACTAGCCCGGTGTCACCCTGGCGTGACACTCGCTACTTCGGATTTTAATTTATTTTTTGTTGGCAATTTGAATTGGGTATTTAAAGCTTGTACAAACCTTTTAACGCAAAGAATGGCTACGTGTTTCAGCAAAAATATGAAGGTAAAACAGGTCAAGTTCATATTAATGAGGGCATGAGTGTGTTCCAAATGCTCACATGTAACAAGTGTCCAATTATTGAAGCAATCCATCAAGTAATATTAAAGTTATACCATGATGATGAAGCTTGTACAAACCTTTTGAAATTTCGGACGACGACTATATAGTCCCACCTTCTGCTAAAGCAGGCGCGACAAAACCATGGACTGTTGCGCTTACTGTAGTATGAACACATTTTGTTTGCTAAGGTTGCGAGGAGTCCTTCGGATTTTCAACAAACCAATGTTTTTTCTTACTTCAGTAAACGCAACAACCCATGGTTTTATTCCTGAAATGAAGTAAACCGTCCTACGGTTACAACCAAAGCAAATGCTCTGGTACAAACAGCAGATAAACAAACAATCCGTTGGCAGCCATTTTGACTTAGATCATCCAGTATTATTATGAATGTTCGTATAGTGTTTGCCTGTCCTATAAACCTGGGTAGTGTCACCAAATTTAATCTTCTATATGACTCACTGAACGAGATACGAGTAAACGGAATTGTTGATGGCTGCAATTTTAAGCATTGAGCAAGGTGATCGCCAGCGAGTGCTTCATCCACTATGTGCAAGTATCTGCAGGGCCCGTTTCACTAAACTTCGTACGACTAAAATATTCGTAAGTGCAAAATTATGACAGCTGTAAATTTCACATTAACAATGTTTTCTTGTAAACGATTATTGGAGTTATATTTATTGAGCATAACCTGCATGTTAATGACCCATTGTGGTTAGGTATCAATGTCAGGAAGTTTGGCGGACATGCGATTAACGTATCGCCAGATATAATAAATTTGGACGAACGCCCAATTTTTTGACGGACGTGACCTACATTTAGAGACAAGGCGATCGCCGGGGAGTGTCTCGCCCACTAAACAAGGTGATCGCTACGAAGGTCAAGGTCACCAAGGTCAAAGTCATAATATGATGTGCAAAATTATCGATATGAAGGTCACGGTCACCAAAATCAAGGTCACACAAATTACATTGTGTAGTTAGACATTAAAGTGAGGAAGCTATTGGTGAAGGCCAATGTCATGTTAATGGCAGCGTACATTTATATAGTGTAAAGTATTGAAGCAATCCATCAAGTAATATTAAAGTTATATGATGAAGAAACTTGAACAAACTTTTTGACGGTAACAAATGACTGAGCGTTTCCAGAAAAAAATGTAAAGATACCGACGGTCAAGGTCATAGAGAATAGTAGGTTAGTGCCGTGAATGGGAAAAATATCTGGAAAGGCTCAGGAAACGGGATAGGCGGGGCTCTGCCGAGCACATCCCGTTTCCGTGCCGCGCCAGATATGTTTTCCCATTCACGGCACTAACCTACAATTCTATTTATCCCGTCAACACCTACAAATGGCTGTAAAATGCAAAAATTGTATTGACTGGATATCAAAAATGTTTCACGGCACCGTGTTTCACGGCACATACGCACTGTGTTGACGGGATAAATGTTAGTATACATGTTAATGATAATAGAGTGTGTTCCAAATGCTCACATGTATCAAGTGAAATAGTCAAGCACTTCGTCAAGTAATATTAAAGTTATAACCTGATGAAAACGCGTCTACAAACTGAGATATGGTTGACGCGGACGAGGACGAGAGACGACGAAGACAGAAAAAGCGTCGCCAAATGCTCACATACAATATATACTGTCCATATTGTTAAAATATAGAAGAAATCCATTAAGGACCGACTTTATAGAATATGACATTTTGTTTCAAATGTAGTAGAATCATACAGGTGATTGGATTATAAGAGGATGGCCGCGGCCCGCATGTCGAGCCCGCCGATGCATTTGATGGTCTCAGAGTATATTTATTTGAAGTTTGATGCCCACTAAGCATACAAAGTTTCAAGCAAATCTGACTTACGGTTACAGAGATAGTAGGTATGTGAAAACGTTAACGCAAATTTTGACAGAAACTTTAACGCAAACTTCTAAGTGATTTGACCTTGACATAGGGGCACAGGGGCCGCATGAGTGAGATACAGAATGAATATATGGATGACGACTAATTAGCATATGAAGTTTCAAGTAAATGTGACTTAGGACTGCAGATATATAAGGTATTCAAAAACGTTAACGCAGATTTCGGAACGCAAACTTCTAAGTCATTTGACCTTGACCTTGGGCACAGGTGCCACATGAGTTGGATACAGCATGAATATGGATCATGCCTAATAAGCATATGCAGTTTCAAGTCAATGCGACTTAGGATTACAGAGATATAAGGTATTTAAAAACTTTAACGCAGATTTCGGACGGACGGACGCACGCAAGCACGCACGCACGCACGGACACCCGGACGTCATTGTGATCACTATGTATCGCTTTCCGCAAGCGGGCTCGACAATAAAGTACATTTGATCCTGTTCTTCTTACGAGTATATTATACAGAGCATCGAGTTGCCATCTACACCATTTTAGTTTGTACATGCTATCGGGACAGTTTCACCATTACGAGCGTTTGACACGTACAGTAAATACTATGGCAGCATATCTCATTGGTGCAATACATCTCAGATATATAGAACGACAACGTCCTATACATTTTATTTTAGCAGACTACACAAAAAGCTAGATATCTGAGCTTTTCTACCATCAATCACAAACTATACAATGGACACTTTGTCCATGTGTAATGTAAACGCAATAAGAGGTAAAACTGGGCTATGGCATTTACACACTAACATGGCCAACTCAATGCATTGGTAGGATATATAGAGAATAGTAGGTTAGTGCCGTGAATGGGAAAACATATCTGGCAAGGCTTAGGAAACGGGATGGGCGAGGCTCTGCCGAGCACATCCCGTTTCCGTGCCGCGCCAGATATGTTTTCCCATTCACGGCACTATACTCCAGTAAACAAAGCATTTTTGGTCGGAAAAAACAGTAAAGAAATGAAACATATGTAGCTAACATGTTTTGAGCCTCCTAAATAACATAGGCTGGTCTCCCAAACTGTCCGACGTGAGCGAGCGTTCCTCGTAAAATCGTAAAATCCAAGATGGCCGCCAATCTGAATATATTTTGGCAATATCTCGGGAACTAAGCCAGTTATGAACATAATTTCAGTTGCTACACATATGTTTCCGATGTCTACCTATAAGATGGTAATAACCATTAATGGATTAAAAAATTCACCATCATGGATTTCAAAATATGCGCTCTCAACACTGATATCTTACAGATCCTTACACCACGAAGCCCACTATTATCGGTCTCATTTACAGTAACACCATAATTCCCATTGTAACAACTTTGCGTTTGCGGTTATAGTACCAACTTGTTCCAGATTATGAGATACGAACATGCAATTAAAATGCAATAAGCCAGGTTTGGTTAGAAAACGCCTCAAGTAGTTCTATATATAAATCGCACTCTTGTATCGATATTTTGACGTTAGCGTTGTTAAAACGATGCTAGCCAATCGGATGCATAATCAATGGTTACATACGCGTCACAAGCAGCATTCATCGCAGTTTCATCGAGATTGTCGCGAATGTAGCACGTTTTCGTACCTTTCGTACCAAATAGATAATTATATATTGCATATACAGATATAATACTCTTCATATAGTGATTGTTGTGTGTAGACATTACGACTGTCATATCAGTATTATGGATACGCAGAACATGTGTCTCCTATGCCAGCAGGCATTGTCGGAAGGAGACACAGTAGTAGTATCAAGGGGCCTAGATACCATACGAAACTGCAGTAGAAGGCGTTACGGTGAGATCGCTGAAAAGTTAGTAGACGTTTCGTCTATCTGCGTTCACACATAATGTCGAAGAAATTATACACGCGAATAGAACACCGCTTCTGTACAATTGTTTGTTTTGTGGCGATGAATGCGATAAGATATCTGATCAGAAAAAGCATGTAGTAAAATGTGTAAAATACCAAACAAAGAATCAATTCAACAAATCAACAGGCGGCAGCAGCACATAATGATGAGTTTGGACGTATAATCAGTACCCGTGTTGAAGCACAACGCTGAATGTCAGTACTCGTTGGAAGAGTTGTTTGATAAACTTGCTGAATATCTCCCAGATTCTGTCAGTGTATGCTCCGAACGGTCAATGAAGAGAAAGCTTCTCGATTACTTTGGTGATGACATCAGTATCACCTGCTTGCCCGGCAAGAAGTCGGTAATATGTTTCCGATGATCAAAAGCAAGAGCGTTTACGAATTGTCAAAACAGCCGCGGCAATCGTCAGGGAAGACATTAGGTCGATGGCATACTAAACAGACAGTGCTTACGAGGATACAAATTATGTTGTCCCATAAACACGGACTACATTCATGGACAATGTGACACAATTATCAACCATGCAATAATCACTGCCACTCGACCGCGGTCGTTTATTTCTATGATTCAGGTCGGACAATCAGTCTATGTGCACAGGCACGTGGAATCCAGGCATCTTACAGACATACTGTACGGTATGTGTGTGCGTTCCTCCTACAACGTAGCACGGCGCTATGAAGCATATGCGATGCTACAAAACAGGCCTTCTGTAGAAGCAAATTCATTCAGTCAGTTCGTATTCGACAATGCGGATTTCAATGCGAGAACTCTGGATGGTTATGGTACCTTCCACAGCATGGGGTGTCACACATGAGAGCGTAAAGCTACAGCCGACGTCTGCTACCCTAGCGCCGGTGAACAAAGTGAATTTGCAAACATACACAGCTAGAAACACATAAGGCATCGATGTTTATCAGTGATGGATCTTGGATACATCAGACGTATGTCCTCAGAAAAGTCCTTATACTATTTACTAGACACGCTGTGGATGTGTGGTACTTGGCTAAAGGCGCCAAAGAACCGAAGATGGAGTATATGGAGTTGGTAACAAACGGAATCAAGGTGTACCAGACTTCCAAGGTTGTTATCCTGCCGTTTTTGAATTTGCAACCAACCAGTTTAGATGCCATCTACATGGTTCTAGTGTTTGCTGTGTAGACGACACGGTCAGAAAACGTGTCTTGTCACATTCGATCAGCCTCTTTACGCCAAAGCTGTGGACATGGTGACTGCTGCAAGCAGTGAAAGTGACTTGTCATCGATCGTGGTACGACTAGGTGGGTTCCATTTACTGATGTCGTTCATGGGTGCCGTTGGTTACATAATGGGTGGCAGTGGTCTAAAGGATGTATGGTCTGCCATTTATGCGACAGATTCCATAGAAAAAATGATGACTGGGCATGTGTTTGCTCGAGCATTGCGTGCTCACTTTCTTACTCAGCTCGCTCTAGCGGTCATTATCTTACAGGAACTGTGACTCTACGAGAACAAGTCGGCCATGAATGCAACAGAAACTCCGGAAAGAAAGACATTACAAAGTGCACACTCCTTGCTAAAGTATTGAGCAAAATGGAAGCTAGCGGCGAGTCGTTTGGCCACACAACGGGACATACAGTGATTTGTACAGAAGATATGTAGCATATGTACAGAAGCACTTTCCCAGAAACTCTCAAGTCGTGTTCGATGGCTACAGTGATGCTCACAGCTTGAAAAGTGCAGAACAAAATCGAAGGGCCACCAAATTCCAGTCCACCGAAATACAATTCACTGACGAAATGCCAATCACCATACTACAAGACAGGTTTTTGTCAAATGGCAAGAACAAGGCAAGGTTCATTCATGCTCCGACAGGGCACTTGGAACAAGCGGGAATAGTGGTGAAACAGGCGGAAGCGGATGCTGATACTTTAATAGTCAGTACAGAAATGTCTGTCAGGTGACAACGCCGTGGTATTTGTTGGAACTGATGTTTACCTTCTCATCCTCATGATTCAACATGCCGGGCCAAATGATAATCTCTACATGTTCAAAGCTGGCAGTGGAAGGTACCCGAATAAGGTGTACACTCAACTCTCGAGTGGTGGAAAATGTATGTGCCTGTGTGTGTTTCGGTTGTACTGTTAACGTATAATTTAAATTGCAGATGACACTGAAACAATCTGGAATAAAACTCGCCATCAAATCGGAACATCCAAGTCGCGGGCATAGCCAGAAAACAAACTTATAACCGATTCCGCGATTGAGATATTGTCAGAAATGTGAACTTGGTGACTGTCAGCTTGAGATTCAAAATAGCGGACAAAGTACAATCATCAGAAATGCGCGACATTGTGTATTTAAAATATACTTGACAGTCCTCTACAATAATGTGAAATGAATGGGATTTGTGTTGGTGTTTGTGTTCTGTGAGGCTTGTGTTGTAATATTTCCATGGTAGCCATTGTCCTTTCGAATTTTTGTTGTGGGTCGTACATCGCTAGTCGTGGAGTGCACATATGTGCCATATTCAAGGCTCTGCGACTAACACGCGGGCATTCATTTGCGCGGTGTTGCGTGTTTGTCTCGTTTTCATGTGATTCTCTTGGCGTTTTGCCTCTATTTTATAAATATATTTACCCATTTATTGAGAAAAAAAGGTCCTTGGTGTCAGCCATTTTGAAAACCATGATGGTAGTTATAAAATATAATTTTCTGTGTATCACCATCCGATAGCCAGACACCCATAATGTGGGTGTAAGCTCTGAAATTGTGTTCATAACTAGCTTAGTTCAGGTGATATGTATCCCGGATGGCGGCCATCTTGGATTTTCCACTTTTCTGGCGAACGCTCACCCGGACAGTTTGCGAGACCAGCCTTTTGTTATTTAGAAGGCTCAAAACATGTTATCTACATAGGTTTTATTTCTTTACTATTTTTGCTTTTCAAAATTATCAGCCCAGTTTACTGGACTATTCTATTTATCCCGTTAACATCTACAAATGGCTGTAAAATGCAAACATTGTGTCGACTGGATATCAAAAATGTTTCACGGCACCGTATTTCACGGCACATACGCACTGTGTTGACGGGATAAAGCAAGAAAATGTTCACATCTATATTATGGTTATATCCCACCACATTTATGAAGCAATTGTGCATGAATCATTGTTGGATGATCATGGGCCCCACAGGTCCTTACGTAATATTAAGTTATATGATGAAACTTATTCAAACCTTTTGACGTAAAGAAATGGCCAAGTGTTTCCATAATCATAGAGGCGACTGTCAAAAAGGGCAAGGTCAGGTCAACGGGGGCATGATTGCATTCCGAATGCTCACACGTGTCCAGATATCGACACGTGTCCAGCAATCCTCCGTCAAGTAATATTAAAGTTATATCACCAAGACGAAATGTAGACACGTTTTGACCCGGACGACGACGACGACACCGACGACGGAAAAAGCTGCGACTAGTCGTGCCTTCTGCTAAAGCAAGCACGACAACTAACAATGCGATCGCCGGGTGGCGTCTCGCCCACTAAAGGCGATCGTCACGAATGTGAACGTCACCAAGGTCAAGGTCACAACATGAGCAAAATTATGATTCAACGGTCATGGTCATCAAGGTAAAGGTCAAATAAATGACACCTATGTCACTGGGTGGATAGCCATCAATACGAGGTAGCAATTTCTCAAGTTTGGCAATGATAGGACGAACGGATCGGTCGATATTTAACAGACGCACGTCAAATCGTCGACAGGAAAGTGAAGGTTACCAAGGTCAAGGTCATCCGAATCACAATATATCAATATCTACGAATGTATGGAAGCTATTGATGCAGTTTGGCCATGTTTGGCCATGTTTGGCCATGATCAGCAACATTTGCACACCAGGAGACCGTTTCCCTAAACTTCGTAATAATAAAATGTTCTGTAAATTTAACATCGATAATGTTTCCTTTCAAACAATTATTGGATTTACATTTATCCAATCAACACAGTGCGTATGTGCCGTGAAACACGGTGCCGTGAAACATTGGATATCCAGTCAATACAATTTTTGCATTTTACAGCCATTTGTAGGTGTTGACGGGATAAATAGAATAGTAGGTTAGTGCCGTGAATGGGAAAAAATATCTGGCGCGGCACGGAAACGGGATGTGCTGGGCAGAGCCTCGCCCATCCAGTTTCCCGAGCCTGGCCAGATATTTTTTCCCATTCACGGCACTAACCTACTATTCTCTATTTATTGAAAACGGGCTGCATATGCAACGTATGCTAATTGGACGCAAAGCCATATCAATTGAAATTTCCAGAAGAATCCTAAATTTACACTTACGAACATTTTAGTAGAACGTTTAGTCAAACGGGCCCCGGATGGCTATCAATTTGAAGCCATCGATTACGTTTGGCAATGATCCGAATAACGATGCGAAGTTTTCGAGTACTATTTTGAAAGAAAGTCTGGCACAAGTTAATGTCACAAAGCTGAAGGTTAACCGAATAACACTGGATTAATAGCGATCAATTTGAGAAAGCTATTCATGACGTTTGGTAGTAAAGAGGTGACTATGGACCAAGAGATGCAAAGTAAGGGTACTATATTTTGGTTAAGGTACCCATTGTGAAGGTCAAGGTCCCACATTGGCACTGATGGATATACCTTCATGTGGAGATACTACTTGTGCAGTTTGGTAATGATCCGAATGACGAATAGAGATATGCAAAATTTGGTCTACGTCCAAAAGTTATGTCCCAAATTGTTGACGACGACGCAGGAATTTTGACTACTAGTCTACTTGAGAGACAAGAGTTGTCATAAGACAACGAAGCTCGCCTGTTGGCAGCCTTCAATCAAACTTGGCACGGTTGTATAAAGAAACATGAAACTCGACCTTGGGTTAAGGGGTGTGCGGTGGACCTTGACATTGGGGTCAATGGTGGAAGGTGGGTCGTGGATTTGCTATAGCATGATATAGCACAAGATGAATGCATGTATAAAATATCAATGCGCTCCCTGAAAACAGAAATAAAACAAAATTTAACCCAACGTTAAGTTTATGAACGCACTAAGTTGGTGATTTTCTACAGCATGATAGCTAAGTTGGTGACCTTGGCCTTGGGGAAAAGGGTGGGGTGGGCGAGTCATGGATTTGCTGTAGCACAATAATCATCAGATGAATGCATGTATGAAATATAGGCGTTCCCTGTGTAAAGAAACGTTATAAAAATACATTTACCCCAACGCTAAGTTTACGATGTTCATCTTGGGTGTGGGTCATGGATTTTGTTATAGCACGATAGAGCATCATCAGATGAAAGCATGTATGAAATATGAAGGCGTTCCCTGTAATGAAACAGAAGTTACACAACATTTACCCCAACTTTAAGTTTATGAACATGCTAAGTTTGCGATCTTGACCGTGGGGTAATAGTTGGGTGGTGGGTCGTGGATTTGCTACATCATGATAGAGGGTCATCTGAGGAATGCAAATATCAAGGAGTTCCATGAAAGGAAACGGATGTTATAAGAAATTTACCCAAACGTTAAGTTTATAAATGCTTTGTGACCCTGCCATTGGGGTAAGTGTTGGGTGGTGGGTCGTGGATATGCTACAGCATGATAGAGGGCCATCTGAGGAATGCATGTATGAAATATCAAGGCGTTCCATGAAAGGAAATATCAAGGCGTTCCATGAAAGGAAACATAAGTTATTATAAGACATTTATCCCAACGTTACGTTTGTGGACGCCGAAGCCGACGCCGACGGTATGCCATAAGCTCTTCTGCACTTCGTACAGTAAAATGCGTTTACAACAGAAGACAATATGGTTCATTAATAAATTTATGCGTGCACCAACAACATGTACAGTCAAGACGAGCAAGATAACGGCCGAGTACTCTTCCTTTGAGCAAGGGAGACAATCGCGATCACTTTGTGCCGTACTGCTTCTGTCCGTCTGTGATCTGTTTAATGATGAAGTCGTCGAATAGCTTCTTCCAGAGTTGTTCGGTCGCGTCGCTTAACTGGGGGATGGCTTCCTTCATAAGGGCTCGCATAGCCACGCCCAGGTACTGGAAATATACAAGGGCGTTAAGACTTCATGCTACAGAATTACAGGTGATCACAAAGGTCAATGTAACCAAGGTTGCAATCGATGCAAGGAAGCTATTGAAGGGGTTAACATTTGGAGGTACATCCAAAATTATGACCCGATTGTCAAGGTCACCAAGGTGAAGGAGAATGTCACAAAAGTGACACCAGATGAACAGCTATCAATGCAAGGAACCAACAAGAAGTTTGGTCAATATATGACTAACGGATCAGAGAATATTTGGATTTATGTCCATCGACACCAAGGTGAAGGTCAGCGAAATTAGATAGTTGGATAGCAATCAATGCGACCAAGCTACTGAGGAAACGGGGTTATGATCCGACTAACTTATCCAGAGATGTAAAATTTGGACGTGTATCCCAAAATGGTGGACTGGAATTGTGACCGCCTTATATACAGTCTTCTATCGTCGGCGAGACGAACTAGTTCTACATGTACCAAGTTTCCGGACTGAACAAACCTGCAACAAAACCTGCAAGTCGCCGCGAAAATAGGGGATGGTCAAAACAAACACAATGTATCCTGGTAAAGCTAATGTTAAACAAGGCAAAGAGGTGATCGCAGTTCACATAATCAGTCTGGTTATGGTAAAAATAAACACAATTATGGTAAAGCCAATGTTAGATCGGGCAAAGAGGTGATCGGAGTCCACATAATCCGTCTCGTTAATGGGTCAAAACAAACACGATGTATCATGGTAAAACTAATGTTAGACGAGGCAAAGAGGTGATCGCAGTTCACATAATCAGTCTCGTTAATGGTCAAAACACAATTATGGTAAAGCCAAGGTTACACAAGGCAAATAGGTGATCGCAGTTCACATACTCCGTGGTTAATGGTAAAACAATGTATCATGGTAAAGCCAATGTTAAGACAAGCAGGAGTTCAGTGGCCTATTTCACCAATAATTCAAAGTATAATTATCTAATAAAGTATACTTAGTATTAATTAATTTATTATTTTTTATTATACTGAATTTATTACATTTTATTATTTTTTATTATACTGAATTTATTACATTATCACAGCCATTTTGGCCGTGATAATGTAATAAATTCAGTATAATAATTGTGCATACTTGTTAATCAAATATATGCAGCCGTTAGTTCTTTACGAAATAAAGCATTTCGGCGGAAAACATGATTACTCCCTCAAAGTATACTTTGCTTGCTAGATAAGTATACTTCGCAATTTTGATGAAATCGGCCACTGGCACTACAGCGGTACTCACGGGGAAGTAGTTGGGTGGGATGTTGTAGCCTTTCTCCCCGTGCCGGCCGCCAAGCTGCTTCAGGATGGGCACCACCATCTCCAGGTGGTCAAGGTTGTCCACCACCATACATATGTACTGTAATACAGAATATGTGGCCTTTGGTGTTGTATGGACCTGGCACCAGGTTAGGTTATTCTCTAATTTCAGGGCTGAATATGCAAAATATTCTATTGCGATTGTGATTTTTTCCCCAATGCAGCAGGTTGAATGCGGGATGGAACCCGTTGGCACGGCCTTGGCTGTTGATAGGCAGTTAACACAGAATATGTAGCCGTGATGTATGGGTAACTTGGGTTTTGCATATGCACAGTCTGATCAGAATCTACAATGTTTGCTATTCCATCAATGGTACACGCGTAATGCTGCTAAGAAGCAATATAGATCATTAATATCGGGCTACATCAGTGGCATTTGATCAGGAGCTAGACTGGCCATAAATTTCATAAGCCCCAATTTACCAGTCATAACCATAGACATACATGCTATACAGGGGGCGCGGTTTCACTAAACTTCTAACAACTAAAATGTTCGTAAGTGCAAAATTAGGATCGTATGGAAACTTAAATGGATGGATTTACATTTATTGAGCATAGGCTGCAGCCTATGCTCAATAAATGTAAATCCAACAATTGTTTGCAAGAAAGCATTGGTAATGCTAAATTTTTCAATTACGAACATTTTAGTCGTACGAAGTTTAGTGAAACTGCCCCCAGAAGTATAAGCAAACAGGGATAGGCAACATGGAATTCATACGATATCAATGCAGGATTTCGCAATATGCGCGAGTATATTGCATGTTGCATTTTCTGAAATGTATTCGTGGCCGTGCCTGAAGAATTGGGCATATCGTTACGGGATTTGTGAACAGTGTTGGATCCTTTTAAAATTTAACTTTCCTGTAGCCCGATAACTATCTACTATAGTTAGAACAAAACTGTAGGAGAACAGCATAGCTCGACTACGAGGGTTGTCGATGTACACATTGCTTGATAAAGGTGGCTGCGGCCTGCATAGAAACCTTAACCAAGGTCGACTAAAAACATTAACCAAGGGAAACTAGAAATATGGCCTGTCGGCACACGAATACCCCCACTGGCAGCCAAAGAAAACGAGGCATTTTTGATTATAAGCCATTTAGCCGAGCGTTAAGGTTTCAAACGCATCAAGTCCGACCTTGACCCTGGGCATATTGTGATAATCCATGCATCGGTGTAAAAGATATAGAGCGGAAGGGAATTTCAATAGGTTTGACCTTTAACTATGACCTTGACCTTAGACGTAGGTGCGTGGTTATTGATCGAGACACACCTTCTCATCCTGAGAAACATTTGTGCCGAAGGCATTTGATAATCCATGCATTGGTGTAGAAGATATAGAGCGGAAGGGAATTTCAATAGGTTTGACCTTTGATCTTCAACTGTGATCTTGACCTTGGACGTAGGTGCGTGGTTATTGATTGCGACACACCTTCTCATGAGAAACATTTGTGCCAAGCCATTTGATAATCCATGCATCGGTGTAGAAGATATAGAGCGGAAGGGAATTTCAATAGGTTTGACCTTTGACCTTCAACTGTGACCTTGGACGTAGGTGCGTGGTTAGCAATTTGATAATCCATGCATCAGTGTAGAAGATATAGAGCAGAAGGGAATTTCAATAGGTTTGACCTTTGACCTTCAACTGTGACCTTGACCTAGGTGCGTGGTTTTCCAAGTATGGTTGCTGTAGGCTCAGGAGTATTCCATATACAAGCTCGAGTAAAAACCGTAACCAAGGGGAGATAACTAAGTAATCCAAGGATAAAAGTAGGTCAATGTCAAATATAGGTCAGGGATTATTGATGTACATCACTAGGAGATGAAGTTGTCCAAGTATGGTTGATGTAGGCCCAGAAGTATTCCATATACAAGCTTGACTATAAACATTAACCAAGTAATTCAAAGTTAAATGTAGGTGAAGGTAAAATAAAGGTCAGGGGTTATTGATGTACATCCCTATGAGAAAAGTTATCCAAGTATGGTGTATGTATGCACAATAGTATTCCATCTACAAGCTTGACTAATAACCTTAACCAAGGTTGAGTAACCAAGGGGAATTAAGTAAGTAATTTAAGGTTAAATGTAGGTCAAGGTTAAGGTTAAATGTAGGTCAAGGTCAAGGTCAAATATAGGTCAGGGGTTGTTGATGTACATCACTAGGAGATGAAGTTGTCCAAGTATGGTTGGTGTAGGGCCATGAGTATTCCATCTACAAGCTCGAGTAAAAACCTTAACCAAAGAGAATTAAGTAATTCAAGAGGAAATGTAGGTCAAGGTCAAGGTCAAGGTCAAATATAGATCAGGGGTTATTGATGTACATCACTATGAGAAAAGGTTGTCCAATTATGGTGTCTGTATGCACAATAGTATTCCATGTACAAGCTTGAGTAAAAAGCTTAACCAAGGTCGAGTAAAAACCTTAACCAAGGGGAATTAAGTAATTCAATGTTAAATGTAGGTCAAGGTCAAGGTCAAATATAGGTCAGGGGTTGTTGATGTACATCACTAGGATATGAAGTTGTCCAAGTATGGTGGGTGTAGGGCCAGTAGTATTCCATATAGAAGGTTGACTAAAAACCTTAACCATAGAAGGTTGACTAAAAACCTTAACCAAAAGGAATTAAGTAAGTAATTGAAGAGGAAATGTAGGTCAAGGTCAAATATAGATCAGGGGTTTTTGATGTACATACCTATGAGAAAAGGTTGTCGAAGTATGGTGTCTGGATGCACAATAGTATTCAATGTACAAGCTTGAAAAAAAACCTTAACCAAGGTTGACTAAAAACCTTAACCAAGGGGAATTAAGTAATTCAAGAGGAAATATAGGTCAAGGTCAAATATAGATCAGGGGTTATTGATGTGCATCACTAGGAGATGAAGTTGTCCAAGTATGGTGGGTGTAGGGCCAGTAGTATTGCATATACAAACTTGACTAAAAACCTTAACCAAGGTCGACTAAAAACCTTAACCAAGGGGAATTAACCAAGTAATTCAAGAGGAAATGTAGGTCAAGGTCAAATATAGATCAGGGGTTATTGATGTACATCACTAGGAGATGAAGTTGTCCAAGTATGGTGGGTGTAGGGCCAGTAGTATTCCATATACAAGCTTGACTAAAAACCTTAACCAAGGCGTGACGGTGACGCCGACGCCGACGCCGACGCCGGGGTGACAACATAAGCTCTACTTATTCTTCGAATAGTCGAGCTAAAAATGGTGTGGATTTATTGATTAATGCATCGATATATATTTATGGCTGTGCCTGGAGAAATAGGGCTTTTGGGATTTGTGATCAGTGCAAATCCTTATAAACTAGTGCGTTTGTAGCCCGATAACTACGGAAGCCCATTAGGGCCACTTCACTTTTTTTTAATTTCCATTTATTCAAGATGTTTTCTTGAATTTAAATTCTTTTCTTGAATTTTCAAGTTATTTTCTTGAAGAAAAGACCTTGAAAATTAAAGAAATCATCTTGAAAATTCAAGAAAACATCTTGAAAATAAACTTGAAAATTTGAAAATTCAAGAAAAGAACTTGAAAATTTAGAAAAGAACGAACATTCAAGAAAACATCAAGGCGATCAATGTGGAGGCTGCACTGCAGATATTGTCTTAAATAGCTTAACATAAACAATTAGGTGAATTAACCCTCAGACCCCTATCTTAATTGGTTTATTAATTTTATTTCCCATTTTTATCATCAAAAACATGCTTTGACAGCACATGCAAATGCAAATGCAAATAATTTACAATATGCTTCGACAGTACTTCAGAATCATTTCCATTGGAAATGATTCTGTAGTGCTGTCATACCATGTTTTTATAGAGAAATAAGGCAAAATATAAAAACAGCAGACGACAATTGTTGCGAGTAGCGGTCTAAGGGTTAATATAATAGTAGGTTAGTGTCAATGGGAAATATATCGGACGAAGTTGACGGCCAGTCTGCGCCTATGTCAAAGTCGGCCCTAGCAGCAAAGGTTACCTTGACGACCCGAGCGGTGTGGAAGAGCATTCGGGAACTCTCGGCCATCTTGCCGGACGCGCTGTCCGAGACGAAGGTGAACACTTTCTTAGTGTCTGGGTGGTCCTGGAACATCCTGCAATCATCCATAGTACATGTATATACGCAATCATCCATAGTACATGTATACAGCAATCATCCATAGTACATGTATACGCAATCATCCATAGTACATGTATACTCCAATCATCCATAGTACATGTATACTCCAATCATCCATAGTACATGTATACTCCAATCATCCATAGTACATGTATACTCCAATCATCCATAGTACATGTATACGCAATCATCCATAGTACATGTATACGCAATCATCCATAGTACATGTATACAGCAATCATCCAAATAGTACATGTATACGCAATCATCCATAGTACATGTATACGCAATCATCCATAGTACATGTATACGCAATCATCCATAGTACATGTATACGCAATCATCCATAGTACATGTATACGCAATCATCCATAGTACATGTATACAGCAATCATCCATAGTACATGTATACGCAATCATCCATAGTACATGTATACGCAATCATCCATAGTACATGTATACAGCAATCATCCATAGTACATGTATACGCAATCATCCATAGTACATGTATACTCCAATCATCCATAGTACATGTATACTCCAATCATCCATAGTACATGTATACACCAATCATCCATAGTACATGTATACAGCAATCATCCATAGTACATGTATACAGCAATCATCCATAGTACATGAATACAGCCAACATCATCCATAGTACATGTATACGCAATCATCCATAAGTACATGTATACTACCAATCATCCATAGTACATGTACTACCCTCAATCCACCTAGTACAGTATACTCCAATCATCCATATACAATGTATACTCCAATCATCCATAGTACAGTATACTCCAATCATCCATAGTACACGTATACAGCAATCATCCATAGTACACGTATACGCAATCATCCATAGTACATGTATACATCTGGTGGCCGTTTCTCTAAAACTTCGCAAGACTAAAATGTTCGTTAAGTGCAAATTTAGGATCGTCTGGAAATTTCAATCGATGGATTTACATTTATTGAGCATAGGCTGCACATGCAGCCTATGCTCAATAAATGTAAATCCAATAATTGTTTCCAATAAAACGTTGATAATGCGACATTTACAGACCATAATTGTGCACTTCGTGTAACGAGACGAGATCAGAAGTCGTCCGTAAAATATTCCAATTTTTTGCCCTATGCCATAGCGACAGGCCACAGGCAAGCGACAGGCCACAGGCAATGCATGCAGAACCTTAACGGATGTACTAAAATAAACGTTCATCACATGTATGAACAGAACAGTGTTTGTGGAATAAAGATAACTTACGAGGAATCGCGTTTCATTTCTTAATCCGAGGTAAATTATTCCGAGGATGCACCTACTATAGTTTTCATGCAGCGTTTCAGTTTCCTTGAAACTTCATTTCTGCACCACAATCAGAAAGCCGGCGCATCCGCATGTAGGACGAGATAATCCGCGAGCTTTTGAGAGCGGATTATCTCTTGTACATGCGGACAAGCGTGATCTAACTTATTTATCACATCCGCATCCACATACCTTAAATTGCACAAGACCTGTGTTAATACAGAAACACCCGGAAATATGTCAAAGATGTGATAAGTAAATATAGATACGGAAAGTAACTAGTAATTGAGTTTTGCACCGCAACTATAGTAAATGGATAAGAATCCGTCTGATCAGGTTGTACACATTTGGCAATATAAACTACAAGTCTTACCGGAGGAACATTTCCAGGCCACGCTTCGCTGGATCGCCGACAACGAAGCGTTTCCATGACAACCGGATGGAGATCTTCTCCGAGCGACTGAACTGCATGTTATCCGTCCGTGCCTTGTACCGGCACAGTTCCAACAGCCTGTAATGGGAATATTCCAACATAACTAAATATTGGAATGGATTTTGATACGTTAATGTTGCAACCAATCCAATCATCACAAAATGATTCAGACTACCGTCTATTCCACGTTTTGCTGCCAACGAATTTTTAGCCATTCTATTGCTAAAAAAACATGGGGGCTAAAAATATTTTTTTTTTAATTTAATTTTTATGTGTGGACCGATTTCCAAAATCTAACTTTAGTTACATCATTTCCAAGCTATATAACCACGTTTCGGAGTCGATTTGCATTTTCTTTGGGTTTTTTTACTCCAGCTTCTTTCCCCACGTTAAATCCCCATAGTAAAATCACTTTTTTGGCAATAAAAGACAATATTTAATGGAATTTTATCAAATAATTATTGGGCAGGGCGACTTTGTGATTAATGAAAAAGTACTTGCACGTGGAGACACTAGATCATTTATGAAAAGGGTGCCTTTTTGTTGAATAATACCATTACTTGCAAAAAGTGCCGATCCAGATGAGACTGCTCATCACGAGCCAGCTCATCTGGATCTGCAATTTATGCAAATACCGCTATAACGGGTTGTCTGGTTCAAATTGTTAAAAGTAGCATGCATGCAACTCCGGAATAATGTAGACCTATGATCGGGTTTCGCAATCCCGACATGATTATTAATTATTCCAAGTTTGATGAAAATGCTGAAACTCGGTTCACCTGTCGAGCAATGTTAAATTTTCAGAGTGTAAAAGGCCAATATTAGGCGCAATACAATGTTTACGTTATGCCGTTGAAAACTAGAGGTGGATGATAGCTGAAATCTAGCATAAGTAGAGCGCGTGGTCGAGTGGTCTGGGGCGTCGGACTGTCGATCTTAAGGTGTTTTCGAGCCTCACCCGATGCGTGCTTTGTGTCCTTGACCAAGACACTATTCACACTGCTTCAGTCCACCCATCTGTGGATGGGTATCGGCTAGCTTAGAAAATCTTAGCTCTATAAGGATGTGTTTTACTATTTCCTGTCTTATATTTTCTGTATCCGTGAGAGCCGATACCCTTATAGTGTAAATTTTAGTCACAATAACAGCACAATTCCTGGCGTTTTGCAATACAGTCCGAGGAGCGAGAAGTTTAAAACTTCAGTCATGTTAAAAACATTCATAGACCAATAATACACATGTAGGTATACATAGTTTGACATTGGTTATCCTTTTATTCCCATTTGTGAAGCAAAACAAAAGGACAACTTGGGCCGTTATTGCGACTAAATTATACACTAAAAGGGTCTCGGCTCTCATGGATACAGCAACTGTAAAGGACAGATGAAATAGTAAAACACATCCGTAGAGCAGAGATTTTCTAGGCTAGGTACCGGCTAATTACCAGGAACCTCGATTGTATTTGATGGTACTACTTATGAATACAATATGATCCTGCACAACGTTGCAACATCAATTAAGGGGAAACGCTACGAAAAGGGCCGAAGAAACTGACGAGTCTGTCTCGGAACACTGTACGAATGTCCAAAAGCATAAAAATATAAGTAAACAAGAGTGGCGCAAGTCACAAAATACGCCCGTCGAATATTGGCCAGACAGTTAAGATGCAGAAATGTGAAGCTGTAACCAAGGCAAGAAACATTAATGAGAATTTGAAAGTCTATAGCAGTAGAAATGATAAACAAAAGTAGAGTAAAGTAGAAATGATAAACAAGAGTTGTCAGGGGAACGAAGCACGCCCGGTGGCAGCAATGGAACCGAGGGCACATTTGAAAACACAACGTGCTGGATAAGGGAAACACAATTTATGAGTCATTTACCAGAGCGTGTTAATGTTTCGAGCGTACAAAGTATTTGACCTTGACCCTGGGCTTAGCAGAGGTACATGACCGTTGGAGCAATGCGTGTGTGAAATATGAAGCAAATCCAAGCAAGGAAACAGAAAATATAGGCCATTTACCCGAGCGTTAAGGTTTCGGGATGCACAAAGTATGTGACCTTGACCCTGGGCTTAGAAGGGGCGGCACGGACGTGGATTTGCCACAGCGCAGTAGAGGACCCTTGGATCAATGCGTGTGTGAAATATGAAGCAAATCCAAGCAAGGAAACCGAGTGTATGCCATAAGCACTTCTTCCTTCGGAAGGCAAGCACTTCTTCCTTCGGAAGGCGCGCTAAAAATGGCTAAGTTAAAAAGGTGATATTTTTGTTAAATATGTTTTCGGCATAAAAACACCAAGGTGCGCACATCTTCAATTTGTGTAGAAGACGTGTGTATAGTTTCGGAACTATCGACTGAAGGTTTCGGAGGAGTTGTGTACACGAACTATGCACTTTTTCTTCAGCCGCCCAGCCGCCCGTCCAACCGTCCAACCGCCCAACCGCCATGCGGTAAAACACAATACGTACCGTTTTTTTTAAAAACGGTCGTATAAAAAAAAAGGTCTGCAGCGAGAAATCCAGTAGGACATTTGTTTCCTGAAGTTCAGTTAAATACTTACTGGACCAACATTCCCTCTCCGATCTTTTCGTACCGATCCTGTGGATATAGTAAAGATCCATGTATTTGTGGAGTCAACTAGACAAATTGGGTTTATGAGTTTTGTGACCAGTGTTTGTGAATAGTACCGTCCTTTAGCTTCATTAACGATCTATATTGCTCGATATAAATATGGCGGCTGTTTCATTGATGGAATGGCGAACAGTGTGAATGCACAGGCCCATTTGGATCTACACTGGTCCCAAAACCCACGAGCCAGATTTCAGTCACATCACTGTGGTGGTTGGATCATAAAAGTTAAACATTAAAATCCAATCGCTAATACAGTTATAGGGAGGATGGACAAACTCGAGCACACTTATCTATTGATCTGTAGCCTACTTCACAAACATTGCAAAGTATACTGTCCTATAAAAGTATACTTTGAGGGAAAATTTTTCAATTTTAAGATCAAATGTATTAATTTTTATTATACTGAATTTATTACATTATCACAGCCATTTTGGCTGTGATAATGTAATACATTCAGTACAATAATTCTGTATAGTTTTAATCAAATATGTGCAATCATTAGTTCTATAGGAAATAATGCATTTCGGAAAAATAAATGATTACTCCCTCAAAGTATACTTTGCTAGATAAGTATGCTTTGCAATTTTGATGAAACCTGCTACTGGAAATTTCAAAATTATTTGACCATAGGCGACGAGAGAATCGACGGCGTGGGAAATAAAAAACATGTACGACGGCAAGCATGCACATGAAGTTAGAAGCGTATTGCTGATACGGTAAATATAATGATTGCTATCCAGTTGGACTTAAGGTCTCTAATTAATTTGAAGGTGTGACGGCGGCCATATTGTTTCAATCAACGGAAGTGACGTCATTTACATTTGACTGGTTTCGCGAGTTGCCTTGTACCCGGCTCGCTAATTAAAACGCGCGTGAATGCCGGGAACCGTGAAGAAATGGGCCGAGGTGTTGTAGGGCCGACATGTCTAGGGCCGAGGAGCCACTAAACCAATCACGAAACCACGTACTTCAGTTGGTTGAAAACAAATGGTTGCCAGCCTACATGCGGATTAGTAAATTACAATGCCGGTCAAAGATCAACTAGAAATGGACGCTTGTCGACAAGCGCATGTGTATCCCCCTCCCCAGATACACAAGTAGTTTGAAAAAAGGGTGTTCGAGTTATGCTCCGGAGACAAAATCAGTGACGGAAAAACAAAGGGAGATAACTAAAGAATTAGTGATGCAAGAGTTGTCATTCTTGCGGGACACACCTTTAGGGTCGTGGTCTATGCATGCGTGAAGTTTCATGAAAATATTCCAAAGGGTGTTCGAGTTATGCTCCAGACACGAAATCAGTGCACGAAACAACAAAGGGAGATAACTAAGAAATTAACGACGCAAGAGTTGTCATTCTTACGTGCGACACACCTTTGGGTCGTCTTCTATGCATGTGTGAAGTTTAATAAACTAGAAAATGTGTTCATAGAACACGGATGTCCCACATATCGCTTTGATAATAAATGAGGCCAAATTGCAAGTCAAAATTTTCTTTTACCTGAGCGTTAAAGTTTTTGAAGCACCAAGTATGTGACCTTCACCCTGGGCTTGGCGGGGCAGGACAAACGTGGATTTGGCACAGGGCGGTAGAGGACCATTAGAGCAATGCATATATGAAATATGAAGCTGATCCGTGAAAGAAAACAGAAATTATAAGATATTTACCTGAGCGTTAAAGTTTTTGAAGCACTAAGTATATGATGTTAACCCTGGGCTTGGCGGGGGCGGGACGAACGTGGATTTGGCACAGGGCGGTAGAGGACCATTAGAGCAACGCATATATGAAATATGAAGTTGATCCGTGAATGGAAAGAAAAATTATAAGATATTTACCTGATCATTAAAGTTTTTGAAGCACCAAGTATGTGACCTTGACCCTGGGATTGGGGGCGGGGCAGGACGAACGTGGATTTGGCACAGGGCGGTAGAGGACCATTAGAGCAATGCGTATATGAAATATGAAGATGATCCATGAAAGAAAACAGAAATTATAAGATATTTACCCGAGCGTTAAAGTTTTTGAAGCACTAAGTATGTGACCTTGACCCTGGGCTTGGCGGGGGCAGGACGAACGTGGATTTGGCACAGGGCGGTAGACGACCATTAGAGCAGCGCGTATATGAAATATGAAGTTGATCCGTGAATGGAAATAAAAATTATAAGATATTTACCTGAGCGTTAAAGTTTTTGAAGCACCAAGTATGTGACCTTGACCCTGGGATTGGTGGGGCAGGACGAACGTGGATTTGGCACAGGGCGGTAGAGGACCATTAGAGCAATGCGTATATGAAATATGAAGATGATCCATGATCCATGAAAGAAAACAGAAAGTATAAGATATCTACCCAAGCGTTAATGTTTTTGAAGCACTAAGTATGTGACCTTGACCCTGGGCTTGACGGGGGCAGAACGAACGTGGATTTGGCACAGGGCGGTAGAGGACCATTAGAGCAATGCGTATATGCGTGTTCGAGTTATGCTTTGGATACAAAATCAGAGCACGAAACAACAAAGGGAGATAAGTAAACAAGAATTCCGCGGAATCAGATGCCTCGCCTTGTCCCGCCTCGACCTCGAGCCCGGGCCCGAAAGCAATTTTCACTGGCCCGAACATATACAATTATTGACTAGTGAACCATAGAATATCAGATTATATTCTATGGCTCACTAGTCAATAATTGTTTTATTATATGATAATAGTCTGTATATAGCACTTACGACCTTATGCTAGACAAAAATTGAAAAAGAATTTGAAAAAAAAAATGAAAAAAAAAAATGGAAAAAAAATTTAAAAATTAAAAATAATAATGCTTGCTACTGGAGCCCAGAATTTTTTTTAATAGTCCTATATTTATCTACATATATCTGCACAGGTCCACATAATGCCACAATATTTTCAACACAGTTTACGGAAATGTAATATAATCATTTACCTGTATAAATTACCTGTAAGTGGTCAGTGGTCAGTTGCACATGCTAGCACATGTACAGGTGAATAGTCTGTATATAGCACTTACGACCTTCTGCTACTGGACAAAAATTGAAAAATAATTTGAAAAAAAAAATGAAAAAAAAAAAAAAATGGAAAAAAAAAGTTTAAAAATAATAATGCTTGCTACTGGAGCCCAGATTTTTTTTCCAGTCAAATTGAAAAATAATTTGAAAAAAAAAATGAAAAAAAATGAA
This sequence comes from Conchocele bisecta, assembly GCA_029237695.1. Taxonomy (NCBI): domain Eukaryota; kingdom Metazoa; phylum Mollusca; class Bivalvia; order Lucinida; family Thyasiridae; genus Conchocele; species Conchocele bisecta. The sequence goes on along the minus strand of CM055271.1, from coordinate 96,640,405 downwards.
AAAAAAAAAAAAATTACAAAAAAAAGTTTAAAAATAATAATGCTTGCTATTGGAGACCAGATTTTTTTTTAATAGTCCTATATTTATCTATACTCAACAAAACTAGAAACGTCCCTGTTTTATAGCCGGTGTAGCTCTGTCTATGTATGTATCACATGTTCAAAGTACATGTCTTTTTAAACCGTGGCGATGTTCAGAATACGATCGTGTAGAGTTTAGCCGATACACACGGTTTACATAGCGGCCAGTGACCGGAACGTTGATTTCCACTTTTTGCACGTGCACGCTATACTTGTCATCGATAAGGTGATTCAGTTCATGTCGTACCATTCATGCAATAGGGGCTATTCGGAAAATTAAAAAACTTTTTAAATTTTTCACTGTTTTCGATATGCCACGGCTTTCCGAAAACGAGCGAAATCAGGCAATTGGGATGCTGCGGGTGGGATGGCCGCCAGGGCGGTCGCGCCTCGGTTTGGTTGCTGTCGGAAGACGATTGATCGTCTTGCAGCCCTGGTACCAGCAGACTGGGGCTGTTCACGACCGGCAGCGACCTGGTAGGCCTCGTGTAACGACGGCTAGAGCCAATCGTTACATTACGTTGACGCACTTACGTCAACGTCGATTGGCAGCCACAGTCACTGCTAGGCGATACGGTGTCTCAGGGCAGACCATTCGCAACCGGTTACGTCGTAACGCCCAACCAATCCGGGCACGCCGCCCGTACACTGGTCAGATAATGACCCAACGTCACCGTGCTGCCAGACTGTTATGGGCGCGACGTCATCTGAACTGCAGAAGGGCTGACTGGAACCGAGTTTTGTTCACCGATGAATCTCGGTTCACAGTTAGTCATGCTGACGGAAGATTACGGGATACAGGCGTAAAAATGAAAGATTCACCGATTGTTGCATTGTTGAGAAGAACAGGTTTGGGGGAGGGAGCGTAATGGTCTGGGGTGGGAACATGGGAAACCGGAAGACAGATTTGGTTGTTGTACAGGGCAACATCAATGCACAACGTTATGTTGCAGATGTGCTAAATGCACATGCCGTTACCATTTATCCGTCAGCATGGTCCTGGTGTGACATTGATGCACGACAATGCCCGCCCTCACGTAGCCAGGGTCACCACTCAATACTTACAGCAAAACAACGTCGACGTCATGCCATGGCCCGCGGTCTCCCCGGATCTCAATCCCATTGAGCACATATGGGATGAGCTGGGCCGCAAAGCACGAGCTAACCATCAGATTGACAATGTTCGCGATCTTAAACGGGCGTTACAACGGGAATGGAGTAATTTGCCCAACGCACTGGTATTGCGTTACGTCACGTCGATGCGGCGTAGGATCATTGCATGCATTCATGCAAATGGTGGCCACACTCGGTACTAACGAGATCTACTGAATTTGCCACATTACTTATTGAAATTCCATCTCTAAACATTAAGTAACACATTTCTGAGTTTTTGTGATTTTTTGATTTTGACCCCTACCGCCCTTGGCCGGTTATCTCTCGAATATTTAACAAGATATCCAAATGCAATTTATTGGCTTTGATACAGAAATGAATGAACTTGTTTTTCCATTTTGATTTTTAAAAGTAACCCTTTTGGTTTTTGATGAATCTTTCCTTAAACATGGAGGGACGTTTCTAGTTTTGCTCAGTATACATATATCTGCAGAGGTCCACATAATGTCACAATATTTTCAACACAGTACCCAATGTAGTGATTTTACCTGTATAAATTTACCTGGTCAGCAGTGGTCAAGCAGTGGTCAAGCAGTGGACATCTGCACATGCTAGCCCATGCTTAGCACATGTTTCTCCCAGTTTCTATTGTTCTCTCTACAGGTAAGGTGTACAGAGCACACGAGAAAAGGTATACAGAGCAGACGAGAAAACAGGTCTTCATGCATTATTGTCCAGTTTGTAGAGTGCGCAAAACAAAAAAGGGAGATAACTGAAAAATTAGCTACGCAAGAGTTGTCATTCTTGTGCGCGACACACCTCCGGGTCGTGGGTCTATGCATGTGTAAGTTTCATGAAAATATTCCAAAGGGTGGTCGAGTTATGCTCCGGACAGGAAATCAGTGAGCGAAAACAAAAAAGGGAGATAACTCAAAAATTAGCTATGCAAGAGTTGTCATTCTTGTGCACGACACACCTTCGGTTCGTGGTCTAATTGAATGTGTTAAGTTTCATAAAAATATTCCAAAGGGTGGTCGAGTTATGGTCAATCAGTGCGCGAAACAAAAAAGGGAGATAACTCAAAAATTAGCTATGCAAGAGTTGTCATTCTTGTGCGCGACACACCTTCGGGTCGTGGTCTATGCATGTGTGAAGTTTCATGAAAATATTCGAAAGGGTGGTGGAGTTATGCTCCGGACACGAAATCAGTGCGAGAAACAAAAAAGGGAGATAACTCAAAAATTAGCTATGCAAGAGTTGTCATTCTTGTGCGCTACACACCTTCGGGTCGTGGTCTATGCATGTGTGAAGTTTCATGAAAATATTCCAAAGGGTGTCGAGTTATGCTCCGGACAAGAAGTGTCTGCGGCGGACGCGGACGCGGACGCGGACGCGGCGCGCTGTCAAATCCATAGTATCCCCCGACGGTAGTCTGGGGGATACAATGACGTCAATTCCGTGGATGAAAAAAATAAAGATGGCCACCGTTACACCTTCAAATTTATTTCAGATCCCAATTCCAACTGGATAGCAATCATTATCACATCGGGTTTTTGTTCATCCCATAAAGTGCCTACGAGTCGATTACGCGGAAAAAATACGTCATGGTCAAAAACGATCACATCTTGGATAGTGGTGTGTGATGGGCATGTGTTTATGAAGTTGTGAAAGTATAGTGGTGGTACAGTAACATGCAGAGATATGGACCTAAAGAATATATAGGTCAAAGTAAAAAAAAAGGTAACATGTTGGATAGTGGTATGTGGTGGGCACCAGTTATGAAGTTGTGCACAAATGGACAAACACGAAAACATTCCGCCAATACACGGGATATTTATTTTAAAATTCCGGCTAAAAACTGCATGGTGTTTACGTTCATACTTCGCTATATTGTTATTGGACAATTGTACAATATGATATTACCATAAACTTAACTAATAAAGTGTATTAGCAACATTCGTAGGCCCATCTCCACGAAGTAGAAAGCAAACCAAGAACGCTTCAAACGCACATTTGGACAGACTATTGCGTCACAACTCGATGCAATGCAATGTAATGCAATGTAATCAAGAGTTATGTGTACTCTGAACTACAAGCAGATTATTGCAAGGAAACTGCAATTACCAGATATTTACCCCAGCGTTACATAGGCACTTTGTGGAATTAACGACAAAAGCCTCTTAAGTCACAACTCCTTTCAAGTAAATATCTACAAGGTAGGACACTCGCTATCTTTTCAACCAACGGAAGTTGTACTAGTGTACCGGTTACCGGCTCGCTAATTCATAAATTGTAACGCGCAAGAAGGTCGGGACCGGCCCCGGCCTTCGCGCACGTTACAATTAATGGAATAGCGAGCCGGGGCCCAAGGTAAATAATCCACTTCCGTTGGTTGAAAAGATAGCAATGTGTCCTACCTTGTAGATATTTAATATCGGAGTAAAATATAATCTAGTAAGATACGATTTAAAGATCGATTTGGCGTTCATACCACAAAGTGTCTGGAGCGTTAAGGTTTCGTGACGTCGCAGGTACGGACGGACGGGACGGACGGGACGTACGGACGCCGGTTACACTATATGCCACCCCTCAACATTCGGTGGCGGAGGGCATATAGGCTCTACGGATGTGTTTTACTATTTCATCTGTCTTTTATATGTTCTGTATCCGTGAGAGCCGAGACCTTTATAGTGTAAAATTTAGTCACAATAACCAAATTTGTCCTGGTGTTTTGCTACACAAATGGGAATAAAAGGATCACCAATGTCAAACTATGTATACCTACATGTGTATAAGCCCCGGTCACACCAGCCTTGCGATGTCGTAAGACGGGCATCACGTCAGAAGCATCGACATCAAAAGCATCAAAGTTCACATGCCACAGATATTCCACCCGAGAGGCTACGTCGTGCGACGTCGTACGATGTCGTGCGACGTCGTATGATCGTCGTACACACATCCTACGAGGTCGCACGACCATCGCACGATTTGATCACGTGATCCTGCGATGATGTTGATTCTCGGCAGAGAATCGTAGCGACATCGTACGACGCCGTGCGACCGTCGTACGACGGGCGCACGATGTCGTACGATGTCGTACGATTTCCCTTAGATTGTCCCAGATGCGTCGCAGACCCATCGTATCCGGTGCGACCACACAACTTAAACTTGTAATATCGTAGACGTGTCGCAGACAATCGTAGCTTTCTAGATAATTTCACCCCATCACAGGTGATCGTACGACGTCGCAGCTTGGCGTGACCGGGGATTTATTGGTCTATGAATGTTTTTTTTACACGAGTGTAGTGTTAAACTTCTCACTCGTTAGACTTTTGTTTGTTTATTAGTGTTAACGTCCTATCAACAGCTAAGGTCATGTAAGGCCGGGCAAACGGGTTCGATCCATTTTAACCTGCTGCATTGGGGGAAAATCCCTAAATCAGAACGGAATATTTACATCGAGAACAAATATATTCAGCCCTGAAATTAGAATAACCCGACCTGGTGCCAGGTCCATAGCACACCAAGTCACTTGGCCCCTTCCCCAAAAATAGTATTACGAATAATGTAATACTCACACAAGGGGTATAACCAGATTCAACTGTCGCATACAAAATGCCAAAGACGTAAGTGAGGGCAAAACCAGGTGTCCAGTCGGGATTCCGGTAAGGATGAACCCCGATCCGTAAATTACCCATCGCATGCTCCCACTTGCCACCCACCACTCGTTAGACATAGCAAAACGCCAGGACAAGTTGGGAGACAATTCCAATGAAAAACCAAGATGCGTTTTCATGGAAAATAAAAATGGTATATTTGTGGTCCGTTTGTTTTCTGCAGCACGAGGGAACACACTGGTTATTGCTTTTTTATATTCGCCATTTCCGATTTCAATTGGGTTTTTGGCAATTTTAATTGGGCATGTAAGCAAATACGCAAGCTTATCTAGAACTGCACTATCTTTTCAAATGTGCGTTTTGTAGATAGCGACCTAAGAATGTTGCTAATTCTATACACTATATTAGGTAAGTTTATTTTGCTAATTCTATACACTATATTAGGTAAGTTTATTTTGCTAATTCTACACACTATATTAGGTAAGTAAACACTATATTAGGTAAGTTTATTTTGCTAATTCTATACACTATATTAGGTAAGTTTATTTTCGCGCGGGAAGTGTAAATGATATTACGCAGTTTTACTGTGTATCGTGGTGTAGCGATATAATGCAACTTGTTGTATCGTGGTGTAGCGATATAATGCAACTTGTTGTATCGTGGTGTAGCGATATAATGCAACTTGTTGTATCGTGGTGTAGCGATATAATGCAACTTGTTGCGTAAAAAGCGGAAAACGTGCAGCTAGGAGTGCTCTTGTATCAAAATTACAGTGGAACCTCTCAAACCCAACACCTAGGTACTGTAGGTTGACCGGTATAAACAGGTCCCACTGTACATAGAGAATAGTATGTTAGTGCCGTGAATGGGAAAAAATATCCGGCAAGACAAAGGAATTTCTTTATTTCTCATCAGAAGTATATGTTGTGACCACTCATTTGAACCGTCTCGCCGAGACGGTTCAAATGAGTGGTCACAACTATACTTTGGTTCAAAAATAAGGAAAATAGGTAGAGAATAGTAGGTTAGTGCCGTGAATGGAAAAACATATCTGGCAAGGCTCAGGAAACGGGATGGGCGAGGCTCTGCCGAGCACATCCCGTTTCCGTGCCGCGCCAGATATATTTTTTCCCATTCACGGCACTCACCTACTATTCTATTTATCCCGTCAACACCTACAAATGGCTGTTAAATGCAAAAATTGTATTGACTGGATATCAAAAATG
>CM055271.1:95944189-95977999 GCA_029237695.1 Conchocele bisecta | reverse complement strand
AGGCCATGTCACTATATCATGTTTAACTTCCATTTTTCATTATCTGACTTTTATCATTTATTATTGACTTTGCTATAGAAATCGGTAGTAAAGCCATAGTACTATGTCTAACATAACATCACAATAAGTGAGAAAATCAAAGTACTGAACGTACTGAAACTAGGTTAGCTCCACAAGATTACTAATAAGTATTATTTATTTATATAATGATGTGTAATGGCTTACCATCAGCTAAGGTAATTTTAGGTCGGTTAACCGGGTCAAATCACATAATTCATGTGTAGGGAAGAAGGAAAATCCCAAAATCAGAACAGAATATTTACAGACAAAAATATACAATCAGTGTACGTGACTTCGCACACTTGACATATATTTTGATAATTTTCAGAAACAAGTATACAAATAAAGTTCGCCTTTGTTTGTATTTTGACAGATGTCACGGTACGGATCTAGTATCTCAGGAGAGAAGATATGTGTCTGTGCCAGAGAGAATGAGCCGACAAATCAACGGCTGAATCTAACCAAGGTTTAACCACGCTAAATCATCCGATATTCATGCGCGGTGTAGTCAAAAGTAGTACGTTAAAAAAGAATAAGCCAGATTTGTTATGCGATAGACAATCTTTGCATGAAGAAATCAGTCAATTGATGCAATAATCTACTTCACATGCATGTTAATGTATCATTTACAACAGTTTCAAGCATATGCTTTGGGATTATTAAGTCGGAGCATGTTTGTCATGTGAGGCGGTTTCAATTCCAGCCGCTGAGTTTTTTTGCGCCACCACCAGGGTGGACACAGGAGATTGAATTTATCTTTCTTAACACTAATTAAACCTATATTTTAATTAGTGAATATCCAGAGCAGAATAGGTGCAGGTTATGGGAAAATAGGTCCCACGAAATCCATACGAAAAATTAAGGTAGCAGTAGTATATAGGGAGTCAGTTCGTTACCGCGAAGTGTGTGGGAAGAATTGAAAGCAGTGGGTAGCCCCATAGGTACCAAAAATAGTAAAAGTTCGTGTTAATTTAAAGCGAAATAAATACAACCCACAGTAAAAAAATAAAATGTCATACTGTAGTATAAGGGAATGGCGGTTCTGGACCACTTTTAATATTCCCTCATATAAAGTGCGTGAGCCCTTGTTAGTCATTAGGTATATAAGTAGCTGGAATCGCGCTATCGTTATAAGCGGTCTATGGTGACCAGTTTATAACGTACACCTACAGGGTCCTTCTTTTATAACCTAGGTGGGTACGCATGGAAAAATTAGAATAGTTAGCAATTGGGAGCTAGGTGGGCGGGTACGCATGAGTTTTGTGTAGGTAGCTGAAAACATCCGCAATTTGGGGACCAGTGTTATGTCATTGAATTAATTAATTTTGTAGAAATTAGATCCATTGGGGGATGGATGTTAGCCTCCATTTGCATCTCAAGTTAATGGCGGTTCTGGCTCAAAACCATGGCCACTTAATGCTCTCTAAACGTGTCAGTTCGTTACCGCGAAGTGTGGGGGAAAGCAGTGGGTAGCCCCGACAAAATATGTGTCTTCTATATAGGGGAGGGTTCGGATACTTTTTTTCCAAAATGGCTACTACATGTAGAACGGGTCGCGACTACCAGAGTGCTGGTGTACGGAGTCGCTAGTTTCGTTTTTCTCATTAGGCGTACCGGACTGTTTGGCGGGGTGTACGAACTGGGAGTCGGGGTCTGTTTTGTTCTTCCAGAGTCGACAGGTCTCTAGAGTCACGAATGGGAACAGTGGTCTGCATACCGCGTACGCCACAAAAAACAACCAAAACCACCACTTTGCATTCTCTACGGTTCTCCAGATGTCGTGTACCTCCAGCTCGTCTTGCTTCTTTGGACACTCGGAATCGGCATCACCGGAAATTGCGTCCAACAGTCTGCGTTCCAGTGTATCCAACCGGTTCTCCAAACGTCTCTCCATGTCGAACGAGCTTGCGTTTCGTATATCTTCTAGTAGATCCGTGGGGAACTTGGTGGGAGGGCCAGGTGCGGTCACCCTGTGTACTACGGGGGTGGGGGTTTCTAAATTTGTTTCAAATTTGGTTTCTTCGGGTTTTGTACTACGTTCCGCATCGACAGCGTCTCATATTTTTCGAAGACGAGTTGTACCGATTCCAAATTTCTTTTTCGTATTATCTGCAGACTCTATACCCCGAAGATTACGGATATCTTCTATATCTTGTTCGGACAAATTCTGCTTTGGTGGCATATTGTAGGCACAAAATATGCAAGTACATATAAATATAGTTTGCCCAATGTTCAACATGATTTGTCTAGGTAAAACCAGGCATACCAGCACCACAACTAGGCATACTCGTTACCACAACTAGGCATACCAGCACCACGACTAGGCATACTAGCACCACGACTAGGCATACTAGCACCACAACTAGGCATACTCGTTACCACACCTAGGCATACCGAATGGGGAAAAACGTGCCTAGCGACCCTTTCTACATGGAGTATCCCTTTTGAAACCCTTCCAAAATCGTGGTAGAATGTTAGCATTGTTCAGTAATTGTTAAGCATTTGTTCAGCATTGTTAAGCAATTGCTAAGCATTGTTAAGCAATTGTTAAGCATTGCTCAGTAATTGTTAGGCCTTGTTAAGTGTTGTTAAGCTTTGCTCAGTAATTTTAATCATTGCTCAGTAATTGTTAAACATTGCTCAGTAACTGTTAAGCATTTGTTCAGCATTGTTAAGTAATTGCTCAGTAATTGTTAAGCATTACTCAGTAAGAGTTAATAATTTTTAGTATTAAATAATGAAATATGTGTATTTATAATAATAAAATATGTCTACGTGTGGTGAAGAAATAAAACAATTTTCACGGAAAATAGATAAACCTGTTTGTAGTGATAATTCTAAAGAATTAATTAACGAAGAGAAAATAGATAAAACCACATGTAGTGATAATTTTGAAAAAATTAATAATAGTTTCCACACGCCATATAGATTGAGGAAAAAAGGAATTAAATATCACGATCCCGGATCTGTTCGTATGTGTAATTTGATAGAGACCTATTTAGAAGAGGGGTATGATGTAGTAAGTGCACAAGCGTTAGTTGATAACCCACATGTGTTTTGATAGATCACCTTCAATCAAAAACCTGTCTATTATAGAAAGCGCTACCAAGGTTTTTCGGCTACCTTTTTTTAAGAAAAAATAATCTGTAGCTGCACCCCCGGTTTCTACATTGAAAAACAAAATATGTATTGGATTTATTCGACTAGCAGGTTTACTTGGTGGTGCGTTCAAATTCAACCAGATATTAATTAACCCCTCGTACTGCCGGAGATATGGATTAATTCGCCATGTAGGTTTTTTCGAACTGTTTTATAATGGCTTCAACAAGCGGGCTCATCATCGAATCTTTGCAAATTTCAACAACAGGTTTTCGTTTTGTAGCGGCTTCTAGCTCCCTCTCTTCCTCGTGTAACTTTTTTAGACGTTCTATAATTCCGTCTTGGAGACCTAAAATATCCTCATAGCAAGCCTCGTCAAATTTTATTTTTACGTCTTCTTCTTTTGTGAACATATTTTTATATATATAACTACATATTATAAATGTTTAACATAAAATCACAATTGGAAATAAATATGTTAGACATTTATATGTATATATATAAAGTAATTCTTGAAGAATTATGCCTAAATCGGTTATTACGCAGGAAGCGCTGGTAGATATTTTACAATCACGTGGAATTGTTCCTGCCTATGAAGTTAGAAAGAAACACCATATTGGCCCCAAACGCCTTACAGATCTGTGGGAATATGATAAATTTATAATGGGATTATCTAGAGATAATTGGGCAAAACCCCGTGATAACCCCGCCCCGACCTAAGATACCTTCAAAAATTGAACAGGCTGCATAATTTTTATTTTCTGAAAGTTTAAAGGGGTTCTGTATGTATCCCATCTTCTGAAACCCTTCTCTTATCGTAGTAAGCGGACAGTCCTAAATTGTTTTGGGTATATGTTTTCATAACACCATTTCTCATTCTAAACCCTCTGTTTGTTCCTCTATCCGTTCCAACCTGGTGTAGGGCCTCCATATACCTTCTCCATGTGAGAGGATTTTGCCTGGCAGATAAACCCTTCGCTGAATGTTTTACTTGGGTTGTGTCTACTTTTTCAACCACATAACACTTGCTGCATAGTGCGATTGCGCGATCTCCTTGGAACTCTGTTTTGAATAGCCCTGGTTCTCTATTACTCCATTTATCCCAAGCTAACCATTCTTTTTTATGTTTTTTGAAATCCTCCACCATTTCTGGTTTTATCATTCCATCCAGCTCTCCACCCTTCATGCTAACCCCCATATACAAACTATCAGTATCCATCTGTATTAGTTCAAAATCTGCTCTATCTACGTATTTATCCATAAAATCGTAATAATATTGTAACATTCTTAGATTTGCGTATTGGTATACAGCAATCCCACAGTGAAATGGACGAGTCATATTGGCATTTACTTTTCTTGAGGATATTTCGTAAGAATCTCCTATTTCCTCTAAATCATCGAAATACGCTGATCTTAAAGCTTTGTCCACACATTTTTCATCTTTTGTATACGTTGTGTTGAGGTGTTTTTCGGGGGTTTCTATCATTTTCCCGCAACATGAGTTACCTAATAGTTTCATTATATCTGCAATTGGGGACTTGAAGCTATCAACATCTCCGGATCTCCTGGCTGAAGTAACTTCTTTAACAAACCATTCAAAGTCTTACCTGCTGTATAATTTATTACTCTGTAAATCCCTGTAATTTCTAAACCCTGCTTCAAATACCATTTTAATAATGGGGCAAATAGTAATACTTTTTTTAGCAGACATTGCACCTACTAGTTTTCTGCCATCTCCTCTTGCGCGGTTAGTTTCTTGTAAATACTGTAACATCTTCTCTGGAACTTCCTCCTCCTCTACAATCCTATTTATAAATATTGGGGACATTTCCGAAAACTTCTCTTTTAAACTGCTGGGAACCTCTATATCTACTTCAGCAAAGCCAAACCACTTACCATTTAAAACCGCCTTGGAAAACTTATTTATTTTAATAGGGTCGTGAGGGCTGCTTTCCTCGTGTAGTTTCCCTTCGCCACATGGCATATGTTTGCTTAATGTTGATAAATATAGGGCGTTTGCATCAAAACCAAGTACGGCTTCGCAAAGCTTTCCATTTCCATCTGGGGCTGACCTAATTCTCGTAACACCTGCTTCTACATATCTTGTAAACACAATTGATGGACCCCCAACTAATGCTCCTTTTAACATTTCATATATTTCCTCACCAGGGCATACAGTGGCGGACATATCGCGTCTGCTATCTTACTTTCTTTGGTTTGGTAAGGTTTTATATGTTTTTTTATCGTTCCTCTGAGAATGTATTGTAAAGCACTCCCGGTAGGGTAACTGCATCTTTAAACATATCTATACCTTTTGTTGATAAAATGTTGTCATTTTTCCGATAGCTTCTAAAAAGGGGCCAACATCCAAGTCGTTATAGTATTTTAACCAGTCTTTGAAAGACTTCATATTTAATCTGCTATAAATGTTGTTGCACTCTTCCAACTGTTTTTTGGTTATCGCTTTATTTGGAGTTAATTTATTTGTCCAATTTTTAAGTGGTGGTAAACCCTCATAAGATAGTTTATCGGGGGAATCGAACCATTGGTAGGGGAAGAAGGATTTTTCACCTTCGCATCCATAAGCCTTAACCCATCTATCGTAATCGATACCAGGGGAAAGATACAATTTTACATCTAAAAACCTAAATTCTGGGGTAAATAGAAAAATGGTTGTATTAGCTTTCTTATCTACTAGTACCTTAGTGGTTTTATCCGTTAAAACGTCAACTAAATGCTTCTTTATTAAATTAAGATCGTAATTACTGGAATTGAACCCAATTACTGGGACTTGTGAAATCCAACGGGTAATTTCTCGCTGCTGAGAAGTGTAAAGATACTCCATGTCTGCAGGGTACCCATATGTATTGTTGCTCCCCACGGCCTCTCGGATATTGTCTCCCCTTCTCTTTACATCTTCCATAAATAGGGTTACTAATTGTTTTGGAGAAGTATCACATATGTGAGTTATATTGTTGGATAGAGTATCCCCTATACTAACACTTATTGGGACATGTTCGTTTATAAACTCTAAATCTTTAGTTGGGTTACGCTTTTCTTTACTTCCGTCTAAATATGCTTCAAAATCGTATACAATATGATATAGGTAAATCACTGTAGGAGGCTTTTCGAGTTCCTTTACATCCTCAGGTCTACAAATTGCATCATACTCGCATTCAAAAATAGTTACTAATTTACACTTACCCTCAATTGCTTCGTCTCTCTCGTTGGATCTTCTAAGCTTATTTATATAATATTTGCAATGTTTGGGACACCCGTGCCAATAACAGCCGTGAAATTGATAAACTGTATCAGTCATAGGGCAATACCCATCCACTGGGGCTCCCGCAATTATTCTTTCTCCGCCGTGACCGCATACTGCAGTGTGAATATGGGGCCCTTGTAAAGATTTTATCCAACTGATCGATTTCTTGCTACAACCGGGTTTTGGGTGGAAAGCTTTTTCGAACGCTGATAGTGGGCGATCTATTTTTTCTCCTTTACACGATACTTTTGTTAATCCCTTCATACAAGTCAATGCGTGCCTGGTTAAATTGCTGGACTTTGTAAAGCGTTGTTTGCAGTCGAAGCAACAATAATTGTTTTCAGAGGCTTTATTCATATCTGTAATAAGGAAGGCGTGATCGTTATAGATACCTATTTTCATCTTTTTATTACCAATCTTGTCGTAATGAGCTGCTACTTTTCTTAAATACCATGTTCCCTCTTCTGTAGGTTCGTACGCATCAATACCTATTTTAAAACACTCTTCTATTTTCTTGATATCTCCAAATAATATGGGTCCTTCTGGTTTAAGTAATTTATGGGTTTTACAAAACTGCAAATACTGTTGCTGGAGTTCTTTGGTCAATGTTAAACACCTATCAACCCTAAGCTTCGACGTGTGGAGGGCCAAGCATCTAAATAAACAAAGATCATCATTTAAACTATCCAGGGGCTTCATCCCTTTCTTATAACGCAACCACTCAGGCATTCGACCTCCGGCTACTTTTCCAGATTTCATTCCGGCATCTCCTTTGTTTAGGCCATTTTATTTAAAGCTGTTCCATATACTATTTTAACGCTAACAACCATCCATCTTACAAACCTCCATTTTGTACTGGGCCTATCTGTTTTATCTATGTTTAATCTATGCTCTTCTTGTTTATTAATCCATTCTTCAACCTCATCGTAACCCCTAAACCACGGACTTCCGGATAAATTTTTATAAAATACCAACGTTGTCGGCTTTCCTCTCGCGTCTCTCTCCTCTTGGTGAATTAATTTGTAAGAAAAAGAGAATCTTAGGTAAAAACTGTCGGTTAACAAAGGCTCTAACTCACCTATTATCCTTTTGCTGTTATTTATTTGAAATTTTCTTTTCAGGGTTATTGTAGTTATCCTACGCCCTTTTACTACAGTAGAACTTCGATCGCTCGAACCGGCAACGGAATCGAGTTTGAGTTCGAGCGATGCATAGTTCGAGGGAATGAAGTTTCAAAAATGTACTGTCACAGTCATGACCGATGTGACATGCCATTGTATATGCATTACATTTGGAGGGAGAAATGAAAAATAACAAATACAATTGTAAAGTTGCTGTTTTATTCAATATTTACATGTAAGTATACGTCAAATAAACCGCTATGTTCCGCTTTGCGTCTATACATAATACTGGTATTCCCAGTGTGTAAAAATAGCACATAGCACAGTGGTTGGAATAAATATACAAACGGAAAATATAAACGAAACAATGTCAGTATTATTCGCGCATTATTCACTCGATAGACATAGCAATGTGTCAATAGTCGCTCAACAGCCAATTAAACATTACATAAAATGAATTTTGTTCAAATCACTTAATTAGCGTGGACATCATAACGCCCGTAATTCACGCCGCTATTGTTTGCGATTCGTGATTTAATGTCATCCCGCGTCAAGGGAAACTACTCAACGCGACCGCCCGCAATGGTGGAATTCGCACCTCGTTAGACAAACAGCTGATCACAGACTTACCTGTTCGAGTTATTAGCGGTAATTACCACTGTTTGACCGTCCACGGGACTAATCCACAGGTTCGACTGTTTGAGTAATTCATAGTTCGAGTTTCAGGTGTTTTATTACATGAATTATATAGGAAATTTGCCGGGACTGTCGAACCAGTTCGAGTTTTCCATGGTGTTCGAGCCAGACCTGTTCTAGTTATCGAAGTTCTACTGTACTTCTTTTTCTTTTTGTTTATAATCTTCTAATATTTCGCTACATTCCTCTATTAACTGTTGTAATAAACGCGCTTTCTGCACTCGTTTTTGAGGTTTGCCAATGTTCCTGCTTCTAAGACTGAGGGAAGCCTCATCAGCTATATTCTGTGCTATCTTTTCTATATTCTTTTTTTCCACCCCCTTAAATCCCCCCCGAGACATGCACGAGCCATTCTTTCATAAATTCCTCATTGTTTTTCCTTATTTATTAGTGTAGTTAACCCCATTTCCCTTAACCTGTTTGAAAAAGGTGTACCCATTCTTATTAATTCTGACCTTAATTCCCGAATCCTAGGGGAAGAACTTTTAGATGGATTTACACCCCTTTTATCGCTAATCCTTGTGCGAGTTAACTTAGGGCGAGGCGCTCTCGTAACTTTTTTACGTATATCTGTCATTTTTCTAATCGTGGAAATTTATTGTTTTATATAAATACCTGTATGGCTTATGTTCAATAGGGTGTTTTTCATTTTTGACAATTAATTAATTATAACACCTCATACTACAGTATAGAAGACACATATTTTGTCGGGGCTAGGGGGCTTTCTGTTAGTTTTCTCGTGTTCAATAGGGTGTATTAAAAAATTCCCACAGTATAAAATAGGGCACAGTTCGTACGCTACCCAAAGCCTTCTCGCTCCGTTTTCGATATGGACTAGAAAAAGAACGGCCATTCCTATATGGGAGACCTCCCGCGTATATCGACTTACTATTTCGTTGGGTAGCCGAAACCCTTGCAAATCGGGAACGTATTTTAAACTAGGTAGCTGAAATAGGGTAGCCGAAACCGCTGCAAATCGGGGACACATTTTACAAACTTTGGTGGTATCATTTTGTTTTACTGTGGGTTGTATTTATTTCGCTTTAAATTAACACGAAATACTACTGTAGCAGTGAATAGCAAAATGTGTGGTCATTAGTTAGTTTATATAGGAACAAATCTGTGGTGGTGATGGTGGTGGACCTCTAAGCATTCAATGAGGCCCACATAGTGAATCCAGCTGTCTGGAGAATATTTAGTTCAGGGATATGAATTATTAAATATGTCGATACAGAGAGAAGAATATGAATTGCATCAACGTAAACTTGTAGTAAAACTTCGCGTCACAGAAAATATTGCGCGTGAAGCTTCGCTGGATGGCCATTTTTTTGAACCGCCGAGTTAAACATAGGAGAAATCTCTATTATCACTACAGTATTAGTAGACAAGTGTCATTTTAGTGTTTAAAATTAATATTCAGGTGACATTTAATGTAATGAAATTCACCAATTGTTACTTGATACATGTTTTTTTTTAAGTTTACGGCCAAAATCGACATCCGTTGGAAGCCGGATCAAGTCATCAAATATGCCCTGGCGACACAAGCTGGTAAACCTAGTCTTCAAACATAGCTGACCTCACGTTATTTCCACATACTAGTATATGATCAAAACTTATACACTAGCGGTGGCATAAACCAGCTTTGTGACATTTGCTGAGCAATAAAGCCATTTTTCTGACTGACCGTTCCAAGGCGGGACCTTTTTTCCAACAAAAACGTTTTAGTGGTTATTATATTGTTAGATTTGTGTATGTGGTCTGTGACTGTAGAAATGTTAAACATGATATTATATAGGCCCAATTCTTCATATTAAAAAAACAGATAGTGAAGTGTTTGCCGCATTATCACTTGAAAACGTGTAAGTTTTCTATCTGTTCGAGTTGACTCGAATTGAGACAAGTCACTGGCTGGAGTTGAACGGTCATTATACGAAAACTACTGGATACCTTGGCCCCAAACTTCATACTATATCAGGGAATAGGACATAGCTGTGAATAGTGGTAAATTTTGCCAAATCTATAGACATAAGTTGTCCGTATAATACACAACCGCAATGCACAGCATCGGTGTGTCTGGTGTTCTGTGTGTCCAGCCACAGGTTGAAGTGACGGACCATGGTCTATATATACTGAAGTGGAAAAGAAACGTTACAAGGGCTTAATGATGATTTTATTAAAACACTATTTACTATTTGTCACAATGGCACACACATGTCAGTGTGTTTAAACAATTCATTTACACGTGAGATGCCAAACTGTCATAACGATATGTCAATAAATGGGTGTATATGTAGTGGTTATGCATGATGACCCTCAAAATGAAAAGTTACACATCTTAGTACATGTGTATCTCGTAGATAGACCGATATATATAGAGAATAGTAGGTTAGTGCCGTGAATGGGAAAACATATCTGGCAAGGCTTAGTAAACGGGATGGGCGAGGCTCTGCCGAGCACATCCGTTTCCGTGCCGCGCCAGCTATTTTATTTCCATTCACGGCACTAACCTACTATTCTATTTATCCCGTCAACACATACAAATGGCTTTAAAATGCAAAACAAATAACCCCAGCCACCGCACATATTCATACGCAGAGATTAGGTCGTATTGACAGGATATCACAAATGTTTCACGGCACCGTGTTTCACGGCACATACGCACTGTGTTGACGGGATAATTGTTTATTTACGTCTCATCACATGTACACGTGATATATATCACACAGTTATTAACAATTATAAATCAGTACACGTGTC
This sequence comes from Conchocele bisecta, assembly GCA_029237695.1. NCBI lineage: Eukaryota > Metazoa > Mollusca > Bivalvia > Lucinida > Thyasiridae > Conchocele > Conchocele bisecta. The sequence goes on along the minus strand of CM055271.1, from coordinate 95,967,001 downwards.
ATTCTTATTAGAATTACAAGAGACGGTATCACCATATATCACATATCGCTAATAGTAAAAGGCATACACCATTAAAGTTACTAGATTGTACCAATGAAATCACATTAACACATCTATCAATAATTCCAGCACAAAAATATTTACACAATTCCCTAACATTTGATTGGCCCGTAGCAAGTCTCTGTCCAAAATTTATATCCCAGTAAACTCCCACGCCGAACTACTTTCCGTAACCGTGAGGCGCAGTTAAAATAATTCTTAAGAAAACGGAAAATAAACACATTTTCTTGATGAATTTATTTAAAATGCTGGAATTATAAGGAATAAATGGCCTTTTTGTGGAATTTATCGGGGTATAAACTTGGAAAAGTCGCGGGAATACTGGACGAAGGCCGGAAGGCCTCGTCCAGTATTCCCGCGACTTTTCCAAGTTTATATCCCCGATAAATTCCACAAAAAGCCATTCATTCCTATATTAAAACACTAGATACAAGTACAGATGCATCTAAGCTAAATCACTGTTATTAACGATGTATTCTACATTACACATCGTTTTCACGGACGTGAGAGGTATGCGAATGGCGAAATCCCGTAAAAAATGTTAAATAGTGGATAATTGTGGGCTACATTGGTTATATACAGAGGCATAGACCGTATTTTCATTAAAATCGACTCCAAAGTGTCTGCAAAATTCATAACGACATGGTTTGTTTACACAGAGACCACAAATCCTTCAATAACTTTTTTGTCACTGCATCCTTTAACAAAGTATCTGCATTTGTAGATCTATGATATATTCCGTCGTGCCATAGGCTATATTGCTTCCTTGTGTTTTAAATTAAAATATGAATAAAACAACGAAATTGTACCTACCTCGTGGCAAATGGTCGTCTTTTTACTCCATTTGCTCTACCGCTAAACCTATTCGTCAACCTAAGTATGCCACTCACCTTTTACACGCTACCTCCCCTGTTATTCGAAACCACAATGGCGTTACTTTTAAAAAAATTGATCACGTGACCTTTTTAGACCGACATGTTTTCCTACCTCCAGCCCAATATAAACACCGTACGTGTATTTCTGATTCGTGAGAGTCCGTCTCGGAATATACATGGATTATGCACAGTAGTGCACATACTTAATGGTGCTCAATGGTTGTATAATATACTCAACAAAACTAGAAACGTCCCTGTTTTATAGCCGGTGTAGCTCTGTCTATGTTTGTACCACATGTTCAAAGTACATGTATTTTAAACCGTGGCGATGTTCAGAATACGATCGTGTAGAGTTTAGCCGATACACACGGTTTACATAGCGGCCAGTGACCGGAACGTTGATTTCCACTTTTTGCACGTGCACGCTATGCTTGTCGTCGATAAGGTGATTCAGTTCATGTCGTACCATTCATGCGATAGGGGCTATTCGGAAAATTAAAAAACTTTTTTAATTTTTCACTGTTTTCGATATGCCACGGCTTTCCGAAAACGAGCGAAATCAGGCAATTGGGATGCTTGCGGGTGGGATGGCCGCCAGGGCGGTCGCGCCTCGGTTTGGTTGCTGTCGGAAGACGATTGATCGTCTTGCAGCCTACCAGCAGACTGGGGCTGTTCACGACCGGCAGCGACCTGGTAGGCCTCGTGTAACGACGGCTAGAGCCGATCGTTACATTACGTTGACGCACTTACGTCAACGTCGATTGGCAGCCACAGTCACTGCTAGACGATACGGTGTCTCAGGGCAGACCATTCGCAACCGGTTACGTCGTAACGCCCAACCAATCCGGGCACGCCGCCCGTACACTGGTCAGATAATGACCCAACGTCACCGTGCTGCCAGACTGTTATGGGCGTGACGTCATCTGAACTGGAGAAGGGCTGACTGGAACCGAGTTTTGTTCACCGATGAATCTCGGTTCACAGTTAGTCATGCTGACGGAAGATTACGGGTATACAGGCGTAAAAATGAAAGATTCACCGATTGTTGCATTGTTGAGAAGAACAGGTTTGGGGGAGGGAGCGTAATGGTCTGGGGTGGGATCATGGGAAACCGGAAGACAGATTTGGTTGTTGTACAGGGCAACATCAATGCACAACGTTATGTTGCAGATGTGCTAAATGCACATGCCTTACCATTTATCCGTCAGCATGGTCCTGGTGTGACATTGATGCACGACAATGCCCGCCCTCACGTAGCCAGGGTCACCACTCAATACTTACAGCAAAACAACGTCGACGTCATGCCATGGCCCGCGGTCTCCCCGGATCTCAATCCCATTGAGCACATATGGGATGAGCTGGGCCGCAAAGCACGAGCTAACCATCAGATTGACAATGTTCGCGATCTTACACGGGCGTTACAACGGGAATGGAGGAATTTGCCCAACGCACTGGTATTGAGTTACGTCACGTCGATGCGGCGTAGGATCATTGCATGCATTCATGCAAATGGTGGCCACACTCGGTACTAACGAGATTTACTGAATTTGCCACATTACTTATTGAAATTCCATCTCTAAACATTAAGTAACACATTTCTGAGTTTTTGTGATTTTTGATTTTGACCCCTACCGCCCTTGGCCGGTTATCTCTCGAACATTTAACAAGATATCCAAATGCAATTTCTTGGCTTTGATACAGAAATGAATGAACTTGTTTTTCCATTTTGATTTTTAAAACTAACCCTTTTGGTTTTTGATGAATCTTTCCTTAAACATGGAGGGACGTTTCTAGTTTTGCTCAGTATACATGGATTATGCACAGTAGTGCACATAATTAAAATGATAGGAATTTCTCTAATTGTAGCGGTTCTTTATTTGTTCAGTATATGTGTTATTCACCTGTAAATCTTCCTCAATTTGAGTCGTGTCTAATAAAATATTAGACGTTAAAAAAAGTTCCAGAAAAAGAATGTGCATCGTTGCATCTGCAGCACTGCAGAGAACGATCACGTCTTGGTTGACCATCATGCATGAACAAATTGAAGTTGCGTTTATATAGCATATAACTGTATTCTAGGAAAGGCGAATTACATTTTTGAATTTAAATTATTTATTTCGTTACAAAACAATTGTATTTAAATGAGTACATATAATGACGGCGATGATATCGTTTATAGCCACTTTATAATGTTTATGGATAAATCAAATAACTGTACAAACCGGAGTATCTATTATTGTGAACATTAATGTATTAAGCGAACTTGGGCATGGTTTATCTCCCTTGAAGTATACAACAGCACATCGATGTCACAGGTTGAAGTAACGGACCAAGGCTCATAAATACATCATAGAAGCTTCAATTACAAGGTGTGATCACGTGGTACTAACAACAACAACAAGTACTGCAATTTCCAGAATCCATCTGATTCAAAGTACGTATTCTTGTATAGTGTCATTATTACGTAACGGATTTTGATGAAATATGGCGCATCAAACGCGTCTTGTTAAGCTGCATTTAATGGTCAGTGTATTTTCGCCCAAACTTCTGTCGTTTTTACGAAGAATCGATTTCCGTGTCTCCGACACGGACATAGATTCTTCGCAAAATTACATAAGTCTGTGCCAAACTCCCTGGATAACCAAATGCAGCTCATGAAGACGCGTTTGCTGTGCCATATTTCATCAAAATCCGTTGCATATTAATGAACATATTAAATAATACTTACTTTGGAGTGGGCGAATTTTGTTGTTGTTGTAACCACGTGATCATGCACCTTGAATTAGTGGAAACAAAATAAGCTAAACAAATGTTTACTCCCTCTTAGAAGACGTGGTAATGTATTATAAGATGGAGTAAAACAAATGTTAGCTTCGACAGGCCAGTGTTCAAGCAGTAATTAACTCTATGTGTCACCGCTTTCAGGCTTTCATTTCCGCACTGGGTGGACATACGAGTGTTCATAATGTGAGATGTAAGACGTTTTGTTTTATTTTTAGAAATGACAAATATGCTGCTTATAATATACATGTATGTTGAAAGGGCCCAAACTAAAACCAGCTTTGAATTCTCCACGTCTCGAACACGTATTTGACAAACATGCATGTACAAAAAAAGATTTTAAGAGCATCATCTGTTATGATGTTTCATGTAAACACGCTATATATCGATGCATGAAATGTCTGAAATACATGCAGTGCAACCTCTCTACAACAGCCACCCGTGGGAAGACGCAAAACTGGCTGTTGTAGAGAGGTGGCTGTTGTAGGGAGATTAATGCTGAACTAAATGTTGTCGTCCGCTGTTTATTTATTTGTTTCGATAATTCTTATCAATAACATGCTTTGGCAACATTTTAGAAATCATTTCCAATGGAAATGATTCTAAAATGCTGTCAAAACATGTTTTTTATTGATAATAAGGCAAAAGCAACAGCATACGACAATGTTCGTGCTCAGCAGTCTAATGATTATATATTGCTATAGAGGACAGCATCCATTTGGGATATAAAATAGCGGCTGTTATAGAGAGGGTGTTGTTGTAGAGAGGTGGCCGTTCGGGGAGGTTCGACTGTACATGCATTCACCATTTGGTTACAAACCCAACCTAGCTCGACAAGTCGTGCATCAATTTAGGCGAGATATCGAGTCTGACTTATATTTGTAGGACGTGATTGAGAGAGAGAGAGAGAGAGAGAGAGAGAGAGATGAGAGAGAGAGAGAGAGAGAGAGTGGGTGGGGGCAGAAGGGGGGTGGGGGCTGGGAACGGGGTGTTAACTTTCGCACTGGCTCGATAACATTAATTGCATGCCGTCTCAAGTCGTGCAACAATTCATGCGACATGTATCGAGTCTGGCATATATATGAGAGACCCCATGCGATTTTGTACTTTCGGGCAACTGCGTAATTTCATTGAATACGTTTACAAAATTGACAATAGTTTTCATAAATAAAGTCAAAAGTATAATTCCGCATGTACTTTTGACGCCATTTTACGGAAAACAATGTAAATTTTGTAAACGTATTTCATGAAATTATACAGATGTCCGAAGGTACAAAATCACATGGCGTGTCTCATATGTAGGACGTGATGGAGACAGCGAGAGATATATACAGAGGAAAATAGATAGTTTGACGTCTTCACTGGCTCGATGACTTTGCATGCCGTCGCCAAGAGAGTGAATACGGGAATGAGGTTTTTAACTTGGATCTCGGGACCGCCGTTTTTTTAAAGTCCCACATGAGGCAACGTATACTTGACTTAGCAAGAAAATCACATTATTTTGCATATACAAACTGGTCAAGAATCGAACTCGGGTGGTGGAGTGGAAAGTTGACGCTGTTACTCTCGGCTATCGTCTGCTGATTACTTTTAGATCTACTTGAGCCGAGGGAATTGCACCGTGTGTATAGGTGAGGGATTTATTTGAGTGTAAATGCCTTGCATACGCAACTGACCCCCTCCTCCCCCTCACACGAGCGGTGAAGTCTGTTTTTACGCATAATATATATTATATATTTAAATGTTAAAAGTGTTATTGTGATTTTGACGATTCATATGTTTGTCGGCCCAATTACTGTGCTTAACATTCCTGCGAATAAGTCACTAAAGGCGAAATGAACTGAGAACGAAGCGATTCGGTAAAAACAAATGTCTCGATAAATACCAGGGGAGATAACGCATTATTTTCATATCGAACTACAAGGCAAACATCAAATTATATGCATAGCCTACCAGTGCATACCTTTGTGTATTTGCTATAATGGTAGCAGAGCGGTAGAGAGACTGTGCATGGGTTAAACTAGGAGCCTGGTATTGTCGTTATCTACGTTTTCCCCGCTGCCACCCCCCGATTCACATGAATACGACAGTCTATGGCAGACATATAGGCATTTAACATGGAATGTAAACAAGCAAGTGTGTGTGTCAGATTTCCACAGTTGGCGATTGTGTTTGCAGTCGAACTCATATTGTACATGCTATTCCTCTCTCCGGTATCTACGGGAGAGTGAAAAACACCGACGTGTACATTTGATTCTCATGTATACATATTTGGGTCAAAAATTGACATGGCCCGGGGGGTCAAATAGGGGTCAACTTTTTTACGGAATATGGTTATATAATACATAAAATCTAAGGATTTGCAATACAAAGTTAGGCTGGAAGCATCCTGTTGTAGTCTCCAAACCTCTCAAAGTTGTGTAAGATATATCTGTACATATCGCGAGACAACTCCTACCCTGGTGACTTCTCAAGTTTGTCCCATTGACATTGTGTGTCTGTCATGGGCTTATTTTGATGTATATGTTGTGACAACTTTACATACCAGTATTTGCTTGATTTTTGTGACATTGCACAGGTGAGCAATATAGTGCCATCATGGCCCTCTTGTTTAAGTTTTCGGCCAAAATCGACATCCGTTGGAAGCTGGATCAAGTCATCATATATGCCGGACTAGGTTTACCAGCTTGGAAACCTAGTCTTCAAACATAGCTAACCTCACGTTATTTTCACATACTAGTATATGATCAAAACTTATACACTAGCGGTGGCATAAACCAGCTTTGTGACCTTTTCTGAGCAATAAAGCCATTTTTCTGACTGACCGTTCCAAGGCGGGACCTTTTTTCCAACAAAAACGTTTTAGTCGTTATTATATTGCTAGATGTGTTAAACATGATATTATGTAGGCCCAATTCTTCATATTACAATACAGGTAGTGAAGTGTTTGTCGCATTATCTCTTGAAAACTTTTCTATCTGTTCGAGTTGAAGCGAATTGATACAAGTCACTGGCTGGAGTTGAACGGTCATTATACGAAAGCTACTGGATACCTTGGCCCCAAACTTCATACTATATCAGGGAATAGGACATAGCTGTGAATAGTGGGCAAATTTGCCAAATCTATAAGCATAAGTTGTACTTATAATACACAACCGCAATACACAGCATCGGTGTGTCTGGTGTTCTGTGTGTCCAGCCACAGGTTGAAGTGACGGATCATGGTCTATATATACTGAGTGGAAAAAGAAACGTTTACAGGGGTTAATGATGATTTTAAAACACTATTTACTATTTGTCACAATGGCACACACATGTCAGTGTGTTTAAACAATTCGTTTACACGTGAGATGCCAAACTGTCATAACGATATGTCAATAAATGGGTGTATATGTAGTGGTTATGCATGATGACCCTCAAAATGAAAAGTTACACATCTTAGTACATATGTATCTCGTAGATAGACCGATAGATATAGAGAATAGTAGGTTAGTGCCGTGAATGGGAAAACATGCATGGCAAGGCTTAGTAAGCGGGATGGGCAAGGCTCTGCCGAGCACATCCCGTTTCCGTGCCGCGCTAGATATTTTTTTCCATTCACGCCACTATAAACCTACTATTCTATTTATCCCGTCAACACATACAAATGGCTTTAAAATGCGTACGTACACGTAATATATATCACACAGTTATTAACAATTATAAATCAGTACACGTGTCATTCTAATTAGAATTATAAGAGACGGTATCACCATATATCACATATTGATCGGCTAATAACATCATGCTCTGCATGACATTTCATATTGAACTTTTTTAACGTCTAATATTGTGTTAGACACGACTCAAACTGAGAAAGATTTACAGCCTACAGGTGAATAACAGATATACTGAACAAATAAAGAAATATGCACAATGGAAGTTAACTCGTCATTTGCGGTCACACTGTGGAGATGTGAATGTGTATTCTACATTTGGAAAACCATTTTCCAAAACAGACCCTAAAACGTCACATTGACAGGACACACCTGCATGTTGGCGGGTGTGTGTGTGCCCCGTATGCGGAGAACTATTACACAGCAAAGAACATCTGAATGGGCAGAACGCAGGAATTAATTTAGGGAGGTGCGTTATCGACGGCGCGAAGGACTAAACCTTTTTTTGTTTGCACATCCACGGACAGACCTCTGCAGATTAACCCTTTCACCCCAAAGTAACTGGAATGCATTTTGATATGTTTATTTTGCAACCAATCCACTCATCACAAAATGATTTTCAGGTAGTTTTGTTCTCAAAATTATGAAAATTACCTGCAAAAAGTGCAGATCCTGATGAGACGGCTCGTCACGAGCCGGCTCATCAGGATCTACACTTTTTTCCAATACCACTATACTACAGGCATTGTGTTGTTGAAATGATTAAGGGGGGCGGGGGGGGGGGGGCGGGGTGCGTACGCACCCGTCGCACCCCTCTGCTACGGGCATGCACATGATTGCTAAACACGGGAGTGAGAAAACATTGGACTGTCCAAAATGCCAACATATAATAATGTAACGTAACAAATCATGTACATGTGCAGATTATATGTCATGAATTATGCTTCGTCTTTTAGGGGTGTCATCGTGTCATGATTAACTTTTGTCCGACTGTATACATATAATATATAACAAACGAATTGTGGTACATTACTATTCTGAGAAGAAATTTCCAGATTCAAATACAAGTAGTTTAACGAAATGTATTCGCATCCTTATTTGACTTTTGGCATATTGACCGGGTTGTAAACATACATACGGCGTAATTGGCAGCGATACATGATGATATCAATTAACAAAAACACAGCGGATATAGATCTGTGAACTATATTGTGGTATATACACGTATTATAGGGACAATGTGAAAGAATATATAGAGGATATTCATATTTTTGCAACGAATATGACATATATGTCATATTCGTTGCAAAAATATGAATATTCTACTTATTATATACCGCTCTATGGAAATTAGCAGTTTGTTTAGCCAGTATACGGTAATGTGTATTTGCAGTCCGGCACTGCAGATGCGCGTTATGAATATAGATTTCACCGGAAGTTGTTTATTTCATCGATGAGAACATATGACTTTTATTTACATCGTATAACTATGTATTTCATGGGTAGGTAAATAATAAATGTATATTGTACACCAGAGAATACAAACTGATATGTGACTGTGACTGGAGAAATGGGGCTTATGACATTTCTGACCAGTGAAGCTCACGATCAAATAACACGCGCCAGTAGCCTGGTAATGATCTACATTGCTTGTCAGAAGAATGACAGGTGTTTCAGTGATGGAATTACGAACAGTGCAGATACTGATCAGACTGTGCCTCTCAATCGCGAGACAGTCTCCGTCACTACGCCGGCCTCCAGAAATTCGCATATCTCTTGGGCCATATTTTAAGCCTGATTCGCTTTGCTTTTATGAGGAATCATGTGTGAAATGTAAGAGAATGTTAATTTAACCATGTGCGTTTATTATCTGGAAATAATGCCCTCGTAATATGGTCCTACCGCTAAACAAACTCGGTTGGCGACGCTCACTCGTTTGTTGAGCGTAAGGACCCAATCACTCGTGCATTATTTCACGATAATCAGTTCACATTGTTAAATAAACGATATGTGATGAACTGTCAAATTGTCAAAATATCAGTCGGTGTCAAACGGCAACGAATACCATCACACATTTTAACATCATTTGATCACCGCAGCGTGAGACGTTCTAAAAACAAATCCTTATTTGACTGTCATTGGATATCAAATCATCATAGCAGAGCTATAGAATAACTAGACATTATGTTTGTAAAAAAAGACATGCCCCATGGCATACTGGACTCTAACTAGAGATTGTGTATAAAAAGAAACAACTTTAAATTTACACAAATTTAAAAGTCATTTGAGAAAGTCTTACAATTTGTTCGACATAAGATTTTAAAGGTCACAATGGTCAATGGCATGTCATTGTCATTGTTTGTGCGATTGCGTCACACATGTTCAGGTGAATGAACTGTCCAAGTATTAAAGCAGTCCTTCAAGTAATAGTGAAGATGTTATATGAAACTTACAAACTTTTCAACGTAAATGTATATGGACGAACAGACGGACGGAATGACGTACGTAACCTCAAGAGCAACGCAACATGTTGATAAAGCAGTAAATGTTTCAAAATAGAGAGGTATAAACCCTAAGTACATCAACGGTGGTCTTCAACGTGGCAAATAATGTACTCCAAATTGAGCGATGTACGGTCTAAAACTACATTAGAACTGCACATCAATTCCACTTAGAAGTTTTGAGTGCTTGAACACTTTTAAAACAAAATGAACTCAAACCGGCTCAGAAAGTGTTCTCAACACGGGTACAGGTGAAATATTCCGCTAAGGATTTCTTTTCTACTGTGTTGCGTATTCCTCCATCGGCCATCAACGATACAAGGAACACAAGAATGTCTCAATAGTGAACATATATAACATTAGTAATCAATACGTTGACACACAAGTTGCCAAACAAACCTATCACAAACCTTTATAATTACATGTCATTCCAACCGCCAGACCTTTATAGTGCTTACACATCGATTTCATGGAGAGGTATGTGAATGGCAAAATCCCGTGAAAATTGTTAAATAGTGGATAATTGTGGACCACATGCGATATATAAAGAGATATAGACCCTATTTTCATTAAAATCGACTCGAAAATGTCTGCAAAATTCGTAACGGCATGATTTGTTTGTTCACTGCATTGTTTAACAAAGTGTCTGCATTTCTTGATCTATGATATATGCCGTCGTGCCATAGGCTATATGGCTTCATCGTGTTTTAAATTAAAATATGAATAAAACAACGAAAATGTACCCACCTCATGGCAAATGGCCGTCTTTTTACTCCATTTGCTCAACCGCTAAACCTATTCGCCAACCTAAGTCTGCCGCTCACCTTTACACGCTAGCCCTCCTGATAAAAATAGTGTGATTGGAAAAAACATCAATACATTGAAACTGTAATGGCATGTACACTGTCACTGATGGAAAATAATCAACACTGACATGCGATTGGCAGGCGTCAATCAGATTATGACGAAGTTTTGTCACACGAGTTTAGGGTGTTCTTTGGACGACTATAGCAAGGCTCAAGAGGCGTTACTTGAATGCTGGTACGGAGCCCCGCAGGGGACATGGATTTTTTTTATTAATTCGTTCCCACGAAATAACAATTCGTTCCCTCAATTTAACAATTCGTTCCCTCGAATTAACAATTCGTTCTCACGATATAGGTTAGAAGACACCAAATGGTGCGAAACCGCCCAGGGTGTATGCAAAAGTAGTCCGGTATAAAAAAATAGTGCGGGTGTTTTGAGGTCACAGACACCGTTTGCTTGCAAATCTTGATCCATTACTACCCAGTTTCACTTGAGGAACATTTTGGGGTGCCTTCAACACCAGTTTTCAGCATATTTGTAGCATTTAAAAGAAAACACTGACCCTGTTGGTCACTTGATGTAAACGGAGTTTCCGTGGCAAAAAAGAAAAAAAATGTACACAATATTGGAGGATATGACAAGGTTGGATTTTTCTTTCTTAGGAGTAAGTGAACCTATTGTTTAGTTCATGCAGAACCAGTACAGACTGGCTGCAGGTCAAGTACAAGTGGGTCCCACAGCATCCATACGAATAGTGAAAGTAGGAGAGACTGGCCTTTTATTGGATGGCATTCGGTTAAATTATATAGTAAAACTATTTGGTGGTGTAACCTATAAGGTGTGCCTATAGGCCCTATGTGAGATATGTTTGTTTGTAGAATTTGAAGTTGGAAGTTTATGTTTCTTGTTAGCTATGTCTCTGGGAACATAATTTAAAGTTACTGCGACAAGAATAATCGAGCGGACTCCGCGATGCAACATATTTGTTCTTTTTGTATCTCAGACGGACAGTTATCGGTTCTTCAAAATCTTCTAAAATCTTGATTTCTAGCTTTATTTAGTGAAATATAATAAACCAGTGTATGCAAATTACCTGTAGGTGATTGGGCTTGGAATGTGACAGAAATATACACCGAAACAGTGATTATAGTGTGTTTTTCTTTTTTTTTCATTGATATTGGCTTGCTGATGGACAATTAAGAAGTTATGGAAAGTGGCGCGACATCGCGACGCTGTTCCAAAATTTGCCAAAATTTAGGCGTAAGTGTATTGTTTTCGCATATCGGTATAGTACCAAGACACTAGTACTCAGAAAACATTGGTTTTTTCCTTTCCTCCTGTGTTATAAAGCAAATTTCTTGACTGACCGTTCCAAGCCAGTACCCTTTTGTCTGTCGACATTCATTCCAGAGTGGCATACATGTTGGTATAGTTTCAGTGATGAGTCTGTATATGTAGAATGGTTAGCTATAACACTATTTAGGGTAATGTTATGTGATTTTATGGAGATTTGTGCTTTTAATTCATCATCTATTAAAATTCTCCATAGTTCTGTAGTAGCTCAAATTAAGGCAGAATGTGGACAGTCACATGGTGGAGTTACACAGCTGCTGTGTGACAACCATTTGAGATATTTGCTCCAAACTTGGTACTGTATCCAGGAATAGAAGCTACTTTTTGAATAGTGAATATTGTAGAATGATTTGTAGTGGGACTGGTACACTTATAAGGTGTGCCTATAGGCCCTATGTGAGATATGTTTGTTTGTAGAATTTGAAGTTGGAAGTTTATGTTTCTTGTAGCTATGTCTCTGGGAACATAATTTAAAGTTACTGCGACAAGAATAATCGAGCGGACTCCGCGATGCAACATATTTGTTCTTTTTGTATCTCAGACGGACAGTTATCGGCTTCAAAATCTTCTAAAATCTTGATTTCTCAGCTTTATTTAGTGAAATATAATAAACCAGTGTATGCAAATTACCTGTAGGTGATTGGGCTTGGAATGTGACAGAAATATACACCGAAACAGTGATTATAGTGTGTTTTTCTTTTTTTTTTCATTGATATTGGCTTGCTGATGGACAATTAAGAAGTTATGGAAAGTGGCGCGACATCGCGACGCTGTTCCAAAATTTGCCAAAATTAGGCGTAAGTGTATTGTTTTCGCATATCGGTATAGTACCAAGACACTAGTACTCAGAAAACATTGTTTTTTCTTTCCTCCTGTGTTATAAAGCAAATTTCTTGACTGACCGTTCCAAGCCAGTACCCTTTTGTCTGTCGACCATTCCAGAGCTACATGTTGGTATAGTTTCAGTGATGAGTCTGTATATGTAGAATGGTTAGCTATAACACTATATTTAGGGTAATGTTATGTGATTTTATGGAGATTTGTGCTTTTAATTCATCATCTATTAAAATTCTCCATAGTTCTGTAGTAGCTCAAATTAAGGCAGAATGTGGACAGTCACATGGTGGAGTTACACAGCTGCTGTGTGACAACCATTTGAGATATTTGCTCCAAACTTGGTACTGTATCCAGGAATAGAAGCTACTTTTTGAATAGTGAATATTGTAGAATGATTTTGTAGTGGGACTGGTACACTTATAGGTTAGAAGACACCAAATGGTGCGAAACCGCCCAGGGTGTATGCAAAAGTAGTCCGGTATAAAAAAATAGTGCGGGTGTTTTGAGGTCACAGACACCGTTTGCTTGCAAATCTTGATCCATTACTACCCAGTTTCACTTGAGGAACATTTTGGGGTGCCTTCAACACCAGTTTTCAGCATATTTGTAGCATTTAAAAGAAAACATTGACCCTGTTGGTCACTTGATGTAAACGGAGTTTCCGTGGCCAAAAAATGTACACAATATTGGAGGATATGACAAGGTTGGATTTTTCTTTCTTAGGAGTAAGTGAACCTATTGTTTAGTTCATGCAGAACCAGTACAGATGGCTGCAGGTCATGTACAAGTGGGTCCCACAGCATCCATACGAATAGTGAAAGTAGGAGAGACTGGCCTTATTGGATGGCATTCGGTTAAATTATATAGTAAAACTATTTGGTGGTGTCTAACCTATAACAATTCGTTCTCTCGAATTAACAATTCGTTCCCACGAAATGACAATTCGTTCCTCAAATTAATAATTCGTTCCCTCGAATTCACAATTCGTTCCCACGAAGTAACAATTAATTCCCGTGGGAACGAATTGTTATTTCGTGGGAACGAATTGTTAAATTAAATTGGGGGAACGAATTGTTAATTCGTGGGAACGAATTGTTAAATTGAGGGAACGAATTGTTATTTCGTGGGAACGAATTAATAAAAACAAATGTATACGTCCCCTGTGGGGCTACGTATGCTGGAGACGTTTCTCATTTTAGTAGGGACCCTGTGTATTCCCGTCGGATTATTTTAGTAGAAACGATTGTATGGTCTTACTTTGTTATTTAGGGCGCACTGAGCGGAAAAAATTTGGTGCCATTTTTTTTCGGCGCCATCTTGGATATTTTGCGGCCATCTTGAATTTAGTGACGTTTCCTCCTTATCCAAAGATATAAAGCAAGTATAAATCGGGTTGCGCTACATGATGTTTGTAGTTTCTTGACTTAAACCGTTAGGATAATGACCTACGTATACAATCTAATCCGATATATTGCACTGGGCCTCCAAATATATCACGTAAAAAACAAAATGGCCGCCAAAAATGAGTTTTTTCTTTATTCAACCACAATGCTGAGTTCCATTACCTTCAGAACAGCTAGATTTCTGTGTAACTTATTTTACTTTGGATTCCAAATAAACAAGTGTTGTCATTTTATTCTGGCAACCATTTTGAACCATTGGCGGCCATCTTAGATTGTCATAAATACACACTAATATATCCATTACAACCCATTTCTCGAATCTATCACACATATAAACGGATTTCAGTCAGTACTTATTGTTGATAAATTGCCATTTAAATAGTATAGACCCACGTGATTCTACCATTCAAGATGGTGGACAGAAACAAAATGGCGGCCAAAGTACATAAAACATATTTTCCACATTTATTAAAATTTACATGGATATGTTATTTGCGTCGTTGATTCGAATGTCATCACCTAATCCTCGTGGGAATCCTGGTCATCTGAAATGTTGTAGTCCACAGTGTTCTCGCAATCGCTACACTTGCACGTAGCAGTACAAAGGAGTACATTTTTAACACAAGAGCAATTGCGTGAACACTGTGTCCTACAACCACACTTAATGAGTTCCAGTACAGCTTCTGGAGCCGGCAATTCCATACTTTTCACTGGAATTATGTCTCCATCAACGGTCCGCGCTCCCATCCGTGATCCAATATAGATGGAGTCGTAGGTGTTGCATGTTTGTAGTTCCTACCGATCCGTGTGACGTAGTTCGCTCTTTGCAGATGCGGCGTCAGTGCTCCGACTGTTGGTGGTAGTTCTTCGCCTTCCAGGTTCTTCGACCGAAACAGTTCCCAACGCAAATCATCGATCTTCTGGCATTTCGTGGTCTTTGAATATACGCTGCAAACGAACCATTCGAGTACATCCCTAGTTGATGACAGATTCAGTGACTCATCGCCGAAATTTGTGAATGCTGCGATAACATCGCTGTTTGTGTCATGTGTTAGATATGACATTATCCATCGTTTCTTTGATATACCGACGAATTTTCCACCCCAATCTGCACCTGAAAAATAATGCAGTCCGAGAAGTCCTTGACACTTCTTCTTTCCTATTGCTAAACACCGTTCCCCGACATCAATAACGTGCCTATCCTTTCCTCGCCCAGTAATAAGATTGAGCTGATATGTGGCACCAGCGCGAGAGTACATGTCCATCAGCAACACAAGCACATCTGTGTCCGGTGATATAACGTCTATCTCGCGCTTTCCTCCTCTGTGTGTAGCAGCATCAATTACGTGAAGAGGGATGAACGTGTCGGCTTCCTCGTGTGAATGATGTGCGATATCGGGCTCGATCATATCTGCCTTATTGCAATGCGCAGTTATTTCATACACCACAACAAGGTTCTTATCATTATCTGCAAACTCGCTGAGCAGGGCTTTTCACAAATACTCCGTCAGTTGGGCCTTTGTTTCTGTATGTGAAAGTAGAGTTTTTAGCGGAACCATTTTGATATTCGTGGCATCATTAATCTTAAACTCTACTGGGTCTTCAACACCAACCCTCTTCTGTTGCGTGTGTGTCTTAAGTGATCCTTCTACATACGTCCAATATAACCCGGCCTTCTATATATGGCTTCAGTATCATCGTTATTCGCTGGAGAAAAGCTGCTGCGAAGTCACTACAGGTACACATGTTGGATCCCTTCTTAATACTTTGGACGACATCCATTGCATCAATGATGCACACCTTGTCATTACAAGGAGTTGCAGATGGGTCAGTATATGTTTTCATTACGCATTGGCCCATTTGTTCTCCTTCAACTGTGTCTTGGCCTGAGAAAACTGTCTGATCTGCAGTTGAAACCTTGTTCTCTGAGGGATAATGTTCAATCACATGAATGAACGAACTATTGTCGGTTGGTATCAGAAGCAGTCCATCGGATGAGAATAGTGATATTGGGATAACGGAAAACGTGTTTCGCAATTGTATCGCAAGGGTTGGACGGGACTGCTAGATGACCAGAAATCTTGCCAACAGTTGTCTATCTTCTCGCAGCTTTATTAGTTTATCTCCGATCTTGCATTTGGTTTTCTTCTGGTACGAAGAAAATGTTTTTAGCTTTGCTTTCTTCACTGGGTCCCAAATAGATTTCTCTGCTGAATCGGTTACCATTCGCTCAGATACAAATGTTTTGAATAGTTCACCACCTTTCTCATCGCGGAGAAGAATGTCGTCTTTGGCTTCTGCTGGAACTACCATGGATGATACCACATTCAACAGATCTGTAGATTCTGCAAATGGGTTGCCACCACAATGTTCTTTAATACTTGCCGTGATCTTAGCAGCATTTTCGTGGATGAGCAACGACATTGACGTAGAAAGCTGGTAGTGTTGTTTTTCCCCGGTGGGTTTGCTATTAACAATACGAGTAAGCTCAGGCGCGATGAGAAAAACCGATTTAGCGCTTCTTCGTTTTGTGTAATTCCAGTTATTCCACCAATAACCTTCAGCTCTCTGATTTTCTGTTCCAGTATTTGGTCAACAAACAAGTCGGTGAATGCCGGATTTCTTCACCGCGAAATCGTTATATATTGTCGGCTTAGCTTCACGCTAATAACTCATAGAATCCGCATTACATGGCGATGAATCGTGATACACATTATGTACCGATGTTTTACATACCTATTGATGCTGGAACATTTTCGTCAGGACTGGTAACAGCAAAAACGCACCAATTTGAGAATGAAAACAACAACAACATAGTTTATGTATGGTGGCACAAAAGTGCCATTGTCGTTATAATTGGTGATCTGTTATTGAATATGTAGAATTTTTACACTGTTATAGTTATACCGTTTAGCATATACATTTGTAGTTATACTTTAGTGCATATAGGTCGTATATTTCACGAAGAGCGGACTGTGGCTGGGGTCGGTGATGGATGGGGGAGTTAGTGCGGGGTCTAGCGATCCATGATCCACATACCTAAACAGTTATGAGTTAAAATGTGGGCTGTTACGGTAAAGTAAATAAGAATCACGTTGATAACCAAGCGTTTTTGTACAGACCGGTCATGCAAACATAAAAGAGAGCAAAGCACTGGAGCTCTAAACCGTTTTTTTGGTAACAAATATTTTCTAATTTGGCGGCCATTTTGTTTTTATTAGACTTAATTGGCTTGTTATTGCAATATATGGACCATATTCCAAGCAAATATCATTTTGCCAGACAGAAAGTGTAAACATTTGGTACTTTTGTGTACCATTAGCATTTATTACGACAGGTATGTAGAAAATATGGGAAATTTCAAAATGGCACCAAATTTTTTCAGCTCAGAATGACCTGAAAAACAAAGTTAGATAAAACAAGAGTGCCGAAAGTCACAAAATACGCCCGTCGAATATGGGCCAGACAGCGAAGATGCAGAAATGTGAAGCTGTCACCAAGGCAAGAAACATTAATGAGAATTTGAAAGTCTATAGCATTATTTCTTCATCTCGTTGTGCTAAACATGTATACTAATGTAGGCAGAGATAGAAAAGTAGAGTGTAAAGTAGAAATTAAATGGATACAATAATGTAGAAAAAATGGCTAATTTAAAAAGGTGATATGTTTGTTAAAAAATATGTTTTCGGCATAAAAACACCAAGGTGCACATCTTCAATATGTGTAGAAGACGTATGTATAGTTTCAGAACGATCGACTGAACGGTTTCGGAGGAGTTATGTACACAAACTGTACCCTATATATAGATTGCATAGAAAAATGCAGAAAAAATGGCTAAGTTAGAAAGGTGATATTTTTGTTAAACAAATATTTTTCGGCATAAAAACACAAAGGTGCACATCTTCAATATGTGTAGAAGACGTGTGTATAGTTTCAGAACGATCGACTAAACATTTTCGGAAGAGTTGTGTACACAAATTCTGTACCGAATATAGAATTGTATAGAAAAATGTAGAAAAAAATGGGTAAGTTAAAAAGGTGATATTTTTGTTAAAAAATATTGTTTCGGCACAAAAACACCAAGGTGCACATCTTCAATATGTGTAGAAGACGTGTGCATAGTTTCAGATCGATCGACTGAACGGTTTCGGAGGAGTTGTGTACACGAACTATGCGCTTTTTCTTCAGCCGCTTGCCCGCCCGCCGTGCGGTAAAACATAATACGTACCGTTTTTTAAAAACGGTCGTATAAAAATCGTTTCTACTAAAATAATCCGACGGGAATAGTATATATCAACACAGCATTTCCTACTATTTGGTACGTAAAGGATGACCGTGTATGTTGGCGCTGCGAGCAGGCAGATTGATACATCTTGTTGTAATTGCTCCCATTCTGAAACAGCGGGTGAAGACACTTTTCCAATCGCAGTCGATGTCGTGTATTGTAACATAATGCCCTTGCCATTCTGTTACTGTTTACATAAAAAACAATACATGTCCAGCAATACACCGCTTGTCATGGGTTCAGCGGTGGTATTGTGCTTCTTGTATCAAAGCACAAACTTAGCCCCCACCCCCCTCCCACACACACACCTACCTGTCTTGCAGTGACGCATATAAATTGCGACGGCTTGCAAACTTGTTTCAAATTAGATTACAATAATGAGGTTGAATCAGAATCTCACACTTTCATGATGAGCATTAATAGGCCAGTATGTAACACTGTTTGTTCACACTGAACAAGCGGACCTACCGCTTAATAACGATCTACAACGTTCGTTGAACTTATCTTCATATACGTTTTAGCAATCTATCTGACCAATACTGCGGCAGTGATTGCTGGTTTCAGCGGTATAGTTCTGTAATATTCGAGGTAAACGACATTTAATTACTATTTTGATTATGGAACTACACCTAGCTGCAAATGCCCTGGCTGAAGAGACATGTACATAGTCAACAATAATTCCAGTACAAAAATATTTACACAATTCCCTAACATTTGATTGGTCCGTAGCAAGTCTCTGTCCAAAATTTATATCCCAGTAAACTCCAATGCCGAACTACTTTCCGTAACCGCCAGGCGCAGTTAAAATAATTCTTAAGAAAACGGAAAATAAACACATTTTCTTGATGAATTTATTTCAAATGCTGGAATTATAAGGAATTAATGGATTTTTTTGTTGATATCGGGGATATAAACTTGGAAAAGTCGCGGGAATACTGGACGAGGCCTTCCGGCCTTCGTCCAGTATTCCCGCGACTTTTCCAAGTTTATACCCCGATAAATTCCACAAAAAGGCCATTAATTCCTATATTGAACACCTCTTAAGAATGACCACGTTACCCGAAATGCTGCAATATGATTGGAAGCGGCACCGTTTGTTCCCGACAATGTATGAAGATGTAAGGGTATATTCCAAGGTGCATGCTCACGTGGTTACAACAACAACAACGTCGCCCACTCCAAAGAAAGTATTACTTGATATATTCCTTAACCCTTTGAACCCGAAATCCCGCTATATCGGTTTATGCAAAAAGTGCAGATCCAGATGAGCCGGCTCGTAACGAGCCGTCTCATCAGGATCTGCACTTTTTGAAAGTAATTTTCATATTTTTGAGATAAAAGACACCCCCTTTTCATAAATGGACGAATCTGAAAATCATTTTGTGACCATTGGATTGGTCGGAGCATTAGCATATCACAGTCCATTCCAGTTCCTTAGGGTTGAAAGGGTTAATATGCAACGGGTTTTGATGAAATATGGCGCCGCCAACGCGTCTTCAAGAGCGGCATTTGGTAGTCCTGTAGCCTATTTCACCAAGCTATCAACACTTGATCAATCAGGACCTGTAGCCTATTTCACCAACCTATCAACACTTGATCAATCAGGACCTGTAGCCTATTTCACCAACATTGCAAAGTATACTTTAGTAGCAAAGTATACTTTGAGGGAGAAATTTTCAATTTTATGATAAATTTATTAATTTTTATTATACTGAATTTATTACATTATCACAGCCAATTTGGCTGTGATAATGTAATAAATTCAGTATAATAATTCTGCATACTTTTAATCATGAAATATATGCATTTGTTAGTTCTATATGAAATAATGCATTTCAGGAAAAATAAATGATTACTCCCTCAAAGTATACTTTGCTAGTAAAGTATACTTTGCAATGTTGATGAAATAGGCTACTGGTAGTTCGGCACAGACTTATGTAGTTTTTGCGAAAACGACATAAGTTTGGGCGATAATACAGAGACCACCAAAATGCAGCTTAACAAGACACATTTGAAGCGCCATATTTCATCAAAATCCGTTACGTATATAAGGACAATATAAAATAATACGTACTCTGAATCAGATGGATTCTGGAAGTTTCAGTACGTGTTGTTGTTGTTGTTAGTACCACGTCATCATACACCTTGCATTCGGGCGACTTGCTTACTAACGTTAGATAGAGTAACACCTCTCACGTGGAAGAATCTTCTTCGCCAAAGTTGCATATTATATTTCAATTTCTACATACCTTTTATTGTTTAAAGTAGCAGATCAATTTTAGAACTGAGCCACTGTTAATAAGAACTGAATATGGTATTAATCATAATTTGAATTGATGGATTTGATTATTGTTAATTTGCCATCGTTGTGCCTTTATTAGACAGCTGCTATAGATGATTCTCGGAACCGTTTCCCTGTTAACGTGGTGATACATTATGGTATTTGCTAAAGAAAAAGCCAGAAAACACTTTCATACGTTAGGCTTTTAGGCAAACATGGCGTGAAATGAACAGATCACATTTGACACTAACTCATTCACGTCGACGGTTGGTATGGCCACGTACGCACATGTATTCGTTGGTGGAGTACAGTAAGATGTTCCGACACATTCTGATTTCTGCTAGATCAAGCGGATGAGTATCGTTTTTGGGGATACTTTCGAGAGTTAGAGACGTTAGATTTATGTCAGACACTTTTCATTGACTGGTTGACTTATTATTATGGGCTTTTACTAGGTTATGACGATTTTAAATACCTTTTTTCGGTGCCCTTATTTCCCTGGGCTTTTACTAGGTTATGACGATTTTAAATACTTTTTTTCGGTGCCCTTATTTCAATTTAATACTTTTAGTATGGTTTATATGGCTATAGTTACGGGTTTGATATTGGAAACAGATGACTTTCGGTAAGACTAAATGCTTCTTGTAGCTAGAGAGGATTCAGAAACTGTCGGATGCCTACTGTCTGTTCCACGTTTTGCTGCCGACGAACATTTGGCCATTAAACACATTAACTCTAAAACATATTTAAAAGAAAATACTTTTTCATCAATAACAAAAAAGTCACCCTCCCCAAAAAAATGTATTTGATGAAATTCTATCAAATATTGATTTTATTGCGAAAACACTAGTTTCCTATGGGAATTTAACATGGGGAGTCAATTTCCAAAATGTTTCGTTTTTGATCCTAAAGGATAAAAAAAACGAACATTTTTGGAAATTGACTCCGAAACCTGGCGAGATAGCTTGGTAATTATGTAACTAAGAAAACAAAAGTTAGATTTTGAAAATCGGTCAACAAATAAAAAAAATATTTAAAAAAAATCTGTTTTTAGCCCCCATGTTAAATTCCCATAGGAAAATCGTTTTTTCGCAATAAAATCAATATTTGATGGAATTTCATAATAATTTTTTTTGGGGAGGGTGACTTTTTTATTATTGATAAAAAAGTACTTATTTTTAAATATCTTTTAGATTTAATGTGTTTAATAGCCAAAAGTTCGCCGGCAGCTAAACGTGGAACAGACAGTAGGCATCCAGCAGTTTCTGAATCATTTCTAGCGACATGTACATGTAAAACTTGAACTACATTTCCAACTTAAAACCTTGCGGTACTCAACATTTCTAGGAATGTAGTCCAATATTAGAAGAAAGGCAGTTTCCAGCGGTTACTGTAACATCCATTAGCAACGTATACTTTGAGGGAGAAATCATTTATTTTTCCCGAAAAGCATTATTTCATATAGAACTAACCGGACTGCATATATTTGATGATTAAAAGTATGCAGAATTATTATACTGAATGTATTACATTATCACAGCCAAATTGGCTGTGATAATGTAATAAATTCAGTATAATAAAAAATAATAAATTTATCATAAAATTGAAAATTTCTCCCTCAAAGTATACTTTGCTAGAAATGTATACTTTGCAATGTTGGTGAAATAGGCTACTGGTGGCAGTACTTTCAGTACTTTGATTGCCTCTGCGTTTCGGCCTTGTGTACAAGTCTGAATCATTTGACCCTACAGACATCGATGTGCTGTTGAGTAGTAGTAAGGGAGTCAAAATGATACCACCTACCGTGATATCATTTATAACCCTCTATAATACCCCCACCACCCCCGAAAACTCTAAATATTGGTTAACGAGGAAAATTGGGTCTCCGACAGCAAATTTATGAATTTTTGGAGAAAAAATAATTTTGAAAAGAGGGTAGTCCCAATTATATTGGTAATTGACTTTTGAAAGTA